>JAOTNS010000857.1:0-20857 GCA_028476615.1 Culter alburnus
TCTGCACGTTAAGAGGCTAATCTCTGTGCTTTATCTTCTGCTCACTCTTCAATCCCATTCCTGTCCACTTCAGATGCATTTGCTGTCATACACACCATCTGCACTCTGATTGCAATCTCGGAGCAGTAAATCTGTTGTGCCTCTCAGAATTTGGACTCTACATTTAAAGACAAGCTTGGCGAGCTTGTGAGATCAAAGGTCAAATTCTTTTTAAGGCATAAAATTGGCTACTAATCTTTAGTGGTGAATTTATCCCAGCCCCCTTCCTCAAGTACTGCATCGGATAAAAGATATATAATATTATTTTCCCCCCATTATGAAGTATATCTGAGTGAAACAGTTCATGTACAACAGGATTCAAATTTATCCATTGGAAATTGATTGGATTGGATTGGGATGATGCCTTTTGCAAGGGGAGGGAAGTTAATGTAGCACAAAAATAAAAATAATCATGTGCACAAATAAATAGTTTATAATAAACTGTCGATTTTTATTTCATTGTGACTTTAATCAATTAGTTCATTAGTAGAGTATACATGGAGTATATTACAATGGTAGTATGTAGAATGTAATTGGTCATCAACACCTTGGATAGATATTATATATGTAATGTTACAAATCTTTATTTCCCTAGTCTTTCATGTGTAAATGTCAAGCATATCCTTGCACACATAAGCCTAACCGTGTTCCTCAACACACACAGATTTGTAATTTGTAAAAGATTTGTAAATTTCTGTAATTATTGAAGCATTTAGCCTATTGGCTAAATGGAGAACTTTATTTTTAGAGTATTGGTAATGATAGTCTTGCCTGTTTTATGGAGAATGCCTGACATAGAAAAGACGAGCTGCTGAATAAGGAAAAAACAACAGGCACTCCTCAATTCCTACAGGGTTAAAACCACTTAGATCTATATTTAATGCTATACTATACATTACATGTCCAGCATATTAAAATTAAATCTCTCTACTAATTTAATTTAATTTACAATCATCTCTCTGAGGCCATTTTATACCACTTGACATGAGTTTACACTTTAAACAGGCTCACATTAACAACCGGCAGAAGAATTCTTTGCTTGATCAGTAACAACAACAATGCCTCTGACTTACAAAAGCCCCACAATTTCCCAGAACTATTAAGGGTAGCTGGGAATAATCAACCAGTGACTTAAAGTGCAAATGGTTTGTATCTGTCAATCGCACAGCAGTAAGCTGTGTCAGGCCGTCGACAGTACTGCTTCTCCAACCACAAACACGTGAAGGAAAGAAGGGAAGGGAAAATTGGCCTATATAGGGTGATGGCAATAAATGTGACTAACATCAGGAGACACTGTACATGCTGGTCTGCCTGGGTGCTATAAAAATCAGGAGTTGATTTAAAAGAGTTTCAGATATTTCAGTTTCTGTGGTATTTTGTCTTGAGCATTTTGTCCATCAGTTTTGATGACTTTGTTTTCGGTTGATCTTATATTTGTTTGTTTTTATGTGACCAGAGCTCACACGGCAGGAGCATTTCATATTGTTTAGCTGTTCACACAACACTTATTGGCAATATATCATCCTCATAAAGAGTGAGCTGGGTTTTCTCATCTGCATCGGTCTGTGTTTCTGGCTCTTCGCTGAGGGTCTGGCCCGTCCCATGTGTCCTGATCCATTCCAGTGGAATGAGAGATGATTAAATTCGGAGAGAGCCTGGAGCCTATGAGAGCAATTCTCCATGTTTGACCTCCAGATACAGCTGAAAGAGCAATGTTAAATTGATTACTTAAGTGTTTAATCATGCTTTTTAAAGCCAATTGGTGTGTCTATCTGTGTCACCAAACCTCCTCCACATCAACCATTCCAATAACTCTGACCTTCTGAACACTTTCAATCAGTGATCAATTAAAGTGGGGTTTTGTTGGCAAATGTAGTCCACAGGGTCCACTTACAGCATTGAAGAGGCTCTGATTTCAAAACCCAATGATTAGGGCATCTGTTCAAGAGAGATTTGAACAGTGAATCACACTGCACACGGGTGGTTACGTGTGTAAAGTGCATGTAGGACTGGTCTCCAGCTATTCTTGTGCCTTTTATGCAACAGCTAACAATGATAGTGTCCCCAGCTGGTATTTGCATACCTTATCAGGAGGAAAAGAGCCAGGTTATGATCCAATGTTCAGTGTGTGAGTGTCTTTTTGGCTATTTCTGTGGTTGTGTGTCTATGGATTTCTGTGGTATGTAGGGCTGCCACTGACTAAAGATTTTCCTAGTCGACTCTTTGTCATTCATTTAAGCCATTTCGATTAGTTGGTGGAAAACGTGTTTGTCCACATTGTTGAGGAGAAGTGAGTTCTGTGTCTTGCTCATGAAGCAGGCCTTTGAGAATGGACTGCGATGGCGGTTTAGCTTCCACACTCTGCATGAACACTTGGATATGTGTCTAATATTAGTGCACATTTATCTAGGTTTACGTTAGAGCGACGGCCAAGTAAATTGGCTAACGTTAGACTACTACTTACATGTTTTAAATAATAAGTCATGTTTGAGGTTGCACATGACCTTTTCCCACAGTTCCCACAGTACTTTGGATTTTCTGCCTAACATATTTCCCGCATGGACCAGCCATGACTTCGTGACTTTGCCAATTTCTGTGGAGATTTTTTTTTCTACTGACTTAATTAAAATTTAGTCGACCAAGCCTTTTCTCATCGACTAACGTTTAGTCGACTATTAGGGGGAAGACCTAGTAGTCTGTTGATGTAGTGAGATCACTGACAGACAGTGACCGCAGCGGCAACAGGCACTTTGTCACATTTTGTTGGATCAGTGTTACCCCTGTTGCCGTTGGTCGGTGCCTTTGCTTGTTTGTCAGGTCCTGGTATGTCTGAGAAGTGACGAACTGTAATCTGGTGATTGTCCTTGTCGGTATAGTGGTGTGAATTGGTTCCAAAATTTGCATGCAGATATTGGTTGTTCCAAAACTTAATGCGAATATAATCATTTTAGCCACGTTCTAAGGAGGCATCACATCTATCTGTCACAGAATGCACTGAGAAAATGCGATACAAGAATTAAATCCCAGGTGGTGCATAAGGTGAGAGAAATGTGGACTTAAAAAAAAAACGTCTTTAAACAAATGTATAAAAAAATGTTCCATGTACTACAAATTAAAGGGTTTTTCACCCAAAAATGAAAATAATGTCATTTTTGCTCACCCTCATGTCGTTCTACACCCGTAAGACCTTCGGTTCATGTCGTTTCACCGATAAAGACTAAAACCAGTTGTGCCGGCGAGGCCTGATTCATAGTACAGCTGAATCACGTGACTTTGGCGCTTCCGATTTGAGCTCCGAAGCTTCAAGAAGCAGTGTTATGAAATCGGCCATCACTAGATATTGTTAAAAAGTTATTATTTTATTTTTTGGTGCACACAAAAATATTCTCATCCCTTTTATAATATTAAGGTAGAACAAATGTACTCGCATGAACTGATTTTAATATGTTTTTAGTACCTTTATGGATCTTGAGAGAGGAAGTACCATTGCTCTCAATAGAGGCCTTGCTGAGCCATCGGATTTAATCAAAAATATCTTAATTTTGTGTTCCGAAGATGAACTAAGGTCTTAGGGGTGTAGAACGGCATGAGGGTGAGTAATTAATGACATTATTTTCATTTTTGAGTGAACTAACCCTTTAATTATTTTACCCAATGTTTGTGCATCATGTTCTTTTTGTTTAATAGAGTATCAGCTGTTAGTTTAGCAACATGCTCATTAAAGTCACAAGTCACCATGAAATGTAAATTGAAGGTTCTACTTTTTATGAAATATTGCAGTTTATTATAATTATTCATTTATGCTCTTTTTTTTAAAATTAATGTGCCCTGTAATCTTTAATTGTGTTGCTTTGTATATAGATTGTCCACATTATTGAATTAGAAGGCAGTAGGCAGCTCACTAAGGTTTGGACCAGAGCCTCTGTCTCCATCATCTTCTCCAAGGCTAAGTTTAATGAAAGCTGTCAACAGCTATTCAGCACGCATCTGTTTTTGGAGGTTGATTACATACAATTTTTGTGACGTGTTTGAGTACACTTCATTTTATTTTAAATTCACCATAATTATGGAAAACTGCATTTGAATTGGTAGTTTTTACTCTGTTTTCAGGTCCAAGGTTTAGCCCTGATTAATTAAAGTCCTATTAGTTTTGCCTTTCACATGTTTAATTAAATTCCTGAGACCCTTGATTCAATTGAGCAGCCCTGGTAACAGTAATCCTGTAATAACTTAATGAGCAGACTTGTTTTTTTTTTTTTTTTTTTTAATTAGTTCTGAGATGACAGAAGGTTAATAAAGTTCAATGCAAAAGTAAGTTCAGCTGTTTGCATTAATGTATTCACATTTGCTCTCCATAAACGTCCATGAACTGCTTTCTTTTTCACCTCAATGTGAATGGACTGTTTATCAAATTCAAGATGGATTTGAGTTCCACCTACGCAGCCACAATAAATTCTCCATTGGCAGAGAATTTGGCAGATCAGTCTATCTATATGGTACAATCTTTGCACCCTCAGGCAGGTCAATTAATCCTCCTCCATTTTTGTATGACTAAAGGCTTATACTTTAGTTAGAACTTGTTTAAGATCACTGGGCTTCCAGAAAGAGTAGATATGTTTTAAACCTCCTAAACCTCGAATGGTATTGAATGGCAGCATTGAGAGAGAAGTTACTGGTAGCTGTGTGTCACTGCCTGGACCTGTGAGATGTCAACATCACAAGAATCTCTGAGGGCTGGATTGCATTACAAAATCACCATTCTCTTCTTGGCCCCCACGTCCTACCGCAGTTACACCCTAATCTCAGCAATGAGCTTGTTACATAATACAATAAAAAAGTAGATCCCTCTGTGTGACTAAATCAGTAGATTTATTTAATCTTGTTTGTGTGTGGGAGGTCCAGGTGAAACTTACATTTTGGTTACCAAATGCCCCTATACGGATAGAAAAAAATTGCATTTTTTTACCTTGATATTACTGTTGTTACTGTATTTTTGATCAAATAAATTCAACCTTGGTTAGCATACGAGACTTTCAAAAAACTTACAGATCCTATTGAAATGGAACTATCCCAAAGGAGGTTAGGTTTCATAAACATAGTTTGTGATTTTAATCCCATCCTAATCAAAAAAGGCACAAGTGTAGAATTATGGAGAAAATTACCTACTATTTTCAGTTAACTCAAAGTGCTTCTGAGAAATCTGATCCTGTTGGATATACAGTTTTTATTTTTCCTAAACAGTAGTGCTCCTCATTTATTTTGACCTTTGTCAAAATAAAAGCAAAAGCTTTGAGTAAAATAACGTTTGGCAGTTCAAGTACTGTTGCCATCCCATCTGACGTAGAAATCAAAATCAGTAGTATAGTCTGTACAGAAAATGTAGTAGCAGCAGCATCAGATCCTCTCTTTAATCAGTTCTTACCTCAGTTTTATGCATAGTATTATAATAAACATAAAATGTTTTTTTTGTTTGTTGTTTTTTCACTAAGTTTCATGACACATCTTATAATCACATGACCTTCCGTAATGCCCACATCCAGACAATAGACACTTCCACCTTACAGCACTCCCACCTAGTACAACATGTTTCTGATCCAGATGTTTGTGTGGATCTACAGGAGAATGGGTTTAACACCAGTCCTGGATTAACTGTCTGTCTAAACAGATGGGCTCAGATTAATTCTTGGGTTGGAATTTAGGCTACAGTTGAGTCTGCTGAAAGGGCACAACCAATGATACACATTATTCAGATGAATTTGAAAAACTGTCCCTGTTTGATTTTAAAGGGCAAAGATGTAAAGACATCAGGGAGATTTCAGAACAATCTCGGTTTAAAAAGCTGCTGTCACCAGATTGGAATGTGATCGCACTCAATCAAAAGTGTTTCATTTCTTCTGCGCTAGTCTTTGTTTAAAACAATGCAACAACATAGACAATCTTCTGGCTCAGCAGAGTGTTTGTAGAGGGAGTTGAAAAGTCGCAATGTTTGCAAGGAATGATCTTAGCATAGCAGTCTTTGCTCTGGAAGAAGATTGATGCTCTTGCTGGAACATCTGGAATGCTGTTATTGTGTTTACGCCAAGACGATGTCATACCTCAACCTTACACACAATTAGAGGTTTATAGTCCAGCTGCAGAAGTCCCCTTATGAAAGTCATTTTACAATATTTACACATACACAACAGTTCGAAAGTTTTGGTCAGTAAATTATGAATAATGTTACAAAAATACTTCAAATAAATGATGTTCTTCTGAACTTTGTTAATCAAAAATCCTTAAGAAAAAATGTATCATGTTTCCAGAAATATTAATAAGCAGCTTGACTATTTTCAACATTGATAATAATAAGAAATGTTTCTTGAGCACCAAGTCAGCATATTAGAATCATTTCTGAAGACTGGAGTAATGGCTGCTGTAAATTCAGCTTTGCCATCACAGGAATAAATTTCAAAATCTATTAGAATAGAAAACTCATTTTAAAGGGGTCATGAAATGGAATTTCAATAAATACATCAAAGCTAACTCTCCAGTTTAAAATACAAATTTTGAAATTTGGGGAATTGTGACATGACGATTTTCCTTATACAGCCCTTAACATGTAAATCAAGCAGGTGTGCTCATATCTGTGCATCAATTACAAGAGCGAGGCGGCTGTGAGATGTCAAGAAAGAACGTCTAAACTTGTTCTGTCCTTGTCCTCATGTCTCGAAGGAAATGCCATTAATAGACGTAATAGACGTTATGCCAGCATTTAATGCTATTAAGCGACAAAGTGAGTGAGTGCTGCTAATCAAATCAGTACATACATGGATTAACAACGTTTTCTTGAGATAAATATTAATATATTGTGTGAAGAAAGCATAGTCAATTTGAATATATATACCGGTGCAGTTTATGCAATACGTATACTTGCGATTTAAGTTCACAGAAGTGGGCATTTACTTGCGATTCAAAGATGTAACACCCTTGAAATGTTGTGTTTTCTTTACAGAGAGTAAAATGAGGATGGAAATTATCATTTTTACAATATTTTAAACAGAACAACTTTGTTTAAATCATAAGCTAACCTCTAGAAACATAATATAAATATCTGAAAATGCATTTCATGACCCTATTAATTGTAATATTATTTCACAATACTGTTTTATTCTGGTTTTATTGTATTTTTGGTCAAATCTTTCAGATTCCTCACATTTCAACAGTAGTGTTTAATAAAAAAAAATCTTTTTATCCAATATTTCAACTTTTTTTTTTTTTTTTTTTTCAAGGAGTAACCTAAGGTCTGTCAAAATGACATTCCAGTAACACAATTTTGCTTATTTTTTCTGTGGCGCTTTAATTGCAATTTTTTTTTCAAGATTTGACTCCCTCTATGGGTCGTATTTGGCCCACAGGCCGTGTGTTTGACACAGCAGAACTAGATGCTCCACTAAGCTAATGAGCTCTGCAGGGTGATGAAATATAGATATCAGCCACTCCAGTGCCTCACACGCTTTCTCTCTTGAGTTTTTCAACATGATGGAGAGAACATGAATAATTCATTAGGCTTGATAATCTTGAGTCGGTCACATTTTAAGATGCAGCACGTGTACCGTATCCCACGTGCTGCCACAAAACACAGTTTTTGGAATGCTGCCCTCAATTTTCAGTGGCAATGAACCACAGCCGCCGCTAATAAAGCAAGTACTAGGGTCTCATCGACCTGCGGGCAGACAATTTAACATAAAAACAAAAACCGACATCAAGGGCCTGTAAAATGTTTTTCACCTCATTAAATCTCAAGTCATGTCTTAATCAAGTGTGTCTCGATAAAAAGACAAGTGAGAAATGTAATGTTTTCCTTGTGTAATCTCATTGGTCCATATTCCAGCTCCCCCATACATTAAAGTCAGCATGAAACGGAGGTTACGATAGTCTTTTTCTCCCTAGTGTGACCGTATCACATTGCTCTTAGAAATACACTCAGTCTCATTACCCAGAGCTCTGTGCTTCCATATATGGAGAGTGTGTGATCTTTTGTGCTCAATATAGACCCTATGGTGATCTCACCTTGCAAATGATCACCACACTCCACGTCACATCCATTGTTTTGTCAGCAGCCAACATGACCTCAGTGCAACCTAATAACATGTATATTATCTTGTTTTTTTTTTCCTTTACATTGTTCTCATCCATATGCTTAGTTATTTCTCACCCATTCTAATATAGGTGTGTATCTGTATTTTGTGGATGCATGTGAGTATACATGTGCATGTGACTGACTCATATTTTCATTCCTCTCTCCAGCTTGATTCCCTCCTTCGTCATTCCTGTTCTCCCCGATCCAGATGAGGAATGCATCTGCTACCTCTCTGATCTCTGTTACAGATTTTACACAGATGTGCTTGAGTTTGAACGTCCTTTTACATGTAGTTAAAGGGGACATATCATGGAAAGCAGGATTCTTCTTGCTCTTTTGATATAAAAGTGTTCAATGTATGCAAGTTTTGCAAGTGAACACAAAAGCATTGGGAATAATATAATTTTTCTCCATCACCATGTCTTTTAGGGGCTTTGTAGATTGCCCGTGTTGACATATCAACATAAACATAAAGAGGTTAACCAGTCTTAACAGAGTTCATTTACATATTAACATTTCTAACTTAAAGTTGCAGTAGCAAAAACAGCCTGTTTAATTCTAGGGGTCAGAGAGAGGGTGGGAAGACATAATTATGACGGTCTTGCTGCAAGTATTATAATAAACATAAAATGTTTTTTTGTTGGGGTTTCACTACATGAAAATCTTATAAACATCCTTCCGTAATAAGAAGTGAACTTCCACCTTAATTAGTACAAATGTTTCTGATCCAATGTTTGTGGATCAAAAGAATGTTAACCCAGTCCTGGACCTCCTCCTTAAGGGAGCCTTGTATAATTTTTGGGTTCAGGTTCACCTAACACAAATCAGATGTGTGTCTTGGGGGGGGGGGGAGCTTTGATGTTTCAAAAACAGGTTAAAAAATGTTGCGTGTTAAAAAATGCAAAAACCTGTGGCATGACACACTGTAATAGCTGTGAGCTATTATTTACATTACGTTTACATTTATGTGCTCTTCACATGCAGGTGCCTTTGACTTCCTCTGTCATGTCTCGTCATGTCAACAGTGAGCCTGTTTGCACCTGTCTGCATGCTTTGAAGTGTTTACTGAAGTTTTTTACAAGTTTAAAATTCAAGAGAGGCTGAAAAAAAAGCAGAGAGAGAGAGAGAGAGGTGTGTGTTTGCACTGTTTCTGTTGTTTGCTTTAAGTTGAATGTTCTCATTGGCACTCACACGAGTGAGCTTTAGTGTAATCAGCTATCCCTCATGAGTGGTTTGACAGAGGAACCAGAAGTCCAGGTTATGTAAGAATGACTCTTCCTGTAGTGACACAGCACACCTGTGGGAAGGGCCTTATAACAGTGGAGACTAACTGTACGTTTAGTGTGTGTGTGTGTGGTGTGTGTGTGTGTGTGTGTGTGTGTGTGTGTGAGTGAAAGAGAGGAGCAAATAAGATTATTCTGAAGAGAGATGCAGGGGATTCTGTTAAAATGACTTTCTCTTGAAGACTTGGTTCCATTACTTTACAGCTGCATAACTCACAAGTTATATAGTGTTTTTATATTTGTGCAGAAATGTACACACCACCAATTAAAATTTGGGCTTGGTAAGATTTTGTAATGTTTTGAAAGAGATCTCTTAATACTCACTAAGGCTACATTTATTTGATAAATAAAAATACAGTAAAACAGTAGTATTGTGAAATATTATTACAGTTTAAAATATCTTTTCTATTTTAATTTAAAATGTAATTTTCGTCTTATGGCAGCTGAATTTTCAGCAGTCATTACTCCAGTCTTCAGTGTCAAAAGATCCTTCTTAAATCTTAGCTCAAGTCATGTAATTTCCTTTCTAAAGTTAATTCCACATGTCCACAAGTGGGACAAAGAATATTTTGTTTGTGCATGTTCCAGATTTTGCAGTTATATTAAGTGATTTATGAATTTTATGATGTGTTAGGATCCAAATTAGAAAGGATCAAAACTACTGATTAACAGTGTTTGTTCCCTTTGCGCTCTTCTCTCTCCCTGTGCCAAACAGTCATTTCCTCCAGTCTAATTAAACTACCCTGCTCGTAGAGTAAAATATAGCGTCTTTTCTCTCACGTTTGCCCGTTAATTCACTCCCCTTCTGATTTTCTGCTTTGCTAGGAATCTCTCTCCCTCTCAAAGCGCTGTAGGCAAATCTGTATCCTCTCTGGATAACGTTTCCCTGAGGGCTGCGGGAAAAGAAAAGACTGGGATTTAATCTTTCCTTCTGAAGAAATGGGATGAGTGAAAAAGGTGCTTTAACAGTTTCTCACTCTGACTGTCTTTAACACACACTTATGCACAGCCACACACACATTTACTGACACCACAAATATACAGCAAGGTTTATTTAAAGATAACCCAGATGAATGGAAAGCGCTTTAAATGAAGCGTAAAGAGGAAGGGGTTAAGATTCAAACATCTGCAGTACACAAAACTGAAAATCGTACACATCCAAACAGCACACACATGCAGATAAACACAATGACCTCAAACACACACTCGCAATGCTTCAATGTGCTGATAAAAGGGGACCCACAGGGCCTGTCTGTGTGTGATCTGAATATGATGGTATGTGGGGTGAGAGGCAGTTCACATCAATCCAAAAAGGAAAGACAAAGACAGCAAGAGAAACATGAAAAAGCTCAAAATGCTGCAGGGTAAAACTCTAAAGGCCACTTTCCCAGACACTGATTAAACCCAGTACTACAGTGAAAGGATAATCACTGTTGGAAATGTTTCAGCGTGATCCATGTCCAAGAAAGCACTGCTAAAGGGGTACAACATAAGTGTATACACTGGAAAAAATAAATAAAAAATTGGTGTAGAAGCAATTTTCACTCAGAAAATGCTAGTAAATTTCAGTAACACATTAAATTAAACATAAAAGTTTCAAGTAACAAAGACTATAAACAATACTTTCTTGTAAAACGTACTCAAATAATATTTTATGTACAACTTCAAAAAATTTTTTTACAGTGTAGGATTTTAAAGGAATAGTTCACCCAAATATCACCCCAACGTCATTATCTACTCACCTTTATGTTGTTGCAAACCCGTATGATTTCCTTTATACAGTACACACATGGAACACAAAAGGAGATGTTTAGTAGAATGTTTATGCAGTTCTACAGAGCAAAAAAGAAAAAAAGTGGTCTATATGACTTGTGCACTATTTTCCAAGTCTTCTGAAACTATACAATATTTTTTTTGTTTTTTGGTGAAGAAGAAACAGAAATTTAGATTGATATTCACCGAAGTTCTTGCCTTTCACCATCTTTAACCTCTTAAATCTCATCCACATATTCAAAAATGATGCATCAACACTAAAAAATTATTTTTGCTGCTTGTTCAAATGACTTAATTAAAATTAGCTAAAGCAACACAATTCCTACACATTTTGTCCTAACTTAATTTTATTGTGTTCAATCCACTAAATATTTCTAATATTGAATTTTACTTAATCCGTTTGAGTTGGGATCACATAAATGAATTTTGTTCCATTAACTGAAACTGGGCGGTGCTTGTTAGTTCCCAGCATGCATTGCATATGGCTGGATCGAGAGAGAAAATCTTTAAAAATTAGATGTTATTTTATGACTGATAATGTTTATTAGTGTTCAGTGTTCACTTACATTGGAATTATTTGAATGTTTTAAATTTCACTGGGTTACTATTGTAGAGAAGAGTGGAGCATTTGCTTCAATTCCTAATGCTTCACATTCAATTTCTGCTTTGCACTGAAAGTTAACATTTAACATAGCGTGTGCACTATTGTTAACTAATAGGCTGTTGACTATCTGGTACAGTCTAATGATCCAGTCATAACACATATATGAAGTTGAATTGAATGAAATAACATATTGGATGGATGGATGTTTTGGATGAATGAATCATGAATCAATGAACCTTACAAAATTCGCTTTGAGATTACTTAATTAGGTCATTTAAAAAATACTTCATTTCATCATGTTGAAGTTACATTAACAAATGATATTTGTGTAACTTAATTGATTCAAGTGGGACCGATGTACACTGTTAAATTCAACACTTTTTTTTCAGTGAAGACGCAAGGCCATTTGATTCCTTGTGCTTTATTTTATTACTGACAGTTTACTTATCTTTAATAATGTTTTAAATTTATATTAGTTAGGCTAGTAGTTTTTTTGCTGTAGTATTAGAATAGAGAATTGTGATACTTCATTGGTATCCATCTGGGCCAGTAGAAAATTCGTTGATCCCTGCTGGAGCAGCTCTAAGTATGCGCTGTGTTATTAAATGAAAGATAAGATACAAAAGAGCAATAGAATGAACAGTGAAAGTAACAGAAGCTCCTACAATATATTTTAACAGGCATAATTATGCGTGACAATAACTGAGGGGAATATTTATTTGCTAAACGAATTAAGCCAACTAATATGAGTTCTTTTGAAAATTACAAATGCAATGAAAATACAGGTATCGACGAGTACCGAAAATGAACATATTGGTATCGTTCTGGAAAAAGTGGTATTGGTAACAACATAACAACAACACTGTGTCAGTCTTGGCATCCGTAAATAAGAACGCCACACCTTTTAAAGGGACGGTTCACCCAAAAAATGAAAATTCTGTCATCATTTACTCATCCTCATGTTGTTCCAAACCTGTATGAGTTTCTTTCTTCTGTTGAACACAAAAGAAGATATTTTAAAGAATGATGGTAACTAGACAGTTGACGGCTCCCATAGTAGGAACATAAAATACTATGTAAGTCAATAGGTGCCGTCAACTGTATGGTAACCAACATTCTTTAAAATATCTTCTTTTGTGTTCAACAGAAGAAAGAAAGAAACTCATACAGGTTTGGAACAACATGAGGGTGAGTAAATGATGACAGAATTTTCATTTTTGGGTGAACTATCCCTTTATGGTGCTTTTCTGACTTTTTGGAGAATGCTTTTATTGTAATCAAATTTTAACAAAGTCATACAGGTTTGGAACGACCAGGCAAATAATGGCAATGTTCATTTTTTTGGCTGAACTGTTTCTTTAAGCATTGATTGTTTTGAATTCTTGTGAGTGATGGTGAACAGGAGCACCTGCAGACCAGAGCAAAGCCGTCTCCACTTTAATTATCTCTCCCTACTGCCTTTCCATATTCATTATGCGCTATTCCACCGAGACACACACAAACCTACACACTCACACTTTCAGGAACACTTGCACACACACAGGAAACAAACACACACACATAAGCAAAAAGCAAACTATGAAACTGATGAGAGAGCAGGCAATTTTTTTTTTTAAAAAGGGACAAAGACACATTTCTTTCTTTCCTTCTTTTGTTTTCCTGCCCATTTCTTTGGCAGTTGAGTCAAATTACAGCAAGATTCAGAACCCAAATAAGATAAGCTCTGGCTGAAGTGATGTCACCACTTTGACCTTTCCGACTGTCTGCTGTTCCCAACAGGGCACCGCTGAAATAATGAGACTTCGTTACCATAGCAGCTTAATAGGTGCCAGTTGTAGATACTGAATGAGCCAATCAGGATAGAGCAATGCTAAGTACCTTCTAGCTGGCCTGAAAAATATCCACTTTAGCCAACGAACATTCCTGACACGTCAAGCTGTTAATGCCGAAAAGTGCAAATGGGTGTTAGGCTATTAAGAACCTGGCCTTTAACAAAAGGCGGCTTGAAAAAAAAAAAGAAAGAAAAAAGACAAAAAAACACTTCATACATATCAATACAATGGATAAATGATAAGGAGCCGTTGAATGAGGCCGAGCATTCTGATTGGCAGCGAAGCATGTTTCTGAAGAAGACTGGGTTGTTCAAACGGCCAATTAGCAGCTGATTCTGATGAATTCATTAGCATGTTCTCAGGTAATTAGAGGAAGCGGCTGAGTGAATACTAAATATTCAACAGGAGAACAGACACAGTGCCACACAGCTCGCCGTGTTCCTCTGTAGACTCTCATTAGCATAAACACACACACACACACACACACACACACACACTCAAGCTCCCATCTGCACTATTGAGAGACTGTTTCATACACAGATATAAAAATTCACACCTCCAAAATAGCCTTTCCATTACAGGAAAACTAAGAGATAGGTAAACAAAAGTCTTATATTAACACGCATAACATATTCTCAGTGAGAAATACATTCCTTATTGATGGATAACGTCTTTAAAGACCCCATGAACCATGAAAGCAGTTGTCTACATTCTTTTCTATACAACTAATGCAGTGAAACCTCACTCAACAGCATGATTCATGAACCAAAACAATGACGATAATTTCCAACCACTTCATATGCAACCAATTGATTGCTGGGACAGGAAGTAAAGTACAAGCGTTAACACAACCAAAAGACACACAGACAAACCTTAACTTGTGACTTGATATTGCTAGTTATTATAATTTATTGGAGGGGACATTCTTATTCTAGTGAGAATTTCACTGGAAGAACAACAGCAAAAAAAAAAATAATAATAATAATAAAAATAAATAATAATAATAATAATAATAATAAAAATACTGTAATATGCTCACATCAAACAATCTTGGAAACCTTACTATGCCTTCATCATTTATATTTTCTACTTTTCAAATACTCTATGTATAGATTGTATTGGTTTAACATGGTCCCAGATCCAGACTTTCAATGATAAAATATAAAAATCCAACATAAAATATTAATTTTTACAATTTTGATTTCTATTATTAAAAAAAATACAACCTTCAGTTGTTGAGTCATTTCCACCATGTCAAACAATTTTACCAGCAATACAGTTTTCAATTAGAGCACTTGTTAAGTAGACAACAATGTAGGATATACACTCACCTAAAGGATTATTAGGAACACCATACTAATACGGTGTTTGACTCCCTTTCGCCTTAGAACTGCCTTAATTCTTGTGGCATTGATCAACAAGGAGCGGAAAACTTCTTTAGAATGTTGGCCCCTATGATATGAAGGCGCGGGGGCGCACCGCTTCTCCTTCTTTCCAAGCGCTTGCGCCTCCCGTGGCGTCGGTCGTTGCTATGCAACCATGAACTGAGCTCTCCAAGAGGATCAGGATGTTTCTGCAAAGGATAAATGATTTCTAGCCCTTGCATTAGTTTTACTACGAGATATATTGATGGAGATAAGATATAAAAACCACCAAGTACAGCTATGATCAGCTGTTCGGCTGAGCTTTTGTTTTTGTTACGGAAAGGCCATAGCTGATCGGTTGATTCTTGTCACACGACCTGCGGTGCGCTTGCGGCATTCTGAGAAGTTGAGAATTGCATGCGCGTCGATCCCATTATGAGCGCGCCTGCCGCGCGGCTACATTTGAAAATAATAACTGACTTGCACGCGGAAAAGACGCAATATGTGAACGGCCCCACAGAACTTCTTAAAGCAAAGCATCGCAAGCGTCTTTTGCTTTTCTGTGAGCACAGCTGTTGCTGTGCACTGCGGTGAAAGAAAGCCACGACTTTTCTCACGCGACCATGCAAGAGACTGACATGAGAAACGTTTAAACCTGCTTGCAAGATTCAATGTGTGCCCGAAACACTTACTGAACTAGAGAGCTGATTGAGACACACCATCTACGATAAATCGTTACACCCCTAATACTTATAGTAATTAAAAAATGTGGTAGCATTGGATCTGGACAGGAAGGATAACTCTGGGAGTTGGAAGGGGTGTGTCGCGATTCTGCCTTCTCACATCGCGATACAGGTTCGTGGACCTGCGTATCGCGATTTCGGTTTCATATCGCATATCGTTACAGCCCTAAACAGCGGTGACATACCACAACAAACAGACCGTGACATGAGATTTAATGAGCCATGGTAAAAGTGTGTCTAAAATCAGAAAGATATAGTTAGGCTGCGGGTCACCTCAGCTGAAACATGTGGCTTCATTTAGGGTCCGTGTACGTTTTGATAGTTTGTTTTCCAATTTGAAATGAAATATGCAGAAACGAGAAAACGGTCGTTTCCCGTTTTTTCGTTTGTTAAAAAAAATTGGGAAAACGAGATTTTGGCTCGATTTTCGTTTTTTCGGGTCACAGACAGAAAACGGAAACACGACTTCAAAACTCGTTTTCCACATGTGGGCGGTCATTACACGCCCCTTTCAGCCGATTGGTCAATCAAATGAGCCGGTGACGTCATCATCAGTTCGTTCAACAAAATAACAGTCCTCTGCTGCTATATCAGTATATGTCATATATCGGCTTTCTTCTGTGCAACATAACGCGTATTTCACAGAAATATTTATTTCAGAAAAGTTCAGCACGCAGGCTGTTGTAATGCTGTTTGTAGTTTAATATGCATGGTGTAACTGCGCTACCCTACACAGAGGAGCGGATGAGAAGCACGGATTTAAAAAAAAAAAAAAAAAAAAAAAAAAAACTAGGCCTACAGTTTTTATTTTATTCTATTTTGAAGTCGCAATAAATAGGCTAAGTAGTGTAAGCAATTTAAAAAAAAAAACGCCCATCGGGACCACTACATAGCTATTTTAGTCATGAAAAAAATGATATATAAACGTTAAGCCAAAACGAATTCATTTAAAGCTAAACTGAAACAGAAACCGGCATTATAACCTAGGCTACCTCTCTAATACTAAAACGTCTATGTTGTGTGTGCGCGTGAGGCGCCGACGCGTTCACTTGAATTTTTTATAAAAGCGGAAACAACTTAAAATACTCAGACATTTATGGTCAAATATATGTAACACCATTTGAATCTGTGAAGGGTTAAATAGGCCTATTATTTTTGTACACTCACAATAATAATAATAATAATAAAAAAAAACATTTTCTGCCGTTTCCTTTCTGTGAACTTCTCAAAAATTAACCAAAACTCATATAGCCTAGTCTATTGTCGCATTTTTTTCCTTTCATTTTGTTAATATGTTAATTATTTAAGTGAAATAAATTTTGCACATAGACATAGGCTATTTATTCCTTTTATATAATTTAATCCTATTTTTATTTTCGTTCACAGAAAGCGCTGCAGGTACATGATGATGGTAAACCTTCATGTTCTGTTGTTTATTCTGCTATTTGTTCATGTAGGCTAAAACTAACCCCCTGGGATTTTTTGAATGATTCACAGACACTTATCAATTATAATTTCGTTTAATTCTAATTTAATAAAATCTTGTTGGTTAATGAAAAGATGATCGCGTCAGTTTAAAGTCAGGGAAAAACCCAGAAATGATACTGACAAGGCAACAATAAGTTTAGTTTATACGAATATTTACAAAGATTCACGAACTATTTAATTCCGTCTGGGACACAACCTCAGGCCGGGAGTCTCACGCTCATCAAAGCCAATAAACATACAGCTAGGCCTACTGCTGAAAACATAATTTACATTACTTTTAAGAATAATGTTGGAAAAGTGATAAAAAAAAAAAGTTTCAGTCAGAAACTGATAAAGTCGAGCACACACCTTATGATTACCTGTGCACAGGCGGTGCAATGCTCCGCCAATAGTTATCTATTAACGGTTTAAATAATTCACGTACAGGCTACGTTTAAGAAACCCCGTTAAATCGAAATGAAAGTAAAATGTTAACGGCATTTATAGCTAATTCATTTAAAAGCGAAGGAAATACAGAAAACGTAAGGATAGCAAGTAAACTGTGACATTTAATAATGTTCATTGTGTTGACATATAATGTAAATGTTCATTATGTTAATAAAAGTTCTAGGGCTTTGTTTAATTTAAGAGATAGGCCTATGCATGGCCATTTATAAGCGAAGGAAAACTAGAAAAAGCCCGCCGACGGTGATACCGTGGTGTTGTCACATAGGAATAACAGTTTTATTAGCCTATATTTATTATATTTCATATTTGTCTTTTTGTCCATAGACTATATCGTGAAAACAAAGCACACACACACACACACACACACACACACACACACCACACCACCACCACCACCAACAACTATTTGTGTTAAAGCTGCTCTTAATTTTTTTATCGATGACTTCGCAGCGCATTAATATTGCTGTGCATGAATAAAACTGAAAATATGAAAACAGCTACTGCGGGGCAAAAAAAAAAAAAACTGTAAAAAGACAAAACCCAGCACAGAGGTTATCGCGGCCATGGTGATAGTTGTCCCTGTGCGCCACCTGATGGATAGCCTATTTTCTAATATGACTGCATAGCCTATAGGCTATACTGCAAGGAATGTCATGCGTCTGCTAAATGATTGAATGTATAAAATGTAAACAAAACAATAAAATAAGAAAAGAAAAAAATGAGTGTATTAGCCACTAATCTATAATAGAGAATAGCCTATCATTAGCTTATGTATAGCCTATAGATCGGTGGTAGTAGCCCAAAGGATGTCATGCGCTTGGCTACAGATGTAGAGGCATTTACATTTTACATTTTAAAAACACAATGACAGCTTAAAAACAGACTTAATTAAATTTACTGTAGGTTTTTTTTTTATGTTTTTTTTTTTTTTTTTTTTTAATCTGTGTACATATTTCTGTAAAATACGCGTTGGTTGCACAGAAGAAAGCCGATATATGACATCTACTGATATAGCGGCAGAGGACTGTTATTTTGTTGAACGAACTGATGATGACGTCACGGGCTCAGATTTGATTGACCAATCGGCTGAAAGGGGCGTGTAATGACCGCCCACATGTGGAAAACGAGTTTTGAAGTCGTGTTTCCGTTTTCTGTCCGTGACCGGAAAAAACGAAAATCGAGCCAAAATCTAATTTTTCCGTTTTTTTTTAACAAACGAAAAAACGGGAAACAACCGTTTTCTCGTTTCTGCGTATTTCATTTCAAATTTGAAAACAAACTATCAAAACGTACACGGACCATTTAGAAGACAGACACACATGATTATAAAAAAAATCTAAATGATTTCACATGACTGAAATAAAGTGGTAAAATATGTTTTTGTTTGTTTGTTTTGTTTTTAGCACCATCAAAGCACTCATATCACTTCATAAAGTTTAAGCCACTGGAGTCACATGGAGTAGCTACTTCAATGAAGTTTTTCCTGCCTTTCTGGACCCTGGAGTGGTAGTTGCTTTGGATCTCTATGAAGGGACAGAAAGCTCTCACACTTCATCAAAAAGACCATAATTTGTGTTCCCATTCCCAAAATGAACAAAGGTCTTACAAATGTGGAGAGTGAGTAATTAATGACAGAATTTTCATTTTTGGGTGAACTAACCCTTTAAGATGGACAATTATAATTATGTGATCCATGCACCTTCAGAATGTATGAAGTGCTCTGGCTGTGAACAGGAAGGACAATATGATTCATGCTTTCCTAGAGAACGGAGATCCAGTACTGCAGAAGTAAAAGATGAAAATGATAATGGAGAACTTAGCAAGAAAAACTCGGAAGATGTTGAGAATGAAGTTGGAAAAACCATGAAAGTGTCACCGAACAAAAAACCTGCAATAAAATGGAAATTGAAGAAAAAGGATATTGGAAGAGAGCTAGGAAAGTGACTGATGAAATGTCAGGAAAAGGTGTTGGATTCAGATGGAATCAGAGTCTGCCCCAAAAAGTGGAAGTGTCTGGGTGCTTCTCATTTCCTTAGTATTTGTGCATTTAAGATTAAATCCATCTCTTTCCCATGATCACAACCCATTTTCTATTTTATGAAATTATGCGTGTATGTGTGAGAATTTTTTTTTTTATTACTGTGCAACAAGTTGCTCTTTTTTTATTTGTAAATTAACAATTAAAATCCATTTTTACCACTGCACTGCAGTACTTTATCACCAATATTTTCTGTACAATTGTAGTTCAGAATTGTTCAGAATCATTTAATGTCACATTCAGCCACTCCAGGCAATTCGGCAGTTTTCAAAATCTGTCTGTTTGCAAAACCCCTGGAATAAGTGGCTCTCCAGGCCTGGATTTGAGGAACCCTGATGGAAAATTGTCATTATCATGGCCTGTTCAGGAAGGAGACCAGGGGTGAGTTTCCAAAAGCAAACTATGGTCACAAGTTCCGTCGTTAACAATAGAGTTTAATGGGACTTATGACCATGGTTCACCAACGATGCTTTCGGGAAATGACAGAAGTAGCACTTACTGTTCATTTCTGTAATGCAAACTCATGCTTGAATTTATAATAATCAGACCAGCCAATCTAACCTAACCTCAATAAACACAGCACTGTGTGTGTAACACTTGGTTGAGATCAAACAGAGGATGCAGGATCTAGATGCAGCAGAACATTTATTAAATAAACTCCAAAACAGACTTGCGAAACAGGCAGGAACAGAACACAACAATGTATATGCAACAGAGAACTGACAACCGAACAGAACAAACACAGGGCTTAAATACACAGTGAACTGAAGATCTAACGGTACTAATTAACAAGACACAGCTGAACTTAAACACGGATTGGGCTGTTCAGGGGACCATGGCAGTGCAGAGACACTGCACCCCCCAAAATTTTCTTGGAGGGTCTATTGGGTTGATGGTAGGAGTGGGTTGTTGGGCTGGAGCTGTCTCAGGAATAGGCTTTTGGGCTGGACTCTGGACAGAGACAGGAGCCCCCTCTGGACTCAGGTAAGGCATGGGAACCATCACTGGACTGATGTCAGGGACTGGATCCTGGGTGAGGAAGAGATACAGAGCCGCGGCGGCCACCTTACGACGAGGCTCTGGAGTGGCGGCCATCTTGCGACGACAGTCATGGGCTGAAGCTTTGG
>JAOTNS010000858.1:0-166806 GCA_028476615.1 Culter alburnus
GGTGTGTTTAACACCCCTGCTTTAGGGTTTCCATATGAGTCTGACTGTTTAAATGAAAATAAAAAGGGGGTGTTTACATTGTTTATTGTGCTGTTTTCTGTCTCTTCAAATAAAAAAAAATAAAATTCACACTGTGAATGTGATTCCATTTAGAGCACTGGTAATCTGGATTTGGTAATCTCGATCTGATCCAGTCCAGCTTTCCAAGATCAAGATCTTTTTTGTTGTTTTGTTTTGTTGTCTGTTGCTTTGTGCCAATAAAATAGTGTTAATTTGCATTGTCTCTTTTTACCTTAGACCTGATGGTGCTAAAAGAGGAGAGTGAAGTAGAAGAGCATGATCAATACAAGAATCATCATGATTTCACAACTGGAGAAAAAACTTTTAGTTGCTCACAAGCTGAAAAGACTTCCTCACGAAAAAGGGCTAAAAAGACAGGAACTAGAAGGAATTTCACCTGCCAACAGTGTGGAAAGTGTTTCAACCAACATGAAAATTAAAGTCCACATGAGAATTCACACAGGAGAGAAACCTTACACATGTCCTCAGTGTGAAAAGACTTTTTCTGAAAAAGTAAGCCTTAAAAGACACATGAGAGGTCACACTGGAGAAAACACTTGCCAACAGTGTTTTCTGAAAAGTAGCCTTAAAAGACACATGAGAATTCACACAGGAGAGAAGCCTTACACTGCCAACAGTGTGGAAAGTGTTTTGCTGAAAAAGTAAGCCTTAAAAGACACATGAGAATTCACACTGGACAGAAGCCTTACACATGCCCTCAGTGTGGAAAGAGTTTCAGTAGTAAAGGAAGCCTTAAAGTCCACATGAGAATTCATACTGGAGAGAACCCTTATACCTGCCAACAGTGTGGAAACACATTCAATATAAAAGGAAGCCTTAAAAAACACATGAGAACTCACACTGGAGAGAAGCCTTACACCTGTCCTCAGTGTGAAATAAGTTTCACTCTAAAAGAAAGCCTTAACAGACACTTGAGAATTCACACAGGAGAGAAACCTTACACATGTCCTCAGTGTGGAAAGACTTTTGCTGAAAAAGTAAGCCTTAACAGACACATGAGAATTCACACTGGAGAGAAGCCTTACACATGCCCTCAGTGTGGAAAGAGTTTCACTCAAATTGGAAACCTTAAAGTCCACATGAGTGTTCACACTGGAGAGATGCCTTTTACCTGCCAACAGTGTGGAAGAAGTTTCAACCGAAAAGGAAACCTTAATTGCCACATGAGAATTCACACTAGAGCAAACAGCGTGGAAAGAGTTTTTATCAACATGAAAAATCCACATGAGAATTCACTCTGGAGAGCAACCCTACTCATGCCCTCAGTGTGAAAAAAGTATTGGGGAAAAATAGCTCTTAAGTACCACATGAGTATTCATGTATGAGATGATTAGATTCAATATATTGATTATTAAAATGAAGAATGAACTACTTACAATTTTACATGCCAACAAAAGTATAAATCTGTATCAAATAAAATACATAAAACTGTGTAGGCCTGTGCCCAGATGCTGAATGATTTTAAGGAGCAATGATCTAGGATTAGCATAGTTAAAATCTCTGGCGACATTGAACAGTCCACCAAGCTTCTGCAGTTCTCTAATAGCCCCATATACTATTCACCAAACGCCCGCTTAGTATTGCACGTCCTGATATTGCTGAGTTAGATGCGTTCCTGGGTCAACATATTTTCTTGATCCTGGAACAACATTCTAGTCTGAAAATTTAGTCTTAACCCTATTCCTACCCCTAAACCTAACCCTACCCATAAGTTATCCCAAAAATCAGAGGGAAATGATAGAATAACACTGATGTAGAAGCACCAATTCATGATTTTAAGCCTAAACTTGACATAATCTGTAAACTTGTCCCTCAAATCTGATGGGTTGATTTGAATGTTGTTCCAGGAACATGTTGAACTCAGCAATATCAGGTTATGCCTTAGTGTTAGCACTGGTGGGAATGTACATCCCAAGCTACCATGGTAAATAAGGTGTTCTGCATCTAACAGTCACAGACTCCACCAGTGATGAGCCGTTTCACATAAACGGTTAATTTGACTTGTTGATTTTTTTTTTTTTTTTTTATTCATCTCGTATGTGATCTGAGTCTCTTTGTTGAATAGCAAACCACTGTCACATTAGTAAAGTTTTGTATTTTTGCACATTTAAGTATGTTTGCATAGTTGTCATGACATGAATGCCCTGCGATTGATTTATAATGGATGCTTGCTGAAGAAGCATGTTTTTGGGGAGTATGTTAGGGTTTATGTATATACGGGCATTGGACATGAACACTCGGTCTGATGGAGGAGACCACTGTATATTTGAGAGCACATGGGTTTTGTATATTTGAGAGTTTTGTGCAAGAGTGAAGAAGACACTTGCTCACACAATACATGGATATGCTCTACACATTTGTCATTAAAATAACCCCATAGAAACTACTTTAAATGAACTATAAAAGTGAGAAGAAAGTCATGTCTGTATGCTGCAATCAATTTTTTTATTGGTTAAAAAATTAATGGAGAATACCTAATTTTTTCATCTGCGCTTGACCATTCCGGGGGCTCGAGCACCCAAGGGATCTGCGCCACTGACAGGAACTGTTCACTTTTGACACTGACCCACCTTTAGATCGAAGCATTTCAACACATTCAGAATGTTTCCTTATTTTTTGGTGTTTTTGCCTTTATTGCAATAGGACAGTATTCAGACAGGAAGCGAAGTGGGAGAGATGGAGTTCAATTCACATTTGCTGTCTAATATAACCCCCAGGTCTTTAACTGTACAGAATGAAGTAACAGTACATCCTTCTAGATACAAATTGTATTCTAAGAGATTCTGTGTACAGGTTTTTGGTCCAATAAGTAATACTTAAGTCTTATCTGAATTTAATAGAAGAAAATTACTGGTCATCCAATGTTTTATATCTTTATCACACTCTTGGATAATTGGATAATTTGGAGATTTAATCTGGTTGTGATGAGATATATAATTGAGTATCATCAGCATAGCAATGTAAACTAATTCCATGTTTTCTTATAATATTACCAAGTGGCAGCCTACAGTGCTGCTTGAAAGTTTGTGAACCCCTTACGGAATCTGTGAAAACTGAATAATTTTAACAAAATACGAGGGATCATACATATGCATGTTATGTTTTTTAGTACTGTCCTGAGTAAGAAATGTTTACATACAGTCCATAACACAAAAGAATAGCTGAATTTATAAAAACGACCAGCTCAAAAGTTTGTGAACCCTTGATTCTTAATACTGTGTGTGGTTACCTGGATGATCTACAACTGTTTTTTGTTTTGTTTTGTTCATGAGTCTCTTGTTTGTTCTGAGCAGTTAAACGGAGCTCTGTTCTCAGAAAATTCCTCCAGGTCCCGAAAATTCTTCAGATTTCCAGTATCTTTTGCAACCTTTTACAATCTTTAAACCATTTCTAGCAGTAGGATTTTGAGATCCATCTTTTACACTGAGGACAACTGAGGGATTCAAACACAACTATTAAAAAAGTTTCAAAGATTCACTGATGCTCCAGAAGGAAACACGATGCATTAAGAGTCAGGGGTGAAAACTTTTGAACAGGATAAAGATTTTGTTTATTTATTTGACACTTAAATGTTTTCCAGAAGACAAATTAAGTACAATATTCCTTGATCTTCAAATTCAAAAGGTTGAAAAGTTATTTTAGTCAGGAGTGTATTGTAGTACAGAGCCTCTAAAGGGACACGGTGGCGGAAAAAATATGGAATGGGAGGAAAAAATATTTTCAAAATTTTGCATTCCCCGCAAAACTTTGCGTTCTCTTGCGAAACATGAGTTCGGACTTCCCCTTTAATGTCCCGCTGCCAGTGTTTCAGACAACTCTGTACAGTAAGTTCACAATAGAGCACCTCATTCATACTTGGTGGAAAGCCCTTAAGCCACCATCAGAATGAACAGATGCCATTTTGTTCCTATGCCGAACACCAAACCATGTGCCGAAATTCTTCCAAAAACTGTTGATCAAACAGAGGAAGGAAAGCACTCCCCAGAACCTTCAACAGCCCAAACAGTCAAAACTGCCATGTTATATAAAACACGATCAGGATGAGTGATCCAACCAAAGAGACTAGGCTTATAAGTCACAGGAGAGCTAATGTGAGTTTCACACATTATTATGTGTTTATTATGGGCCTCTTTAAGAGAGAGAGCTTGGGAGATAACAGGGGAGACCTGTATGAGTGAGAGAGTTGAGTGAATAAAAGAATGGCAAGCGAGTTAACACGTTCAATGGGCCTGATCTCTTTTGTTTAATAACACAACAGCAGCAACTCAAAAAAAAAACACTCTTATATGTGTTACTGAGCTCATACACTCTTTTTAACATTTTTGTTTTTATATCACATTTTTCACTATTTTAATTTTTCATACGGAATTATCTGGTACATTTCTATGCCTTTCTGTGCTTTTTTAATGCACTTCTGAGATACAGACAGCAGCCTGTGAATGGCACTTTTATTTTGATATTGCGACATGACGTCATAAGGCCGCGCCACCTCTGAGATTAGGTTGAAGAAAGGTTTGTTTTAAGATTTTAATCTGTGTAAATCGACATAAACCGTTCAGTGTGTTGCAGTTTTTACTAGCGTTGTGAAGTTAGTTATTTACTATTGAATATAACATTGTAATGCTTTATCTAACTTTAATGAAGGATATTGTGTGTGAGTAAAGTGCATCCACACTTAAGTAACGTTAACAGAGAAGGTGCGTCTTATTTCGCTCCCTATATCGTGAATCAGTTTATCATAAACACTAATTCGGTTACTGGCGAGTAGTGATGGAGAAACGGCTTTTCGAAACTCCGAGTCAATTGAATCAAATACTTTGTAAATGATTCAGTGATTCGAAGCGCTCGAATCATGCTGCTCCAGAGTAATGATCGAGAACAACAAACACTAACATGTAATGACAACTTTACAAAACAAATGCTAATATTTACATGAAAGTGTAATCATTTAAATATAATCTATTTATTATACCAAATGTAGATCATAAATGCCTAAACATATCGTATTATGTTCTTTTATTAATTTGCAGCATTAGTTTTGAGTGTTTTGGGCTAATTTAAGGCTAATAACTATAACTCTGACTCTCTCTCACCAGTGTGCTAAACTACTGAACTAAAGATGATTGAGACGCACCAGAAATGTTTGGATTTATTTTTTTTTGTTAATTATTTTCATCTTAAACAGGACAGAGGGACCAAAACAGAGAAAAAATCTTGAAGCGACAGAGATCCATGTGTCACTATCATAAATTAAAGAGGGAGTGAAGATATGAGATGGCATTTATTAAAGGGAGATTGAAGACATTAAGATTGAAGAAACATTCAGAGTGAAATATGAATACGGAGGAAAAAAAACAGGTTGGTTTTTATCAAAGCTGAACTTGCTCATTTGATCTTTAATAAAATGTCAGCTCTACAAAAAAAAGAGAAATACATACAGAAATACAGTCATACAGAAAATATACAGATTGCTCTGATTGGGCAGATGGTTCAGTCTGTTGTGATCGGTTGACTGCTTGCAATGCATGTCGGAAATGAAACGGCTATTATTATATCCGAATTTCCAATCCTCAGCGATTGTACACACAGTAAAGACAGTAACTATAGCATTGATTTTACCATATAAATCTGAGCATGAGTCTGATGATGAAACATTGAAAGAACTAGTTATTTAACCAGAATCTCATCGCAAGCAGTTGTTAATAATATGTTTATTTCTTGGAAATGCTTTAGTTGAGATGCAAAAAAAAAACATTTAACAGCAATCTAATTTTTATGGGGAAAATGTATTCTTCTCTTATAAATGTACTATTCTTCTATAGTATCATACCGCACTGAAGGAGCGCTCTTTACTTGCTTTCTCTGTAATTCTTCGCAATTTTAAGTTTTGTTTTCCATGAGACTTTTTGCACTGAAATATTAAGTAGGAAGTCACAAAGACGTCAAACTTTGACAAAAAATATTTCTTGATGATTTGATATTTTAATAAGCCATCTACTGGTTATAGCAGTAATTTCATATCTTTATTTTTAAATAACCTGTTTAGTTTTACAAATAGGGACAATCTTTGAAGGATGAACAAGTAATGATTTTGTTCATTAATACATTATATTATTGTTGATAATAAATAACATTTAAATGGATTATTTTTTAAAAGTCTAAAGCACTTAAAAGCCCTTGAAAAATAAATGCGTCGTCAGATTTAAGTTGAACCGCGGTGCAAGTGCATGATGAACTGTAAGTGGAGAACGGTTTGATTTGTTCATCCTTTGAGTAAACCTGTTCTGGGCTCGCGCTCTGTTGTCTATTAATGGTCCAAGCTAATAAAGTCTGCACTGCTCTAAAGAGTAGCACAGTTTTGTTTGATGTTTCTCAAATGCAACAGAAATGTCCTTTCTGATCAGTTGAGCATTGTGGTAGTTGCAGCAGTGCAACCTGGTGAACAAAATTTAGTTGCACCGGCAGGAAAAAAGGTTTCAAAATGCAACCATTTTGTAGCAGTCTGAGGCCCTGTTCAGATGTTTTATTTCAGGGGTGTCAAACTCAGTTCCTGGAGGGCCACAGCCTTGAAGAGTTTAGCTTCAATCCTAATTAAACACACCTGATCCAACTAATCAAGTCCTTCAGACTTATTGAAAACTTCAGGTATTTGCGTTTAAGCAGGGTTGGAACTAGAGGCCTTCTTGGCTCATATAATCTGTACCCAATCCGAATCGACCCGAATCCCTTCCTTCCTAAACCTGACGTGCATAAATACATTTTTTTAAAAGAAAAATCCGACCCGATAAAATTGGACCCCAACATAAACGGCATTGACGTGAGTGTAACTCCTACCCAGGTCCTACTCATCCCGCTCTGTGTGGGCTTCAAACCTGGGTCTCCAGCGTGGGAGTTGGATGCTCTAACAAGGAGGCTAAAGGCTGCAACCTCTAGCGTCAGTCGCTAGAGCATCTCTTGAGATCAGAGGAGTGAAGTTTACTCGCACAGCAACTACTAGCTCGCCTCCATTACACTCACCCCCCTAAACCTCTCTCCCATCCGGGTCACGGCACCAATTTAGCCCCTCCAGTTCGCACATGCCCGCTCCAAGTGGGACTCGAACCCTGGTCCGTCTGCATGGGAGTCTGACATCCTAACAAGGAGGCTAAAGGCTGCTACCCTCCGTACCCTGCTGGCATCTGTTACATGAGCACAGCCTGTAGCCCTGGAGTCAGTCAGGAACAATCCCACTGTCCTGCTGACTGATTTGGCCGCTGCTCCATACTTTCATTATTATTCAATCCACGATGAACTTGAAGTGAGCAAAACTTTCTGCAGCAGTGACGTTCACGTAGTTTCTAGTTCCTTGACCTGAGCCACATGGCAAGATATGTTCTTTGCATCCCGACCACAAGTGCACCTTCAGAGAAAACATTCAGCCTTTGTGGTCGGATTTGGAGGAGGGACATTCGGTACTGAAACAGTCATCAGTCAGCAACATTCTGTTCTTGCGTGGATGTTAAAAAAGTAAGAAAAATCACAAATATAAATCTTGTATAGACTACCCAACATTTTATATTTGTTATCCCCAATCATTCTCTTTCTTTAGAGGAAGTGTAAATGTGACAATCTGGAAACTATCTAAATTTTAGCCGGACCCGTCGGGTCAGGAAGAAATCATTACAAGTGGGTGCTGGTGGGTGCGGAATAGAAACTTGCGGGGGCGGGACAAAAAAACAGTCCCACGCAGACCTCTACTCTGGTGGATCTTCAGCAGTATTATTCTTTGAGAAGATGCTGTTTTGTGCTGCAGTCCTCTAAGTCTGATGTACTCCAAATGGAACAAAGTTATTTTTTTGTCATCATGTAAGCCAGGTGCACACTGTGCAATTTTGGCCACGATTTGGTCGTCTGAGACAAATTTCGAGAATCCTAAAAGATTCCTATAATCCTAGGCTAAAATCTGTAGTCTTTGATCGCTCGTTTGACATGTTTACTGACGGCCAATTAATGATCGTTAAAATAAAATTTTACCTTCTGGCAATTACCGGAATTCTGGCAGTGTCAGAAGATTTAGCGCACAGTCCTGCAATGTGATTTCTCCTACGACAAACGTCAAATTGCCGTTTTTCAAGACAAGCCGTGATCAAAATTAACACTAGAGATTTCTTTGTTAGCCACCATTTCAGTCCCACATGTAATGCAGCTAACAGTCACTGAAGTGTGTGGGTTGATGTAAAACTCCGGACAAGTTTTCAAGTGCGCATCCGTTTAAAACGCATCTTGACTGTAGTACAGTCTGACATATAGACAGCTGAGATCCCACAGTGTGACATGAGGATCATGTTCCTACAGTCTGACAAGTAACAATCGTAAAGGACTATTATAAATCGCAGTGTGCACCCGGCTTTAGGGTAATAAGAAGGGGTCCTCAGGTATTTCAAAGGACAGAACTTCTAAATGTTTTGTTTTTGTGCTTTGTGCTATTAAACTGGTAATTTGCATTTGTCTCTTTGCTTAGATCTAATGATGCTGAAAAAAGAGAGTGAAGTACTGAGTGAAATGGAAGAGAAAGATCAATATAAGAATCATCATGATCTTATAGCGGGCCAAAAAACTTTTAGTTGCTCACAGGCTGAAAAGACTTCCTCACGAAAAAGGGCTATAAAGACAGAACTATAAGTAATTTTAACTGCCAACAGTGTGGAAACAAATTCACTCATAAAGGAAGCCTTAACAGGCACATGAGAATTCACAATGGAGAGAAGCCATTCACGTGTCCTCAATGTGGAAGGAGTTTAAATCAACATGGAAATCTTAAAGTCCACATGACAATTCACACTGAAGTGAAGCCTTATCCCTGCCAACAGTGTGGAAAGTTTTGGTCAACATGAAAGCTCAACGTCCACATGAGAATTCACACTGGAGAAAGCGTCGTACCTGCCGACAGTGTGGAAAGACTTTTGCTGAAAAAGTAAGCCTAACAGACCACGAGAATTCACACTGGAGAGAAGCCTTTCACGTGTCCTCAGTGTGGAAAGAGTTTCACTCAAATTGGAAATCTTAAAGTCCACATGAGTGTTCACACTGGAGAGAAGCCTTACACCTGCCAACACTGTGGGAAAAGTTTCAACCGAAAAGGGAATCTTAATTACCACATGAGTATTCACACTGGAGAGAGCCTTTTCACCTGCAAACAATGTGGAAAAGTTTTAAGCGAAAAGGAAGCCTTAACAGGCACATGAGAATTCACACTGGAGAGAAGCCGTTTACATGTGGTCACTGTGGAAAAAGTTTTAGTTATAAAGTAAGCCTTAAGTGCCACATGACTATTCATGTATGAAAGAACTGTTTTTGTATGTCATCATCGTGAAATGATTTTCACAAACACCTTAGACAAACCCTCATGTCTAATAATGTGCTGATTATTTTTATGGTACTAAATCACCTTAGAGGGCTGAATTCCCTGTTAATGTCCAGTGACTACAAGAGGAATAAAGATGTAAGAATCAAGAATTATATTCAATGAATTGATTAGTCAAATGAAGAATAAAGTAGTTACAATTTTACATGTCAAAAGAAGTATAAATCTGTATCATATAAAATACATATGACAGTATAGGCCTGTGCAAAATAATAAACAAACAATATAACAGAAACAGGCTTTTGATTCAGTAGATACAGAGACGTGGTGATCTGGCAATAGCTGCTTTTCAACTGTCATGCCAGGGCTTTCAACAGGTGGGGCTAATAGCCTTGGACCTGTAGGACCGAGCCCAAAATCACATGGTTTCCACCGTCATGCCAGAAGCTCTGCAGCGCTTTACTAAAACCCAACCTTAAAGGAACACTCCACTTTTTTTGAAAATAGGCTTATTTTCCAACTCCCCTAGAGTTTTTTTTAAAAACAGTTCAGTTTTACCGTTTTCGAATCTATTCAGTCGATCTCCGGGTCTGGCGTACCACTTTTAGCATAGCTTAGCATAGTTCATTGAATCTGTATCATATAAAATCTGTATCATATTAGACCGTTAGCATCTCACTCAAAAATGACCAAAGAGTTTCAATATTTTTCCTATATAAAACGTGACTCTTCTGTAGTTACATCGTGTACTAAGACCGACAGAAAATGAAAAGTTGTGATTTTCGAGGCCGATATGGCTAGGACTACACTCTCATTCTGGCGTAATAATCAAGGAACTTTGCTGCCGTACCATGAGTGCAGCAGGAGCAATGATATTACCCGCCTGTGACCCCCTGCTTGCACAGGGATGTGCCCTGAAACCATGGAGACATTTTGAGACGCTGCGTAATATCATTGCGCCTGCTGCAATGAACTATGCTAAAAGGGGTACCGCCAACCCAGAGATCGGCTGAATGGATTCGAAAATGGTAAAACTCAACTGTTTAACTCTAGGGGAGTTGGAAAATGTGCCTATTTTCAAAAAAGTGGAGTGTTCCTTTAACACTTCTCTTTGAAACAATGTCACACAACCACATCATTTCACCAACAAAAGTTTTATCAGACTGAAAACTAGCGAGATTGCGAAACAAACATGATACATTTTGCCTTTTTTTTTTTTTTAACATTTTTTTTTTTAGATTTAAAAACAGAAGCATCGATGTTTTACCACAGTTTTTACAATAAAAAGTGAAACATTTTTAATTAATTTGTGTCAGGATTGCTGTTATAATACAGAAATAGTGTTTTCTACCATTATTTCACAAAAGAGGGAGGACATGTACTTATTCAGTCACACGTTTTCTTTTATTTGTAGTCACGAGACGGCACAAATCTCTGGGGCTTTAGTCAGAAACAATGCACATAAAAAGTAGAGATAAATTCTCATGTTCACATTACATTTCCTATCATTTTTCCACCATCTGAGGAGCTTTGAGCGCTCTCACCAGTCCTCAATATATCGTTATCATTTCAGCCAGAGAAACAGAGGGAGCTCTTAAATGAAAAACACGTTATGATGGGATGCTATATTTTATGACATATGTGCAGCTAAATATGCATTCAGGTGTATTGACAGATAAAAGATGTAACCAAATAAATACACGATTGTGATATATGATTTGTCTGATTTCTTCTAGCGGTGTCTTTACTGTTTACTTGGTAACTGTTAGCATGCAAAGCCTTTTGCATCGCATATAAATATATCCAAATCGGATCACAAACGGAAGTTATTTCAGCACCTTAAGCGCTGAACCGTGACTTGACAAATCCTGTGTGAAGCATCACATCCATTAATGATATATCAATGCAGGTGACGTCAACAGTTTGTCACAGTTACAAAGTGTAACATTTAAAAAATAATTCATTAGATATTTCTGTATATTTAGCATGTGGTTTCAACAACCAGACGCTTGTTCAGTTTTGACTGAAATGCCTCTCAGACCACCTCCTGAAGTGGTTTGAGCGATCGGATTCAAATCCAACCCGGAGGGCATTTAAACCTAGTCTTTTTGCGATCGGATAACTCTGATCAGAGAAAACGCATTAAGTGACCAGCTGCAAACAGGCCTAAAATGTTTGTTAGACCTTATACTGATTAATCTACTGCAGAAAAGCTTCCAGAAGTCATAGATCGTCTTCTTCCAAAAAAAAAAAAAAAAAAACAAGAAAACACATTACTATGATAATAAAATATAAGTTAAAAAATCTTTATTTGTGTATCATTTATACTCAGTCTTGAACTGCAGATTTTAATGCATATAGAGTTTTCTGTGGAGCAGGTGTGAATTGAGTTTGTGTTCACTCATTAGTGAGTGATTTGAATCACTACATAGGCAGCAACTCACACAAATGACCCCTAACACTGAAGAATTGACTTGCTATTGATTTAATTAAAAATCTGAAATATTACATTTTTAATTGGACCGAACCTTTTAGCAATAGTTTTTGGTATTGAATGAATTACATTTATACTTTATATATATTTTTAAGACTAGTCTTAGTGGTTTATGCAACCAGCCCCTTGATTGTGCTTTATGAACTCTTAACATGTTTGTTTTTTTATCATATTTGTCACTTTAAAGTTTAAATCAGGGATTATCTGTTAAAAAATAGTTAATTTCTATGCACCTGTGATTTCAGGCAGCAGAGTGTGAACAGGACTTTTATTTTGCTGCGATGCCGTGACGTCATAAGGCCGCGACTCACTCCTGCATCTGTTGATTTGGCTGAAGAAAGGTTTGTTTTAAGAATTTAATCAGTTTACTTCGATAGTGTTCAGTGTTTGTCAGTTTTTACAAGCGGTGTGAAAATTAGGTAGTGCTATTTAATGAAACCTTGTAAGGCTCTATCTAACTTTAATGGAGATAGTGATGGGCAGATCGAGGCTTCGTGAAACACTGAAGCAGTTGAAGCAAATGTGCAGTAGAGGCTTCGAAACAATCTGACACCTGTCTCCACGGTGACACCTAGTGTTCAGAACAGTGTAAATGCAACAAAACTCAGGCCAAACATGCATTAAAAATACCTTTTACAAATGCATTGCAAAAGTTTTATTGAAAGTAAAACCAATCAAATGCAATTAACTAATCATCTAATAAGATTAAATATAAATTTTCAGGGGTTGTTTCTCTCAAGCTAAACAGGCCAATAAGAGATTAATAACTATAACTATCATTTCATTTTAATTATTCTAATGTTTAATTAAAACATTACAAATGTATAAAACTGATCAGAGATCAGGTAAAACCATAGGGTAAAGTCCTATAGACACTTGTTCAATAGTTCTCAGTGAATCTGCATGATTCATGGGTTCACTTTATCATCGCCCTCTACCGGTGAACCATTGAAGTTTTGAAACGTTTCGAAACAGTGATGACGTAATGAAGCCTCGTTTACTGAAATCACGTGACTTTGGCAGATTGATACATGCTCCAAATCACTGATTTGAAACAAGATTCATGAAGCAGTGTTTGGAAATCGGCCTTCACTAAATGGAGAATATTCTGTGTGAGTAAAGCACATCCACTGATGAGACACAGTAAACTTGAGTCTCATTTCGCTCCCTGTCCACCTTATTTTTCGACGCGTTTGTAAGGTGTTTTCTAGTGATGGAAAAATGAAGCTTTGTGAAGCGCCGAGGCTTTCTCCACTCAACTGTATCGTAAAAAGGTTCATTACTCGCATCTTTTCATCACGGTGCACACTAACAATATCTTGTGGTCAAAAGGTGGAAAAAGCTGCCTTTGCGTCCGATACGACCCAGATATTTTTAGACTTTTTCATACAATAAATCAGTGGGTGCTTTGAAAACCGTATAAAGCAAAGAGAAAATAGGCCTATAAGTAGGGATGTCCCGATCACGTTTTTTTGCCCTCGAGTCCGAGTCCGAGTCATTTGATTTTGAGTATCTACCGATACCGAGTCCCGATCCGATTCTTCTATAATACATAAAAAAGAATAAAGAAGAGCGAAAAAACAGATCCAGGATCCAGGAACAGTGCTTTTCAGGTTTTTCAGGTATCTTACAGTAGTTTTCACGTACAGAAAATGGATAAAGTAATCAAATATAAAATATCACTGCATATTATCTTTACTGTATAAAATAAATAAAGATTAATCATTATTGAAGTTACAAAAACTATTCAGTCAAGAGCAGTGAGTGATTTCTTTGTTATTTGTTGTTTGATTTAACATTAAATACAGGCAGCAGGAATAGTTTTTTTCCCTATAAGACATGCACGATCCAGTACATATACTGTTACACATGCGCTGTCTTTCTCGACTAATATACGTTCACTTAAGACATAACCGACTATGTTTGCTAGGATACTCGCTAAGACGGGCATGTTGACATAATTTTTGTATGAATTTGTCCGCTGAAGCGCAAGACTTGAAAGAGAACTCAGTATTTGCGCGCTGTCTGAAATAAGCGTGTGCGCGCTTCGGATGAGCGCACACAAATCTTCTCACAGCGCGTGCAAGTTCTCTTTCGCGTCTTCTTCTTGAAGGTTTAAATCAGCAAGGCTTAAATGAGTTTAGTTTAAACACAGACAGCAACGTGTGCTGTTCAGGTCTCACCTGCGCTCGCGCTATCAACACCCGGGTGATGACGGCGTAAATGACTGGACATTAGAGCATACGGCACTCGCAGTTAACAAAGAGTGACTGTTTTGTCCACGCTTTCTGATTATCGTTGTTGTAACGTTTTGCGCATCCATCGACTGAAACATACATTATCTGAACTCTGTCTGTTTTCCACGTTGCTATTTTAAACAAACCATATTAACCAATAGATGCGTCGTCATTCGAGATGGACCGCGGTGCAAGTGCGTACTGAACCGTAAGTGGAGAACCGTACGGTTTGATTTTTTTACCGAGAACCGTTGCACCCCTAATACATATATATCCGAGTCCTGATTGGGAGGTAACGTCCGATTCCGATCGAGTCTAAAACCACGTGATCGGGCCCGATTTCCGATCACGTGATCGGATCTGGACATCCCTACCTATAAGTCTATATAAATAAGTTATTAAAGTGTCATTGGACTTAAACAATGTATGAAAAAATTAGTGTGATTGTGTGAGTGTAAGATCGAAATAAAAGATTATCCTGGAATGGTCAGTTGAAGTACTTATTAACTGGGAAATAATACAAACATGAACATGATCAAAACTACACTTTAAATATTTATTCATCTTATGATTTATTTTTGTCAAAGAAGCGAATGACACTTCAGTGGCGGCTGGTGCTAATTTTTTTTTTGGGGGGGGGGGAGGTGCAAAAAAAAAAAATAGAACGCAGGAATGAATAGGCTAATTGTTAAATAACCATTTAACAAGTGATATAATAATGTATCATTACTGCTTATCTAAAACAGGGAAAATTCAGTATTTAAAGCATGCCATAGGGCTGGGATCTAAAAAAAAATCTGTATTTAATTAAAATAATGTTATTTCACATCCATTTAACCGTGTAGTCTATGCTATATCGAATTATTCTATAGTCTTTGGCAGTATTATGTGCAAAAAAAAAGGGGTCAAATCACATTAGGCCTACATTCTAACATTGTAACACTACAATCTAAAAACAAAATGTTTTTTAAAGCAGAAGTTAAATACACTAAACTAAAAATTTAAAAAAGCACAGACTAATTATTAGGCTTAGGCTACTCTGAATACCCTACAATAGTCAATGTACAGCTATCATAAAAATACACTTAGTAGTAGGATTGAAATTCTACATATGGCACAATTGTTCGCTAACAAAAACACATTTTCAACAACAAATATTTTTAGCAAAATGTATGTTTTGGTCAGAATTATTGCATTCCTATTCAACTGAACTCTGTTTGGCGCGCATGCACGTGACGGCGCTCGTTCACGGAATTTTGTTCTTGCTGAAGGCTCGTCTGCTCCTGACTGCAAAATGGAAATATTTCCTCGACTTTCTAACATTTATAGATGGAGAATATGTCTGTTTAATGTAAGTTATGCACTGAGGAAATTATTGGTTACTTTAGCTTAAAAAGGTATTAATAGAGGTATGTTTGTTTCCACCAATCGCTGCACAAGTTAAGGTTACGTATGATGACGAAAGCATGTTAGTTCGAACCCTCCCGGAAACAATAGAGAATGCATTTCAGTGCCTGCAGTTCGAAAAAAAAGTTTCTTGAATAGAAGTCTATGAGGGCACTTGGGGCAATTCTCGGCCAGAGTGAAATTGCCCAAAAAGCCTATACCCAGATAGTCTATAGCCTATATCCAGAGGCAGAACAAAGTCTAGCAGTGACAGCTAGTGTAACTGTGGTTGAATGTGATTGATAAAATCCATCCCTTTCGCACTTTAGTGGTGCGTTGCCCTATTGCCCTAATGAAGAAACCGCCCCTGTGACACTTGAAACTAAGCAAGGGGTTCGTGTTATTTGAAGCATCATTGTGTTTATTTAATTATGTGTGAGTCTATGGGAAATAGGGGTCAAATCACATCCCATATTAATATACATACAAAGATACAAGGCGCAACATTTTACCTGTAAATACAGGACGATTATGTATTTCACGGGATGTGTGGCAACCCTACTGTACAGCTAAAAATAACTGGAAGTGAATGACACCGGACGACAGTATTAAAGGAACAAATGGCCACGCATGCTCTTACCTGAAAAATAAGGTGGATATCGTGAATCAGTTTATCGTAAACACGAACACTGACGAGTAGTGATGGAGAAACTGAGCTTTTCGAAATTTGGAGGCAGTTGTATCAAATACTTTGTAAAATTGATTAATTGGTTGGAAGTGCTTGAATCACAACATGCTGACGTCACCTACTGCTCAAACAGTGTAAATGAACAAGAACAACATACACTAAAAGCAGGAACATGCCAAGCTGACGTTCGGCCCCGTCGGGCAGTTTTTTTTCGTCGGCTGACTAACGCTAGGTGTCCACTGGCGTGGAGCGGGCGGAGCAGAGCGAGCCTTTTCAGTGAATTCCTATGGAATTAATAAATGCATCGCAAGGTGCATTGTGGGATTGTGAAGCTCGACTTCCATAGGAATTAATTGAAAACGCTCACTCTGGTCTGCACCAGTGGACACCAACTGTAAGGTTTCTCAGCGTGTTCCGCACCGTCGGCTGAAGTTGATCCTCGCTGCTTCTTTTTTGGCCGATTCGACATGTTGAATCGACTTTGGAGCTGATTCTGATTGGCTGTTCAGCTACTGCCACCTGCTGGTTCGGAAAAGCATTTCATCTTACACAGGCGCAGAACGGATGAGCTACTTGGCCGTCGGCTGTCGAGTGTTGGTTTGATGTGTCAGAACAACTTTGGACCAAGACTCTGCCGACGTGAGCCAACCCTGCAGTCTAATTTCGTCGCCACTACTTCATCGGCGTTGGTTTGGTGTATTTCTGCCTTAACATGTGATGACAACTTTTACAAACCAACTGCTAATGTTTTCATTGAAGTGTAATAATTTAAATATTTATTAAATGTAGATAATAAAATGCCTGTATTATTTGTGTTCTTTTTATTAATTTGCAGCACTAATTTTGAGTCTTTTTGGCTAATTTAAGGCCATTAATTGAGACAATTGAGATGCACCCAGAGATTTAGTTTGGATTTATTTTTCTTTTTGTTAATTATTCTCATCTTATTAATTATTCTCATTTTAAACAGGACAAACTCACAGAAAGCATCCTGATGAAGCGGCGGACACTATTATAAAGATGCCGTTTATTAAAGAGGAGAGTGAAGACATGAAGATGGTGTTTATTAAAGAGGAGATTGAAGACATAAAGATGTCATTTATTAAAGAGGAGAGTGAAGACATGAAGATTGAAGAAACATTCAGAGTGAAACAAGAAGAAACAAAGGAACAAACAGGTTGGTTTCATTATCAAAGCTAAACTCAGTCATTTGAATCCTTATTAAAATGTCCAGCTCTAAATAAAGAAAAAACAGAAGTACAATCATACAGAGAATAATACAGATTGCTCTGATTGGTCAGATGGCCCAGCCTGTTGTGATTGGTCGACTGCTTGCAATGCATGTCAGAAATTAAACGCCTATTATTATATCCGAATTTCCAATCCTCAGCGATTGTACACACAGTAAAGACAGTAATTATAGCATTGATTTTACCGTATCAATCTGAGCACGAGTCTGATGAAACATTGGAAGAACTAGTTATTTCCAATCCTCAGTGACTGTAAACACAGTAAAGACAGTAACTATAAGGATAGGCTTTCATTTGCTTTCTCTGTAATTCTTCACAATTTGAAGTTTTTGTTTTCCATGAGACTTTGTGATTTTCCTACTTCAGTACAAAAAATTTCAAACTTTGACAAAAAATTATTTCTTGATATTTTATTAAGCCATCTACTGGATATAGCGGCAAATTCATATCTTTTTTATTTTTAAATCATCTCGTTAGTTTTCCTGCTTCTTGAAATTTAGTTTTACAATGGGTACAATCTTTGAAGGATGAACAAATAATAATTTTGGTCATGAAAATTCTTCAGTTTTCGAGGATTTTTTTGCATATTTGATCCCTTTCCAAGAGTGACTGTATGATTTTGAGATCCGTCTTTTCACACTAAGGACAATTGAGGGACTCAAACACATCTATTAAAAAAGGTTCAAAGATTAACTGTTGCTCCAGAAGGAAACACGATGCATTAAGAGCCGGGGGGTGAAAATTTTTTGAATTTGAAGATCAAGGTAAATTGTACTTAATTTGTCTTCTGGGAAACATGCAAGTATCTTCGGTTGCTTCCGAAGGGAAGTACTAAATGAAAAAAATTATATTTCAACAAAATAAGAAAAGTTTGGACTTCTTCATCCTGTTCAAAAGTTTTCACCCCCCGCCTCTTAATGCATCGTGTTTCCTTCTGGAGCATCAGTGAATGTTTGAACCTTTTTTTAAAAGTTGTGTTTGAGTCCTTCAGTTGTCCTCAGTGTGAAAAGATGGATCTCAAAATCCTACAGTCACTGCTGGTAAGGGTTCAAATATGCAAAAATCCTTGAAAAACTGATGAATCTGCAGGACCTGGAGGATTTTTCTGAAGAACAGAGCTCAGTTTAACTGCTCAGGACAAACAAGAGACTCATGAACAATCATCACAAAACATAAAAACAGTCGTGGATCATCAGGTAACCACACACAGTATAAAGAACCAATGGTTCACATACTTATGAATGGGGTCATTTTAATAAATTCAGCTACTTTTTTGTCTTGTGGATTATATGTAAACATCTTTTATGTAAAATAGCTTACTCAAGAGAGTACTAAATAAAATAATAGCATGCATTCCCTTTCAGTCGGTCATGTTCGACTTACGTCAGTAGTGACCGACGAATTGGGATATCGCTAGAGAGCCCCTACCAGCTTCGAGAGAACTAAAACAAGCCAATGAACACTAGCGTGTGATATCTGCATTATGCGCACCGCCCACATCTGGGGGACATAAATAGGAAGCAGATGCAATCGCACTCTGTCTTTCAGACTTCGAAGCCATACTTTGGTGTCCTGTAGCTGACTGAGAAAGTCAAGCCTCTGAAAGAAGATTCAGCGCTCGTGTTGGAGAGACGACACTGCAGCGAGGTTGCGAGCTGGAGCCGGGCAGAACTTCTGCTTTGAACAAAGCGTTCCGCTGTGAATCCCTTTTGTGTGGGTGTGCGATTTGGGCCGGTACTCCCGTGTGTGTTCACACACGCTCGTGACGCTCCCTGTGTGTCTCGACACAGAAAGAGCTGAAATTCCCCTTCTAAAAGAGACTTCACAGACAGACACTGCGTCTTTTTCAAGACGTCATTCAGTCTGTGTGTTTCTGGAGGCGGTCGTTTCCTATCCTCGCTGACGGCCACAATCACTTTCTCTCATGTCTGCTTATTCCCTGATCTAGTCATTTTTCTGAATCAGAAAAATACTACTTTGGTTAATAAGCTTGGGTGACCAGAGGATCACAGTGGGGCAATACCCGCTGAGCCATTCTCCGTGGGCCCCCCACTCCTCTAGTGCATCGCAAACATGTTGTAACTGTGTTCGTGGGTGGTTCATGTTTAGTACAACATGGCCACGTCAGCGCCCAGTGCGCCGTGTGTCATCCAGTTGGGCGGCCACGTTCACTGTTCAACATGGCTGGTAGCTTCTGCTTGGATTGCTGGTCCTTCTCATGGGGGACCTAGCGTCTTGGTCAGAGCTTCAGCAGAGGATCAGATGTCGACTGCTACATTGGAGAGAGTGTTGTTGGGTTCTGAAAATGAAGATGAGGCTGAGCGTCCCACGGTTGTGGTGTGCTCGTGCTGAATCAGATTCAAACATGACAACAATGCTTTCCCGGGCCTCTGGGGGCGTTGTGCGACGCGTACCCGCCTTTCCCCGCCCCCTGCCTTAGCCTGGAAGTGCATGGAAAAACTTGTCAGTTTTTGACCTTTTTTGGCGTCAAATATGGAACGCAAAGAGGGCCATAATCTGCATTGCAAGTTTTTTCTCTCTCACTACCCTCTACGGTGGGGTGGCAGTGCTACGGGCACACACTACCTCTGCCCTGCATGAGTCTTGGCCCCGGCAAGTCCGTGGTCGGCCAAAGTACTCATTGCATTGGGTAGTTCTGAGTCGGGGTTGAGCTACGCATTATGCAAGTCATAGCGCAGGCCCCTGGCCAGACGATGTCCACCTTGGTGGTCCAGAAACACCCCTGGCTAGCCTTGTTGGGATGTGTCGCCGTCAAAGTATGCTTTCTCGATGCACTCATCTCACAAGCTGGCCTAAAACCCAGCCCGCCCAGCCTGCAGTCAACCCCGGAGCTGAGGTAAACAGTTCTTCGGGGAGACGATGCTTGCATCGCTCCCTCCCAGGAGGAGGGCCGGGTGGAGAATTTGGTCTGTTCTGCCACTGGCTCTCCGGAGTCCAGCGGTACCGACTAAGAGCTGTTTTCTGATCTTCCAGGTCCCAAGTGGGTGTGGCTGGCAGTGTGCAAGGCTCCGCCTTGCCCCTCCCAGCCCCCTCTCACTTCGCCAGCAGGTGTCAGTGTGTTGGTGCAGGCCGCGCCCCGTGTGCCGTCTCCCATACGCACTGCTACCTCGCAGAGTCTGATCACACTCTGGGCCGCTACCATGCCGTCCGAGTCGGGTCCCCGTACTCTGGTTCGCTGCCCCGACCCCCGGTACGTCTGTGGTGCATTTGGTTCTGCTGGTGTCTGGAAGCCTGGATAGTGCTCTCCAGCCCGTTCTGCTGGTTCATTCGTACTATCAGACTCGGCTATGCGATTCAGTTCGTCCGGTGTCCTCCGGTTTTCAGGGGTGTCCACTACACTCAGGTGTCGCTGGACATTGCACCTGTTCTCCGGGCGGAGATTGCTGTCCTCCTGGCGAGGGATGCAATCGAGCCGGTCCCTCCAGCCGATTTGAAGTCAAGGTTTACAGCCTCTACTCCATTGTACCCAAAAGGGTGGTGGGCTACGGCCAATCCTGGATCTGCACGTCTTGAACCGGTACCTTCAGGCTGCCGTTTAAGATGCTCGGGCTGGCCCTGTCGCACCGCATCTTTACGAAGGTTGCGGATGCGGCCGTTGTTCCCCTCAGGGAACAGGGCGTTCGCAACTACCTTGACGAATGGTTGATCCTGGCCAGCTCGCAAGAGCAGTTGTGCGAACACAGGGACATGGTTTTAGCTCACCTCAGCCGGTTGGGTCTTCGGGTCAACTGGGACAAGAGCAAACTCGCCCCCGGGCTGAGGATCTCTTATCTTGGTCTCAAGCTAGACTTGGTCGCCCCCAGACTACGCACCTCGCCGAGGAGCACGTCCAGTCGGTGTTGAACTGCCTGAGTACGCTCAAGACTTTCAGAGGCTCCTGGGGCATATGGCATCTGCAGCCGCGGTCACATTGCTCGGATTTCTCCATATGTGGCCGCTTCAACACTGGCTCCGCGGCCGGGTCCCGAGATGGGCCTGGCAGCAAGATGCGCTTCGTGTCCTCGTGACACCTGTCCTGTCCTGGCGAACCTTCTTGCGTGGTCCCTGGACGGGATGCAGAGGTTCTGAGTGATCTCCCGTAAGCGGTCGTAGACACCATCACTTCCGCTAGAGCTCCTTCCACAAGCCTCTATGCGTTGAAGTGGAACCTGTTCGTCGAATGGTGCTCCTCTCGCGAGAGGACCCCCGATTATGTTCGGTCAGATCTGTGCTTTCCTTCCTGCAAGAGGGCCTGGAACGAAGGCTGTCTCCCTCCACCCTCAAGGTGTATGTTGCCGCTTAGCCGCACATCACCATGCAGTTGACGGCAAGTCCCTGGGGTAGCACGATCTGATCGTCAGGTTCCTGAGGGGGGCGAGGAGACTAAATCCGCCTTGCCTTTCCTCCTTACCCTCTTGGGATCTGAACCTAGTACTTACATCTCTCCGGGGGGTCATCCCTTCGAACCTTTGCAATCGGTCGAGTTAAAAGTACTGTCCCTTAAGACCGTCCTCCTGGTTGCATTGGCTTCGCTTAGAGGTTAGGGGACCTGCACACATTTTCGGTCGACGTATCGTGGCTGGAATTCGGGCCTGGGGATTCTCACGTTATCCTGAGACCCCGACCCGGATATGTGCCCAAGGTTCCTACCACTCCCTTCAGAGATCAGGTAGTGAACCTTCAAGGAGGCAGACCCAGCCCTGGCTTCGCTCTGTCCAGTTCACGCTCTGCACGTTTACGTGGACAGAACTCGAAGTTTCAGGACCTCAGATCAGCTCTTGTCTGTTATGGAGGCCAGCAGAAGGGAAAGGCTGTCTCCAAGCAGAGGATGGCCCACTTGATAGTGGATGCCATTGCCCTGGCGTACGATTCCCAGGGCATGCCATGTCCGTTCAGGCTGACAGATATCTGTAGAGCTGCGGGGGCTGGGCGACACCCAACACGTTTGCTAGGTTGTATAGCTTACATGTAGAGCTGGTATCTTCCCATGTACTCGCTTCAACCAGCCGCTAGACACGTTGTACCTGCTCTTTGTGTCGGCTTGCAATGCCATTCCCGCCCTCTGGGCCGGATACGTGCATCTTTGACTCCAGTCGTGTTCCCCGGTTGGCGAACCCTGTTGAGCTCCTCCACCTCCCCTTTGGCTCGGACATTGCGGAGTGTCTGTTGCCAGGGCAACATCCGTTCCTGTCGCTGTCTGTTGGCTGGGTTCCATATGTCGTGACCCCTCTACGTGAGTGGTCCCATATGTGTATCGTCCATGGTCTAGCTCCCTGAGCAGAGTTAACTCTGCTGTCACCTGTCAAATGAGTCTCCCCCTACTTAGGTGGCGCCATTCCAGGGACTTCGTATGCGTACTGCCCTAGCGTCAGTCCATATGTATTCTCCACGTAATTTCCTCCCCAAGGGTAGGTAGTGGCCTCCGCAGCGTCCCCTCGGGTTCGCTTCCCCAGTGTAGTCTAGTTTACTTAGTGGGTAGATCGGAACAGCAGTAGACTCTCTCAGCGTTAGCTCGCCCCCCCTTCACCGTCCCATGGGTGCGACGGGTGGCTTGAGCTTGCGCTGAGCACTGGAAGGGGTTTCGTAACTGTGGCGCTTTAGTTGGGATCCCAATTCGTCGATCACTACTGACGTACGTCGAAAGGGAACGTCTCGGTTACGTATGTAACCCTCATTCCCTGAAGGAGGGAACAGAGACGTACGTCCCGTCACCACAGTTTCTGTACCCTCGCTGTAGTGCGGACACTAGTTGTCTCCTCAGCGAAAAACAGAGTGCGATTGCATCTGCTTCCCATTTATGTCCCCCAGATGTGGGCAGTGCGCATTATGCAAATATCGCACGCCAATGTTCATTGGCTTGTTTTAGTTCTCTCGAAGCTGATAGGGGCTCTCTAGCGATATCCCAATTCGTCGGTCACTACTGACGTACGTCTCCGTTCCCTCCTTTAGGGAACGAGGGTTACATACGTAACCGAGACGTTTTGTATGATCTCTCTTATTTTGTTAAAATTATTCACATTTTCACAGATTCTGCAAGGGGTTTCCATACTTTTTCATGCAACTGTATTACACCAACACTGTTTTGGGGAAGAGGAGTGGGTGTCAACACCCAAAAGGAGGACAGAATTCTCCTTAGTTTTCAACCTTCTGCACAATACTAGTGACTGCTGCGAAATTGAGACCATTTTACCAATCGCATTGAGACATTTAAAATGATACCAAACATAAAAAGGGAAAAACAATAGATATACCAGATACATTATACATCTTGAAGGGTGAGGGTGAGGGTGAGGGCAAGGCGTTGTCCTGTGCTATTTCTTTGAGATCTTCTCTCCAGATGAGTTTTATTGCTTTATTGCAAGGCGCCTGATCTCAGTTTTTGTCTAGCAGGAAAATCAATTCTTACACATGTGACTCACAGTGAACTCAGCAACTATTGCTTATACTCACCACCGAAAGGCTTTTCAGTATTACCAGCCACTGTGGCACCAAAACACCAATTACGAATTTTGTCGAAAAGCTGAGATTTTTGGTACCCCAAGCATGCCAAAGGTCTCCCGTAAGACAAGACATCTGGAGAATCCAAGACAAGATGCTCCTAGGCACGAACAGCCGGTAAAAAGGTGGTTTTTCACCATAAATAACCCTACGCCTGTGTCACGTTAAGGAAATACTCACGCTTGAGACCTGTGACTTTGCTATAGTCGGACGAGAAATAGGTGACTCTGGCATGCCTCATCTTTAAGGATTTGTAAATATGAAGACAAAGCGTTGTATGTCTATGAAGAAATGGCTGTCGGGTAAAGGTACTGATTTGAACAACAAAAAGCAAACAAACTAGTCTGTTAATTCCCTCATGTTGCGGTCAAAGATAGAGTGTGTAATATAGACATTGGGACTCCATTCACCTTCTGTTAACAACCTCACAATTTCCCTGTAACTGTATGAATGTGTGTGTGTGTTTTTTGTTAGATTATTAAACTACTCTAATACATAATTGTCTTGTGTTGTGCTTACAAATTACTGCCTTAAACTTTCGATTTCTGTTACCTTGCTCATAATCAGTAATCAAAACTTTTAGGGATGTGCAATGATAATTCGCGATTAATCGTTTGCAAAATAAAAGTCTGTATTTACGTAATATATGTGTGTGTTCTGTGTATAGTAATTATGTATATATAAATACACACATGTATAAATTTAAGAAATATATGCATGTTTAAATAAATATATTTATATATATTTTATATTACATATAAATATAAATATTTTATATATAAATCTAACATTTTTCTTAAATTTATACATGTATGTGTCTGTATTTATATATACATAATTATTATACACAGAACACACACATATATTACGTAAACACAGACTTTTATTTTGCAAACAATTAATCGTTGCACATCCCTAAGTATTACCGTTGGCCACAGGATAATATTTTGTCCAGAACTGGTAAAATACCCTAACCTCGACTTTTCAGTGGACGAATAGTTGACAAAGTGTTAAATATTGTGAATAATTTACATTTTAATTTGGTTCTTATTCACTGTAAATTAATTACCTTTGAGTTATAATTAATTCGATTAATTCTTACATGGATGTTAAAAAAAGATATCATTTTGCAGTATTGCTAGTAAGCCAACAGTTTTCATTTATTCTTATTTTTGTCTCAGCCTACAGTTTTGAGAGACAGATGTTCTATTTAATTTAGCCTGTTTTTCTTTGTCCTTTTTTTCCTCTTTTGTCAGTATCATAAGACAAATAACAAATATAAATCTTGTATAGGTTTTCCAACATTTTATATTTTTATCCCCAATCCCTCTCTCTTTCTTTAGAGGAAATGTAAATAGTGGGACCCGTCGGGTCAGGAAGAAATCACTGTAAGCAGATAGCAGGTGAACACAGTTAATTTTAAGCGGGAGCCGGTGGGTGCGAAACAGAACCTTGTGGAAGCGGGACAAAAAACGGTCCTGCACAGACCTCTACTCTGTATCTTCAGCAGGATTCTTCATTGAGAAGATGCTGTTTAGTGCTGCAGTCCTCCGAATCTGATGTACTCTGATTGGAGTGAAGTTCTTTTTTAGTCATTGTTTAGGGTAATAAGAAAAGGCTTTCGAAGGACACCGAACATAACCCCACCCACACCACTCTGTTCTGTTTTCCCCCTGTGTATAGGATCTAGGATCTGTATGTTGGTTTTGATGCTTAACATGTATAAATGTTTGTTTTTTGCCATTATACTGGTGTTAATTTACATTTGTCTCTTTTCGCCTTAGACCTAATGATGCTGAAAGAGGAGAGTGAAGTACTGAATGAAATCGAAGAGAAAGATCAATATAAGAATCATCATGATCTTATAGCGGGCCAAAAAACTTTTAGTTGTTCGCAGACTGAAAAGACTTCCTCACGAAAAAGGGCTATAAAGACAGAAACTAGAAGGATTTGTACGTGCCAACAGTGTGGAAACAGATTCACTCATAAAGGAAGCCTTAACAGGCATATGAGGATTCACAATGGAGAGAAGCCATTCACGTGTCCTCAATGTGGAAGGAGTTTCAATCAACATGGAAACCTTAAAGCCCACATGACAATTCACACTGAAGTGAAGCTTTATCCCTGCCAACAGTGTGGAAAGAGTTTCGATCAACATGAAAAGCTCAACATCCACATGAGTATTCACACAGGAGAGAAGCCTTACATCTGCCAGCAGTGTGGAAAGAGTTTCACTCAAAAAGTAAGCCTTAACAGACACATGAGAGTTCACACTGGAGAAAAGCCTTTCACTTGCCAACAGTGTGGAAAGAGTTTCACTCAAATTGGAAATCTTAACATCCACATGAGTGTTCACACTGGAGAGAAGCCTTACATCTGCCAACAGTGTGGGAAAAGTTTTAAGCGAAAAGGAACCTTAACAGGCACAAGAGTGTTTCACGCTGAAGAGACACCTTACACCTGCAAACAATGTGGGAAACGTTTCAACCGAAAAGAAAACCTTAAAAGGCACATGGGATTTCACACTTGAGAGAAGCCATTTATGTGGTCACTGTGGAAAAAGTTTTAGGTATAAAGTTATGAAGTTTTAGTTTGTCATCCTCATGAATGATTTTTCACAGACAGGAAACACCTCATGTTTGAGAGATTGTATAATGTACTGATTATGTTATTGTACTGAATCCCTGTTAATGTCCACTAAAGAGGATACAAAGAAACCCAGAGTCAAGAAATTAGATTCATGTAAAATGAAGAATAAAGTTTTTATAATTTTACGTCAACAGAAGTATAAATCTGTATCAAATAAAATACATATAACTCTGTTTGTCTGCACAAAATAATAAACAATATAACAGAAACAGGCTTTTGATTCAGAAGATACAGAGATCTGGCAATAGCTGCTTTCAACGGGTGTGGCTATTGGCCTTGGACCTGTAGGACCGAGCCCAAAATCACACGGTTTCCACCGTTGTGCCTGAAGCTCCGCAGCGCTTTACTAAAACCCTACCTTAATGTTCTTCTCTGAAACAATGTCACACAACCACATCATTTCACCAACAAAGAGAAGTTTTATCAGACTGAAAACTAGCGAAATTGTGAAACAAACATGATAAATGTTTGCCTTTTTGATTTTATTTACTTTGTTTTTTATTTAAAACCCAAGCATTGATGTTTTCCCACAGTTTTAAAAAGTGAAACATTGATAATTAATTTGTGTCAGGATTGCAGTTGTAATATAGAAGTAGTGTTTTTTTACCATTATTTCACAAAAGAGGGAGGACTTGTACTTATTCAGTCACGTATTTCTGTTTATTTGTAGTCACGAGACGGCACAAATCTCTGGGGCTTTAGTCAGAAACAATGCACATAAAAAAGAAATGAAATTCTCATGTTTACATCACATTTCTTTAGATAATTTCTATAATTTTTCCACCATCTGAGAAGCTTTGAGCACTCTCACCAGTCTCAATATATCGTTATCATTTCAGCCAGAGAACAGAGGGAGCTCTTGGATGAAAAACAGGAGTTATGATGGAGGAAGCTATATTTTATGACATATGTGCAGCTAAATATGCATATCAGTCAGTCTGGTATAAAGCGATGAGGCTTATTGACAGATAAAATATGTAACCAAATAAATACACGATTGTGATATATGATTTGTCTTATTTCTTAAAGTGGTGTCTTTTACTTTTTACTTTTGCTGCGTTCACACCACCTTGTATTTACTGGAATCTTGAGATGACAAGACGTGACATTATATTCGGAGCTGTTCACGCCATTTGACTGGAAATTGTGTTTCTGTTGCACCACTATCAATGCCTAATCGAATCTACAGCGGTCAGGTGGTACAGCGGCCACGTACATGTAGGAGCTTTCAGAAAACTAAAAGCTGTCAAGCTGTAATAATCAGTTCATTTCTTATTCTTTGTTTGGGTCTTTGAAGACTCCAGAGAACATCTATTCTGGTCATGCTGACGATTTCATCTCCAATCTGCCCATGAGACTCAGGGTACGTTTACATGGCAACGATATGCTCAAAATGGAAAAGTTTTTTACATCCATTGTCAAAACGGTCCCCATTCATAGGAATCCGTGAAAATTACTAAAAACGCTTTATTCTGCTGGCAGCCCAGGTGAAAAAAAAAGTACATTTCTATAATGTATTTAAAGTGCTCTATTTTCGTGCACTAATTTTGTACTTAATATACAAAAAATTCTTCTTAAGTACTTCTTAAGATAATCTTAAGAGCATCTAAGTGTACTCAACTGTGCTATTTTGAGACACCATGAAATATGAACTAAAATGTGCTTTTAATATACTATCTGTATTTAAAAAAATGTATTTAGATACCACTTATAGTACATTTGAACCTATAGTGTACTACAAGTGGTAGCTAAATATATTTTTTAAATACAGAGATAATATATTAAAAGCACATTTTAGTTCATATTTCGTGCTGTCTCAAAATAGCACAGAGTACACTTCTTAAGATGATCTTAAGTAGTACTAAAGAAGAATTTTTAGTATATTAAGTACAAAATGTGCGTGAAAATAGAGCACTTTAAGTACATTATAGAAGTGTACTTTTTTTTCACCTGAGAGGTCATTATGGCAATGAAGCACTATAGACTGAACATGTAATGCGCATGTGCATGACGTCATCATTTTCACAGATTCACTTTTTTGTTGTTTACATGGAGACCGTTTTCACAAACTTGCCCTTTGAAACCTGTTGTCAAAAGTTTGAGTTGTTAGGCCACCAAAACGCCATTGATGTGTAAATTAAAACGGCCAAAACGCATACATTTTATTAATCGGAACAAAAATGATTGAAGTATAATATAGCCATTTGTTTGAACAAGATCTATAATTATTTGTGTAGTGTGTATGTGTGTCTGTGTAGAGCAGGGGTGTCAAACATAAGGCACACAAAGGTGTCCAATCCAGTCCGCGGGATGATTTGAACTATAATAAAAAAAATACAAAACAAAAATTGAGATGCACTAGTCCACTGGTCATAAATCCAAACATTTTTTAGTTTTATTTTTCAATCTTTATTCCGGCTGGCAAACAAGGTGCTTTGTAATAATTTCCCAAAATTTCATTTGTGGGGAAATATTTACAAAGTCTGTAAACAGGACGTTAACACAGGCACACGCTGAATACGAACACAAAGAGGAGAACAGACGCGCCAGAGAAAATACTCTACCATGCACAAGCTCACTGTTCGCGAAAAATAGGAAGAATAATATAAATATTGAATCATTGGGGATGATATCAATGCATCTCTGAAGGGGACTGTCTTCAGAAAAGTTTTGATGGCTTTGTATAGCGGTGATCATGGAATCACTATATCACCGCTGTTCCTTAAGCACCACCTACTGTCAGAGAGTGAATTTGCATTTTCATTCACTCTGTGCAGGTGTCTTATGTAGCATAATTTCACAAAGCTAAAGTCAGACCATGCTGTTAATCTTGAAATTATACAATAATTTAAATGAAAAACAACTGATCATGCTCATGTTCATAACATCTTTGTTGGAAATGTGATTAAAATGCAGTGTTTGCCTCTAATATCAAAGAGCTTTTTTTTTTTTTAACAAATAAACAACAAATAAATTTGCTTTAAAAAATCTGCAACCAGTGTCAGAATTGGCATATTTGCTTTAAAAAAAAAAAAAAAAATTAGAATTGGTCATGAAAAAATCAAAATAGGTGCATCACTAACAAAAAAAATATTTTTCGCTGTAAAAACAAGTTTTTTCGCTGTAAAAACAAATGCAGTTTTAATGAGCAGTGTAAGTTTTCTTGCAAATTAATTTGTTGTTTATATGGTTAATATTAATGCAACTATCAAAAAAAAAAAAAACTATGCAACTTTGCAAAAACTTTATTTTATTTTATTTTTTTTAATTAATTTGGCCCCCACATGGTTATTTTTTTCCAATCCAGCCCTCAACCTAAAATGAGTTTGACAGCCCTGGTGTAGAGGCTTGTAAGATAATGAAATGTGGCTGAATTAAATATATTTGTATATATTTTTCAATGTTGAAGGTTCTTGCTCTGCCATCTGACTGTGTAGACGTGTAGAGGCCTGTAGGAGAATTAAATTGGTCTGAATGGAATGTATTTGCATATAGTGAAGCCTCTGGCTCTGCCATTAGATAAAGTCCTGGTCAGAATGATTGGCACCCTTGCTAAATATGAACAAAGAAACCTGTAAAAAATAAATCTGAATCATCAATCCTTTTGCTCCTTTATTAAACTGGGGAAAATCTCTTTATGAAATCACAATTATTTGCCCCCTTTTATTCAATGCTTTTTGCAACTTCCTTTTGCCAAGATAACAGCTCTGAGTCTTCTTCTATAATGCCTGATGAGTTTGGAGAACACCTGACAAGAGATCAGAGATCATTCCTTCATACAGAATCTCTCCAGATCCTTCAGAATTCAGCTCCATGTTGGTGCTTCTTCTCTTCAGTTCACTCCACTCATTTTCTTTAGGGTTCAGGTCGGGGAACTGGGACGGCCATGACAGAAACTTCATTTTGTTCTCAGTGACACATTTTTGTGTTGGTTTCATATAATTGTCCCCTCAAATTGATAAAGACCTTTTATATTTCAGTTAGTTTCACTTAGCTTAGTATTGCAATATAGTTTGGGAAAACTAATGAATAATATGTACGTGTCTCACAGTTGGTTTTGGGTCTTCCATGTTTATGATTTCACGTTTTTTATTTTGTAGTTTGATTCATGCTGCTTGTTTGATCTGTGCTTCCCTTGCTCCTCAAGTGCTCCCTTAGTCAATGTGTCATGTGCTGATTGGTTATTATCTTGTCATGTGGTTATGAGTTCTGGTTGTTCATTGGTTGTCTTAGTCATGTGTTCCACTTGTCTGAAGGTGCGTTCTCACCATGTCGTAATTACTGTAACTATGAGATTCTGGCTTGTAAAAAGCGTTCACGTCCTCGTAATTACAGTTTGCAAGCTGGGAGATTTCTGAAAATTCCCACGTGTACCACGTGGCCGCTGTACCACCTGACCACTGTAGATTCATTTAGTCGTTGATAGTGGTGCCACAGAAAAGCATAAGTCCGAGGACGTGAACAGCTCCAAATATAATGTCACGTGTTGTCATCTCATGATTCCGGTAAATACAAGGTGGCGTGAACACAGCATAAGTATTTAAGCTCTGATGTCTGCCATGTTTGTAACTCTGCTGATGGTGAGTTTCTTGTTTCAAGTCAAGCCAGGTTCTGCAAACTTGCCTGCTGTGGACTAAGTTACAACATGTTCGAGTAAAACCCAAATACAGTCACGCACTTCTTCTGAAGTAAATCCTTTCAGGTAATTACTCACCCAGTGTAATTAAATGAATCTGTTCAACTCGATTAACTTGTTGGGTTAATCAAGTTGATGTGGACATTGTCTCTGTTTACATGGATCACCTCAGATCATTATTGTAGGTGTGTTCGCATTAGCGGTAATTAGGTCACACAGGAACAACTAGGCATCTCTCAATTTCAGACAAATCACATAAACAAAAATTATTTGTTTTCATTTTGAATTTTATAATTTAAAAGTAGACACTTACAGCCATAAACATATTGTTTATGTCTGTGTGACAAGTATTCATTGAGTTTTTCATTTTTGTGAGGCTCTCCAGAAAAAATGGCAGAAAAGACGGCACCCTGTATGTTTTCTTTATTTTTCAAAAGCACAATGTTTTGTTTTGATTGTAAGTGGATAAATATAAAAGTAGACCCTTTAAAGTTTCAAATGATGTATTGCTTATATTTGTATGGCCATAAACGATAGATTGTTTTAAGTTGATATCGCTGCCATGTGAAAAAAATCCAGCAACACACGTCCATGAACGTAACTTTACGTTAAGGTGCACTTTCACAATGTAATGATGGGTCAACAGCGTGAGGATCCATGTGCAGCGTGTTTATTAAAAGTAGACAATACAGTACAGGGGCAGAGCAGAATCGTAGACAGGGACAGGCTTGGGTCGAGACAGGCGGCAAGTTATCAGGGTCATATAACAGGCAGGGTTTGTGGCAGGCGGCAAGCAAACAGAGTCCAGGAAACAGGCAAAGATCAGGGTCGGCAGCAAAGGTTCACAGAGAATAAACAGTCCAAACGGTAACAGGGAAACAGTCCAACAATGAAACGCTCGGAAATGATCACCTAGGCAAATCAAGACTTCGTGGTGCATGTATGCGTGTGTGAGTGTTATATGGAGTGTGTGTAATGACGTGCAGGTGTGTGCGCAATCAGTCCCAGGAATGAGGGCCCTTGGGAAATGTAGTCCAGAATGGAAAGAGTCAATATTCAGGTGACGGCTTCCTCCGGCGGCTGGGATGAAGAGCCGCGGGAGCCGTATTCGTTACACACAAGTTATTAACACTTATAACTCATGAGTAAATGGTTCACATGTGTCCACTTTATATTAGGGTGCACTTTCACAGGTTACTGATGTTCATAGCTCATAAATAAATGGTAAATGGGGAAGCATTCTGATATACAGTGCACCTCCACCTCAGATGCCTCATGAGCATCGTGACCTGAAGGAGGAGCGACAACAGTGAATGACAAGAGAGGACCAGGGGCCCGTTTCAGAAAACTCTGAGTATGTTAACTGAAATGAGGGAAACTCTGGGTTCTCCTTTTCAGAATGGGAGGCATATCAAACCTGAGAAAGCAAGGTAAGTCAAGCCTGTTTCTGAAAGGAAGGTAACTTCCACAAGACTCCACCCTGGAAAGTTCACAAGTCACAAGTGATTCATTCATTCTCACTTATTTTATTTGCTTTCTTCATCTCTCTATTTTTCAGGCTTTTTAATCCTTTTGTGTACATCCACACCTGACCATCTCGCTTTTGTCACATTTCTCCTGTATTTTTCGTTTCTCAGTAGAGACTCTTATTTAGATATATTTTTTGTTCTTTTGTTTCAGTTCACATTTCTTGTGTTTATTAGGCTACATTCAGAGTGTCAGTCCCTATCAGATTTTTGCGTATATCCACTTGAAATACAATCAGATTTAGTACATGTGAATGGGAAAAAAAAAGAAAAAAAGATCTACATTCATATGGGGTTTGAAATCCTATTCAAATCGCTTTTCTGGGAATCCCTTTCAGTTTGACCGCTTTGATTTTGGGTGGTTTATGTGATTTTCTCACGCCACGTAAAAAGTAAACATCAAGCATTGTTATAGGATACAAGCTGAAAGTCACTGCAGAAAAAGGGTTGTGTTGTTGCAAAGTGCCAGACAGCAGAATAAAAATAATGGAAACATGTTTGGAAACCAGTGAACATGGCGCAGAATAAAGCCACTCATACCAGCCTCCTATGTTTCTGCCCCTGTCTCAGAAGACACAGTAATCCAGCGTGGCGGCTACACATTGTCATGTGGTAGATAAAACAACATCTGTATTGCCACCCCTCCATGTTGCAGTTGCTGTCATTTATGGCATATACCTACCATCATTGCCATAGAACCATTGCAGATATTCCGGAAAATGAAAGAGTGGCATGGACACAAATCTGATCTGAACAGTTGTGATACAGTCAATAATTTGTGACACTGTCACATAAGACACGTGTTTTATCCGCTCAATATATATATCATGATGGTTTTATGTATATTTGAGTTTTAATTGGGTTACATGTTGTCTTAGCCATTTTATTCCCCTTACTTATTTTAATTTGTGTATGTCTTTAATGTATATGGGTCTGGCTGTCATGTGACTGATCACAGACAGGAACCAGGAAGTAAGCCAGCATAAAGGAGGCAGCATGGCAAACATCAGCCCCTCATTACGAACGTGTTCACGTGCTAGCTGGACTGTGGAGTTTAATTTTATGGACTTACCTTTCCAGCCAATCACATCACTTTCTGTGGATTCTGTATATACACCGGTGGACATTTCTCACTTGCACATTGGGACTTATCAGCACACTAGGATTCTTATGGACTGTTTTATGGTATGGTGCAAATGGACTCCCTGCTTTTAAACGGCCTAAGTTATTCTAGTTTTATTGTGTTGTTTTAAGTTCCTTGTGAATATTGTAAATACACCTTATTTATTCATTTCTGTCGTCTGTCTCATCTTTTAAAATGCTCATAACCTCTCACACAGTATAATCTGACCCCAATTTTAATCAATGTAAAATCGACCGATAGGGCCAATTGTTACAAATTTTAGATCAGATTCCAATCGCATACACAAATAATTGGATTTAGATTGACAGTGTGAATGTAGCCTTAGTGTCTACAGTTACTAAACATGTTTCTATGGTTTCAGCTTAGTTTCACGTGTGTCTTGTTTAGGTCCTTGTTTATCCCTTTGCCAGGCTCTGTGGGAAGAGGGACAGAAGGATGGTGAGTTTTGAGCAGTGAAACATGGAAAGTTGGGTGAATCTTATACTCAGGAGGGAGCTGGAGCTGGTAGGTGACAGGGTTGATCTGGCGGACGATGGTGAAGGGGCCAATAAACCTGGGACTCAGTTTCCTACAGGGCAGGCGCATCCTGATGTCTTCCGTAGACAGCCAAACCTTCTGTCCTGGCTGGTAGTTGGGTGTGTCGGAACGTCGAAAGTCAGCTGTCATTCTGCGCCTGCGTAGGGCCCGTTGGAGCTGGAGATGCACTGAGTCCCAGACCCTCTCGCTCTCCTGGAACCAGTAATCAACTGCTGGAACATCTGAGGGTTCCCCAGTCCAGGGAAACAGTGGGGGTTGATTGCCGAGTACGCACTGAAATGGAGTGAGACCAGTGGTTGATTGGCAAAGCGAATTCTGGGCGTACTCAGCCCAAACCAGGAACTTGTTCCAGGAGTCCTGGTGGCCGTGACAGAAGGTAATGGCAGAAACCTTCCTCTCGTCCATCCGGATGCCACTGCGATCGATGTTGTAGCCAAGGAACTGCACTGAGGGCTGGTGGAAGGTACATTTCTCAGCCTTTAGGAAAAGATTAAACGTCCTCAGGCATTGCAGGACCTCCGCAACGTGGCGGCGATGGTCGGCCAGGCTCTGGGAGTAGATCAGGATTTCGTCAATGTATACCAGAACGGACTTGTGCAGGAACTCCTGGAGCACCTCATGGATGAAATCCTGGAATATGGAGGGGGTGTTGACTAGCCCATATGGCATAACCAGGTACTCATAGTGACCAGTAGGAGTCACAAATACCGTCTTCCATTTGTCCCCCTCACGTATCCGGATGAGGTTGTATGCGCTGCGGAGGTCCAACTTGGTGAACACAGTGGCACCTCGGAGATGTTCCAGCGCTGAGGGGATGAGAGGAAGTGGGTATCTGAATTTTATGGTGATTTTGTTAAGGGCTCTGTAGTCAATGCAGGGCCGCAAGCCTTCGTCCTTCTTCGACCACAAAAAAGAAGCTTGAAGCAGCAGGGGAAGTAGACGTATGTAGCCTTGAGACAGAGCCTCTTTGATGTAGTCCTCCATGGCCTTCTCCTCCGGGATGGAAAGTGAATAAATCTTTCCTCTGGGCACTGGCTCACCGGGAAGCAGATCTATGGCACAGTCCCATGGCCAGTGTGGAGGCAGCGTGGAAGCCTTCTTGGGACAGAAGACATCACTGAAGTGAGAGTAACTTTTCGGAATGTCTGTTGAACGATTTTCAAGTGGACTTTCAACAGATGTAGCACAGACTTGAACTTCGTCACAATATGGAGAATAGGAATAGGAAACTCAGGAAAGCAATCTTCGAAACATTTGTCACCCCACTTCAGGATTTCTCCTGTCTTCCACGAGATGATGGAGTTGTACTGCTCCAACCATGGGCGCCCTAAAATCACGTCAGCGGTGGAGTCCTCCAGAACCAGCAGATGGATCTCTTCCACGTGAAGAACAGCGATTTGGAGTTGAATGGGGCCGACGCTGTAGCGCACTTGTCTTAGTGGTCTTCCAGTTACCGAGTGGATTTGGTAGGTCTTCGGCGTGACTGCTGTTTTGAGCTGAAGCTGGTGGCAGAGGGCTCCAGAGATTAAATTCCCGGCTGACCCAGAATCAAGGAGGGCATTAACTGGAAGACATAAGTCGGCAGCAGTAAGGTTTACAACAATGGTAAGTGGTTTAATCTTATTTATCGTAGGAATGATAACACTCACCATGGATCGAGCGGGGCGAGTGGGGCATTCTGAAATGTAATGCCCAGCTTGACCGCAATATAAACAGAGGTTCTGGGTCAGCAGTCTCTGCTGCTCAGCTGATGAAAGATGTGAATTTTCTATTTGCATGGGTTCATTGGCTGGTTCTGGGGAGCTGACGGATTCTGGTCGGCGGAGAAGAACGACTGGGAACGACGTGGGAAGAACAACTGGCCCTGGTGCTCTTCAAGACACGACTGCATACGAGTGGCGAATCTGATGGAGAGTTGGATGAAACATTCTAGCCCGATGAAATCATCGTATGCAGCGAGATGCAACCGCACGCATAGATCCAACCCTTGTCGGTATGTGGTTATCAGGGCTTGTTTGTTCCAACCACCAGATGCAGCAAGAGTTCTAAACTGGAGAGCATAGTCAGTCACAGACATGGAACCTTGTTTTAATTGATATAATCTCTCACCAATCAATGAATCCCGAACAGGTTTTCCAAAAACTTCTTTGAAGTGAGCGATAAAGCTGGAGAAAGACTGGACAATCGGATTTTTCTGTGACCAGAGCGGTTCCGCCCAGCGAAGTGCTTTACCGTCGAGTTGAGAGATTATGAATGCCACTTTAGAGCTGTCATTGGGATACATGTGCGAACACTGGACCAGCGAACACTGCAGAAGAAATCCGTTGCAGTCCTCCGCCGAACGAGAGAAGGGCGCCGGTTTAGCCATGGGACTGGCGACCGCTGGTGGTGAAGGAGAAGCGGCGGGGAATGCGGAAGTGTGCGCTGGTGGTGTTGTCGGGGTAGTGCTGGAGAGTGTTCATCGAAGTGCGTTGACGAGATCTTGAAACGGATCCGGGCCGCTCATTCTGGCTGTTCAGGCGGTGACTGTCCAGTCTTCTGTTATATCACAGAAGGGGACAGAGACGCTGATGGAATGTAAGAGAGTTTTATTGAACAACCAGAATATGTAGCAGAGTGCAGGTGAGTGACAACTGGTGAAGTTCTTAGCAGATGTGATCGTAGAGCTGTTACTCTTTATAATTGCAGGAACCGTGGAGAGCAGGCAGACTTGAGCAGATCAGACACAGAGTAACTCACGGAGACGAAGAAGACGCTGGAGACAGGTGAGTAACTTTGATGGAGTCCTTGAGGTAAGCATGCAAAGGTGAGTATGCATTACACTCTGGGGGTCGGCGGTCACGCTGGCGTGATTACCGCATTTTGTTCTAACCATGTGAAAGAGACTCAAATACTCTGTCAATGTTGCACATAAATTAAGAGTTATACACCATTTTATCTGTGGAATATTTTCTTTTATTTTGTAACACTCAGAGTAAAAACAAAATGTTGTGCTTTTTGTAAAATAAGAAAACAAACATGATGCGTGATCTCCCTTCGTCTCCCTCTGAATGAAGTCCAATCTGATAGTTTTCTCAAAAATGACTGTAACTTATTGAATACTAATCACAAAAAATTAGACTTGTGTCTAAAAAAACGTTGAAAGTCAGGTTTTAAATCGTGTAGTCAAATCGAAACAAAATTCTTTTTTTATATGTAATCTGTATGAAAAAAAGAGCATGTCAGAAATCCGGTTCAGCTCATTATCCGCTAATGCTGCCACGCCCACGGAGCCAGCTATTCAGACGCAAATTCGTCAATACATGCATACCATCGTCTCAATCGTGTATTTATTGTCTTGAAAAGTGTTTTGAATAGCCATAGTTAGCGATCTCTGGCCTCTGTTAGTTCAGTTTTTCCTGGATTGCCTATTCTTCTTCAGTGCTCAGGTATTTGGTGGACAAAAGGGGCAGAGCGCCCTCCGCTTCAAGTAGAATTGTAACACAGTATCCAAGCACTCATTGTAATGACATAAATGCTGAATATTACTCCTCTGTATAAATTGACAAACATATGAGAATTCATCAATAGTTCTCCAAAGTGCATGCTTTTAAGCAAAGCCTATATGAAATGCCATAGAGGTACATAATTGTTCAGACACTTTACATCACAGAAATACATTATATTTTAAAGAATATAATAAAATACCATTATTTTAAATTGTAATACTATTTCACAGTGTTGCGGTTTTTTTTCTGTATGTTTTGATATACACCATGAGCTTGAGACATGATCAATGTCCACAGTTTTTTCACAGCCTACCTGACTGAAAAGGCCTCATTATTTATGCAGCTCATTAGCTCTTATGCAATTCTTTTGTCTTCTCAGGTGAGATCACCCATTATACATGAGATTCACGCCTCCACATACTGTGTTTCTTGACCAAAGATGTTTTAGAAAATTTAAATCTCTCTATTGTTTTATATGAACAAGCAGGCAGCATATTTTACCTCATTTTGAAGCAAAACTCTAGTCTACAACCTCAAACCCAGAAGTCTTGTGAACAAAGATTTATATATATTTTTTGGCCTTATTTCAGTGACTTAATTTTTTTGTTTTTCATAACCATGCATAAACGTTATTCCTTCAAAAACACAAACTGTTACATACATGTTCCTCACATATTATTGTAGCTTAGTTTGTGCTGAATACAGTGTAATGACACTTTTCCATTAATATTTTATGAACAACTGAAAAAGCACAAATGTCAGGGCATGTCAAAACTTCTCCAGGCCCCCAAATCCTCAGACCCCTGAGGGTTAACGAGACGGACAGTGACTGTGTTGCTGCTGTTCTAAGTAGTGCTGCTGATGATGGTGCTGATGAGTGTCAGGTGTGAGTGATTAGTACTCAGGGGATGACGTGCGCTGTGTCTGTGTGACTGTAGAGCCTGGCGTGTCTGTGACACAACTCTGGTAAATGTTAACATCTGGACCCTATCTTAGGTAGAATTAGTTTGCTTTTGGGCCCGTTCTTTTCTTCCCCCATCTCTGTTTGAAGCGAGCTTCAGCCATCTTTTGGTGAATTTTTCTATCTCTCCATCTGATGCACTAGCAGTGCTTGCATTTTAGTTTCCTGGCACAAGTCTGTGTGAAGGAAACACCACCAATTCCATTCATTTATTGGGTAGTCAAAGAAGCTTGAACAAAGATTAAACTCATTATACACCAAATATAGAACCCCATCAACCTCAATGATATTCCGGACTATGCCTACTACACCATTATGATATATGCAGTTATGTCCTGTGGATGACACAAAAGTGTGGGAGACTAGCCTCTTTGTACTGAATGACTGGACAAGTGATGTAGATGGTAGTGGACCCTCACTGTGTGGCTTTTTGAGTTGGCTTTGTTTTGCACATCTGCACTGCATCTGCATTTTCTCTGACATTTGCCTCACAACTTGTGCAACTGGGAACTGAGGGCTGCGGGTAATTTTCTTTATTGTTTCAGAGGTAATTCTCATAGGGAAGCCCATATTTGTTGTCCAGACACTGACCATGTTCTTTTACATCAACACTGAGGTGTATACGGCCATGCACATTGTACACAAGATTTTCCCTGCCATAAAGCTGTCCAAAATATTCTACAAAAGACACAAGCAAGGTTTTTGCAAAGTCACCGAAGATCACACAGAGATTTGCACATGCCAGTATGGATATGGCAAAATTGAGCAACATGAAGTTGTTGCAACTGGTGAGGCAAACATCAACTGGCCTGGCCTGGTATACAACAAAAACTGTCTATATTTAGTTGCCTTCCATATATGTCTCTCTGCAGCAGTTCTTGCATGAATTGTGAGGCCTCGGCCATCACTTCATCACCGGGCTGAAGATGTTCCAGGAAGCCAGAATCTTGAGTAATGAACTTGTCACTACATCTGCCCCCATAAGCAATGGAAATTAACAAAAGTCCACAGGGAGCAATGGCAACCAAATGCTTCAAGAGCATTGTTTGAATAATAGTGACAATACGACTCAAGTCAAGATTGCGTGCTTTTTGCAGAGTTATCTCAGACCAACCAAAAACGTAATTTTTGGGAAGCACGGATGCATTGTACTATGGATTCTCATGTACTCCTGTATCAATCCAGTAGGAGAGAATTCGGCTACCACACCCAGGGACACATCAAAGCATTCAGCAAAATCTCCCTGAAGTAAATTCAACTTCAGCATTATCATGGTCATCAGAATTTGACCCATTGTGTGCATGGACTAAGGGATCTTCATTGTGGAACTGCATTGCCTTATGTAACATTATCTTATCCCCTGAGGCATAAGTGTGGTCTGTCAATGCCTGAACCTCCCACTGAGTGCAAGCATCACTGTACTGATGGGATAACTGCAATGGCACTGTCTGTACAGTCTCATGGTCACTTTATTCATCATCTGCTAAACACAACACCACAGTAAGTTGGGTGCTCAGTAAAAACTTATAAATCCTCCACCCCTTATTTACAATAAGTTTTTACAAAAAAGTAGCAAAAGTGTTTTGTACATCAGGGGTCACCAACCTTTTTGAAACTGAGGGCTACTTCTTGGGTACCGATTAATGTGAAGGTTTAATACACACTTCTGAAATAACAATTTGCTCAATTTACCTTTACTTATATGCCATTATTAATAATTAATGATATTCATCTATGTGAAGACACTAATCATGTTAATGATTTCTTACATAATTATCAACAATTATTTAACAAGGTAGGAAACAGATAAATATCAATATGCAACACTTTATTTCTATAAATCTCTGCAAGTATTTATATTTTCAGATGATCACTTCTACAACATTTTCACTAGCCACTAACAATTTTTATTCCCAATCTTTTTATTGGATTTTTGGGACAGTACAGAATAGGACATCATAAAAACAGTAACAATAAGATGTTGTCTATTATTAACCCCTTACATGATCCCCCTCCCCAAAATCAATGTCAAAAATAAATAATAAATAATAAAAAAAAATGATTAACATAAAAAATTATATATATAATATATATATATATATATATATATATATATATACATACACATACCATATACATATATACATATATATACATATACACATCACACATATACATACAAAAAAATAAATAAATAAATAAATTTCTTAAAGTTCCTTCTAAAAAGATCCTTCTGATGAATGAAAATTATGTATCACTGCTAGTTACAGGTGTGCAAGCCACTAACAATTTTTAACAAATCATGCACTACGTTGTAGAGGTCTACAAAGAAGACCTGAGACCCGAGGACCCGGGACCCGTACGGGTTCGGGACTATATTTTAAATGGTCAGCCGGGTCCGGGTCGGGTCCTAATCTATTACTTCGGTTCCCGGGTCTGATTAACATTGTGTGTATACCCGAGCCGATTTGATTCGGAGATCACCCGGCCGTGTTGGGAGTCAGTCAGTGCTGTGTGTGTTTTGTAACTTGCAAAGAATGAGCCGGGAAATAAGGTGAAAAAACACGAGTGACCCCAGCCATCAGAAGCAGAGCGGGCGGAGTTAATGCAAGCGAACGGTGATCATCGAGTTTTACTATTCCTATCGTGTGCAACAGTAATGCAAACAAACTTCAAATCTCAATAACTGCTTGTAGCCTTGCACATTCGCATTTAAATAACATAGCCTATTTCAAATCATTAACAAAATATGAACTATCACACGAATGTTTTCTGTGACGCTTAAAGCTTATGTTTCAAGTTGCTCCAGCTAACGCGCATGTCTCATGCGAGCGCACTTTCTTTCTCCTGTTTTTATAATAACATTATGCCGTCTTGTTATATCTAAAGTTTTGGTCAGACTCTGCTCAGAAAGCACAGAAATGACCGCAAATAAGTAATGCTAATGTCAGCGGCCATGTCACTGAACCAGCAATCTTTATTATAGTTCAAAAGGGCAAACAGTCAAAGATTTTATTATGTGAGTTGACTCGAGTCTCGAGATACAACGAAATAATGCAAACTGCAAAGTCGCATTTGTCATCGTGACAGCAAGTGAACTTTTAAAGCTGGAATAATGAGTGGATTAAGCATTTCAATCGGCAAGAGAGGAATAACCGATGAACTTTCTTGGCAAGTGCATCACAGTCAGGTACAAGGGAGAAAGCTATAGCCTACTAATATTAGGTAAGACAACACGTTTTATTTTCGCAACTTGTTTATTGACTTATTAATAGCAATTTGCTGTGGAATAGACCTATGTGCCGATCGGGTCCAGACGGGTCCGGTCGGGTTCGGGTCCAGCTTAGACGGGTCCGGGTAGTACATTTATGGCATTTCTCGGTTCTGCACGGTTCGGTCCAACTTACAAAATAATAGTCGGGCCGGGTCGTTTCCGTGTAGCACATTTACGGGTCTCTTTGGGTTCGGGTATGAATTTTTGGACCCGTGAAGACCTCTACTACGTTGCACCATGTTTGTACAGATTTATGTAACATACAAAAATCAACTTTCAGATTTTACTGAACGTATCACCAAATCTACAGCATTTTTAACAAAACTATCATATCTTACATTTGTGTAGCTCTAAATGAGGTTTCGGTTGCTTTTTGGGAGTTTTTCACCGGTCTCATGAAAAAAGACTGCTGTTTGCACAAACCCGCCTTTAACTCACGGGCTTTTTCCGCTGGTAGTGCGCTGCCCGGCGGGTAGTTAGCATGGTAGTTTGCATGACACGTTCAGAAATGTCGCAAATGACACACGCAGGAATCTTTCACAGTGGTAAAAAAGAACTCTTCCTCCCATTCACTGTGAAAATGGTATGTTTTCTTTCTTTTTTCTGCCATGTCTTCGGAGGTAAATCATCTCCTCACCTTCACTGCGGCAACGGTTGCCGTGGAGACCAGCTAGCTCTAATCTAATATGAAACTTTTTTTTTTTTTTTAATATTGTCATTTTCAAATTCACACCAATGCAAGTGTGAATTAAAAAAGAATAGTAAGTAATGGTAATAGTAATAGTAATGGTAAGTGGCGCTATGGTGAGCTATTTTTAGAACAGGTCTGCGGGCGACTCATGTGGTCCTTGCGGGCGACCTGGTGCCCGTGGGCACCATGTTGGTGACCCCTGTTGTACATGGTACCATTGTGTTCGAGTTGCAGTACAGTGGTATTTTCATTCAATACCATCACAGTACCTTCAGCCAGGGCTCTGAACCGGTTCAAGGAACGAAAACGAAAACTGGAAACAAATGAAATTTTGGCTGGAACGTAACCAGAAACGGAAACTAAATCAAATTTAATCGTTCTGAACAGAAACGCTAATTTGAAATGGCCATTAACTGCTTAATAACGTTATTTTATTGTTCCGTTTAATATTTTGATATGGCAGTCAACCAATCACGAATTCAAATAGTACAGCCTATGCAAATGCGACGCTGACGCATCCAATGTGAGTGAAATCAAAGAGCTTATAACCCAAGAGGCGACACTTTAATACTTTTTGGGTAACAGCCACTAGATGGCGCTCCAGTAGCATGGCCGCCATTATGGGGTGAAAATACTAACTGGACCTAGACTGGGTAAACCCAGCCTGATCTGCCGGCGATTTGATTTTGCCCGGCAACTCAGTCTGGAAACCCGTACATTCATTTCTGCTGCGCTGTTACACTTTTGCGGGAACCAATCACAGACTGGCTTATCCACCTTGCTTGCTATTGGCGGGTATAACACGATGACGATAGAGAAGCGACGGCGAGCATGACTGTCAATCCAATTCCTTTTAACCTCTCGACGATGCTGAATGACTTCTTTAGTTTAGCAAACAAATCGCTCGAGTGGGTGTAAATACCACTCGCTTTAATTTTTTTTTTTTTTTGCACAACTTGCAAAAGTCGCTCGATGCCATTGCTGCTTCTGCAAACTGCGGATCAATGCTACAAACCAATACAAACTAAACCTGTCTGGAGTTTTCGCGTCGCTCTGCAAAGTATGTCACCCGGATCGTTGATCTGATTGGTTGAAGGACTATCCAATTGCATGAATAATGCTCGTTGATCATGCCTCTTGTGCAGTAGAGAGAAAATACATACAGACTCCCCAGACCAATGTTCAATTTTAAATTGAGCTTGGTCTGGTGATAGCCAGACAAAACTGGACCATAAAATCCTTCACATCTTACGCACCCAAAATCTGCGAATTTCACTGTCAAATCAGAAGCGCAATAGAACAGTTTTTTAAAGGTCCCGTTCTTCGTGATCCCATGTTTCAAACTTTAGTTAGTGTGTAATGTTGTTGTTAGAGTATAAATAAAATCTGTAAAATTTTAAAGCTCAAAGTTTAATGCCAAGCGAGATATTTTATTTAACAGAAGTCGCCTACATCGAACGGCCAGTTTGGACTACATCCTTCTACTTCCTTCTTTAATGACGTCACTAAAACAGTTTTTTGACTAACCTCCGCCCACAGGAATACACAAGAGTTGCGTTTGTAGAGTGTGTTTGTCGCCATGTCGTCGAAACGCTGTTATTTTCATCCCGCAGACCAATCACCGGGTCTGATTCCGGCTCAAATTTGATAGGGTAAAATTAAAGACATGTTTACAATAACACTGAGCGCGTGCATCTCCACATTATGGTAAGAGGCGTGACCTTTCCGGGCAAGATGCGCTAAACTGCTGTCGAATCACAACACAGGAACCGCTGGCACAATCATAACTCGTTACGTATTTCTGAAGGAGGACTTCATAGAACAAGGAAGTCATCAGCCCGTTTTTATGACAGTGGAAACAGCGATATACAGATAAGTAAATTATGTGAAAAATACTGTGTTTTTTTACACGCGAAACATGAACACATGTTATATTGCACACTATAAACACAATCAAAGCTTCAAAAAACCACGAAAAATGGGACCTTTAAATTAAGTCACCAGTAAATTGTATGGCTCCTACAGTAAATGTTGTATTGTCTTATATATGTTTTATTTTACCAGTTGTGGAATCCAACCATTCATCCATCTGAGGTAACATAGTTAGCCTACTTCATTGAGTATTTCCATTTTATGCAACTTTACACATTTATTAATAGTAAATTAATAATTAATAAATTTAAGATCATCATGTTTGCAGCAAACAATATATTTCAGACCTAGTGGAGTAATAGTAATAATATCTAGGTCTGAATTGAATTGAATGGATCACGCTACAAACATAATGATCTTATAATACATGATGCATTGCTGTGTCCGTTATCACATAATTCACACTTTTGGACACTTTTGCTTTAACAGACATTAGACAACACTGCAAAATCAAGCTGTTATATTCATATATTTATTGTCCAACATTCCCAATTTTTCTGATGAATGTCCTCAATTTAATTTCATATGTTGGTAATAATTCAGTGTTTATAAGCCTTTTAAAGAATTTTAACCCAAACTGACTGGGTTTCTAGAGAGCAAAGGTTTTGTGAAAAAAGTGGAAGACTTAAACACAAAGTCTGTAAAATAAACTGTTAAAAGGATTTGATGATCACTAGTGATAGTATTTTATTCTGTGTTGTCATCATTCAGGTTGGATTTCAGCTTTAATGTATGTTTTTTTTTTTTAACAAAGCAGCTGATATTGCCATAGAAACTAGTGGACTGATGAGTCGCTTTCACCCCAAAATGACGGAAACGCAGGGCTGCTGCTGGGCGCCTGTGTTTCATTGGAACGTTCTATTGACTGTCGCTTCTTGTTAGTGTATATTCTTTGGTGAAATGCCCGCGCTGACGCGCTCAGGCTCAGCTGTCAAGTCATCATAGGTTAGGTAAGTCACAATGGCAATGCCCTGGCATTAGTTTTTCTGATGATATGTCACCAACCATCAAGTATTAGGCCTACATTTAAGTGAAAATGAATGTCAAGTAATATGCAGCTTGTTGTGCGTTTTGAAACCAGCGAAAATTGCAGGATAGTACAATTTTCAACGTCAAATCACGCATCTGCAGCGCTTCTGTGAACGGAGAAAACTAGGCCTACCTACATAACACATATAAAATAAAAGGGAATATTTAGGCCTACAGGTTACGCGAAATATTTCACTTAAATAATTAGGACTAAAGATTAACAAAATGAAAGTGGTTATTTGTGGCGCACTCCTATGATCTCTAGAATAAAGGAAACAGACATTCAGATTTTTTTCGTTATTTGTGTCTTTTGTAAATGTATGAATTATCTTGCTTTTACCTGTATGACCATAAAGGACGGAGACAGTTTACTGTCTTATAGAAGGAAAACAATAGGCAAGTTCTTGCAATGGTTGTAAAAAAGCCCATGTTCAGTTTGTGTTCTTTTATTATAAGGGCTGTACAGCTATTATGTTGGTCACTGAATTGAATTTAGAGGGCGTGGCCTGTTTTGACTATCGCGCGAGAGCGGATCAGTTTCAATGCGCGAACGGCAGAGTGAAAGCATAGGTCCTGCAGTCTTCCCTGTAAATCAGCAAAATAATGCTAGTTAAGATCTCTTTCTGTAGCGATTTCACTTTGTGAACTGCAGGAAGAATATGTGATCTCAATTGGCAGCAGATGATGATTATATTGTCTCAGACTTCTCGTTGAAGTTTCCTTCATGACGATTCTGGAATGTGCGTCACTGAAGACCGTGAGTTTCGTTTTGAGTGTTCATTATATTATTATTATGCCATTTATTCACTGTTTAACTTGATATACCGCTGCTAGATTATAATTTATGTACAATGAGTGTGTGTTTCCTTGATTATGTGAAGTATAGCGTTTTTATGATGGCAGAATGATCGGCCATTATACAGCTACAATGACGCAGCAATTTCTGTTGTGCTGTTAACGTCATTGCACATTTATGCAGTTTTCTGTTACTGATTAAGTTATTTGCTTATTATAGAACCACATTTTAGAGTCATACACAGCAACGGGATAAATCAATAACACGCATCGCAGACTTTGCATTCTTCATCGCCGAAGATTCATCGTGCTTCGGGGGACCCGAGACTGCAGCTCAACGACCAGCTTCACATCGCTATCCTGACATCTGAACATCCCAAAGAACTGTGGTGACCAACACAGACTGTTGCACTCATTGTTTTCACTACATATTTGTGAGACCAGCCTCCATATGTATCCTTGATCTTCAAATCTGTTACAATAATTCAGTTTGTTGTTTATTTTGCGTAGGCCTACACTCTTCATATGTACATTTTATTTGCTATTTTGTGATCTATTTTGATGGTAAACATATAAACAGTGTATTTGATTATTGATATTCAACATCTTAAAGAGTAAATTAGTACAATTTAGTACAACTGCCTCCTCTTTATTTCTCTCATGGCCATTGGACATCAGATGTGGTAATCGACTCTCTGAGACGGTTAATACCGTAGTAGTAATTGGTGCAATACAGTTCCTTTCAAACATTTAATGGTCCTTCGAGCCGGATGTTATAACTGTCTCAGCAATGATGTCCAGACCTAGAGAGAAAATAGTAGAGGATGAGGTGGTCAGGCCACACAGAATTACTAGACAACCGTTGTATCTTCAGGAGTATGAGGTTAATTATCCTCAGAGGCAACTTACATTTGCAGATGAGCAGGTTAATGCTGTGACAAATGCTGATGTTCTCTCTTGTATTCGTGAAATGAGAGAGGAAAGCAAGCAACTGCGGAAAGATATGCAACACATTTCAGATATAATCGCTAGTTCTCCTGTCTTAGCTCAGCCACAGGTTTCCTCACCTTCGCAGTGTTCTCTTAGTGCAGAGGAAGGAGTTTCTTCTACACCAGTGGCTACTAGCGTCTTGGTCTCACAGCAGGAAGATAAAAATCCTAGTCAATCTGAACATGTTCTGTTAGTGCCCCCTAGGGATGAATCCCTGCAAGCACATCATGATAGCCATCAAGATCTTATCGAAGATCTTACTAATCATCTAAAGAGAGTAGGCAGGCTGAGTGGTAGCCAATTAAATTCAGGCCAGTCAACACCACAGTATACCGAACCTCCAAATACTGAGAATGTCTCACCGCAACATGTTACTGGCCATAGTGCTAATGTCCATGGTTTGCAGCATCGTCAGTCTGATTCTCCTTATCGCCAGTCAGAGTGTGCCATGTCGTTGCAACCCAATCCACCATTCTACCCACCTCGAGATTTCAGTCATTCTCCTGCAGAGGCACATACTTCTCATTCACATTCAGAGTATCGGCCCATTAGAAATCTTCATGATCCATGCTTTGAGGACAGAATACACCCTTTACAGAGAACTGCCTTACCTGATCATTCGAGTCCTTATCTTCAACGGGACTGGAGAACGGACCACTATCGTGGCAATGAACGGCTGTATCCCTCTAATCGTTCATACTCATTTTTGGATTAAGATCTTAACCGTCCTTGGCACCCAATGCCAGTGCAATATCGTGGGCCTACACCCACAATCCCAGATTTCATTCATGATGATCCACGAGAGTTCGCCAGACTTAAGCCAGACTTTACTTGTTGCAGATTCTTACAGTCACAGCCGCTCTCCTTTCAGTGACACTATGCAAGCTCTTACCGACATGTATGGGCAACCACATCAGCTGGCATTGCAGCAGATCTCCAGCTTGATGGACGGGCCCAACATCAAAAGTGGTGATGTCAAAGCTTTCAAGGGATTCGCTCTTCGTGTTCGGGCCTTAGTCGGAATGTTGAATCAGTTAGGTAGCCCAGGCTGGACTGAGCTGAAGTGTGGTTCTCATGTATCTCGCCTCTTAGCTAAGTTACCTTATGACCTAAGAGCCAACTTTAAGAGATTTGTTAACCCTCTTCATACTCCCATTCCTACTTTACTTGATTTGGCAGATTGGCTTGAATATGAGGTTCGTGTGCAAGTAGAGGGAACCCAATACAGTACATACCCTGATCATGAGAAGCATAGTTTCCGCAAAGAGAAGAAGCCTGGATTCACGCCTCGAAAGCTAACCACTGTTCTGCATGGGGGAGAACAGAAGCAAGTGCCAACTGAGAATCCAAAGACAGGGACAGCATCCTCTGAAAAGATTCAGGAAAAGCCCAAAAGGTATTGTCCATTCTGCGATACAATCCAGCATTACATGAAATCAGTGCTCCAACTTTAAGCTCTTGAACAAGGAGCAGGTCGAGAATTGGATCAAGATGGGCAATAGATGCTGGAGATGTAGCCGAAGTCATCAGACCTCAAAGTGTACTTTGAAAGCGAAGTGTAAGAAATGCGATAGGAGACATCTTGAGGTTCTTCATGATGTTAATACCAGTTCTGAGTCTAGCAGGAAGGGCAACATCAGAGAATCAGAAGGGAGCGCATGCCCCGTAAGTTCCACTTCCCAGACCTTGTATCTTGACCGCCCCACAAGCGGAAAGCAAGTGTTACTTAAACTGAGTCGGGTTGTGATTCAGAATGGTGACAAGTCGCTAGAGACTTTTGCGGTACTGGATGACGGATCAGAGCGAACAATTCTGCTTCATGAGGCCGCTCAACGTTTAGGCCTTCAAGGTACCATTGAAGACTTAGCACTTCGTACTGTGAGGCATGAGGTTCACACCATCCGTGGAAGTTCGGTGTCCTTCTCTATAGCTCCAGCCTCACAACCTGACAAATCATTCCCCATTCATGGAGCCTTTACGGCTAAAGAGCTGGGTCTTGTCCAACATACTTATCCCATCACTGATTTGCAACGAAAGTACCGTTATCTTAGAGATCTGCCCTTGCACGATATCAATCAAAGCCCAACCATTAGTGCTTATCGGATCAGACTATCCACATTTGATCACCCCAGTGGAGCCAGTGAGATTGGGACCTAAAGGCGGACCAGCAGCTGTGCATACGAGACTTGGGTGGACGTTGCAAGGTCCATCAAGGTTCCTTCATCCTCGTCTTCAGCCGCAAGAGTGTCTCTTTGTTTCTTGTGTGACACCAGATTCTGAACTCTTTAACCAGGTTGAAAGGCTGTGGAAACTCGACATCTGCCTTATCGGTCTGACGAGGTAGTTACACGCTCACGACAAGATGCAGAAGCCCTCCGCATTCTGGAAGAGAAGACCATCAGAATTAATGTGGATGGAGTAAAACGATATGCTACACCATTACTCTGGAAAGAGTTACTTCCCCCATTGAATGCGCCGAAGGAAGCTGTCATGGCTCTTCTATGTAGTACGGAGAGACGACTATCCAGAGAGCCACAAATGGCCGCCACTTACAATGCTGAAATTCAGAAGTTGCTGCAGGCAGGCTACGTCACCCCATTATCATCTCCGGAGTGTGCACTAAGTCCTCATTCATGGTTCATACCACACCATATGGTCCATCATAATGGTAAGGACCGTATCGTATTCAATTGCTCCTTTGAGTTCCAAGGCCAGTCTCTAAATGAGCACCTCTTACCTGGGCCTACTCTTGGGGGCAAGCTTGTTAGGAGTTCTCCTCCGCTTCAGGGAGCACCCTGTAGCTGTCTGCAGCGACGTGAGAGGTATGTTTCATCAAGTCCGTCTCCTTGATGACGACAAGCCTTTCCTCAGATTTCTGTGGCGTAATGGCAATACTGCTGAGCCTCCAACAGTCTATCAGTGGGAAGTATTGCCCTTTGGAACCACCTGTAGCCCCTGTTGCGCTACATTTGCCCTTCAGTCCCATGTCAGGAACTACCTTGAGCCCACAGATGATGTGCGTCAATCTGTTGAATGCAGTTTCTACGTAGACAACTGTCTAAAAAGTGTCCCAAATGAAGCACAAGCTGAGAAACTAGTAAACAGACTACAGCACCATCTAATGGAGGGTGGATTTGAGTTGCGACAATGGGCCAGTAATGTTCCTACGGTCATTCGCCACTTTCCTTCTGAGCTGAAATCACAGAGCAGTGAGATCTGGCTTAGTCATGAAACAGCCAATCCTCAGGAACGTACCCTCGGACTGATCTGGCATTGTAAATCTGATACTTTGGCATACAAACCATATCAGAAGGAGGAAGGTGAAACCACTATGCGCAAGATCTACCCGCTATGATCCCCTTGGGTATTTGATTCCTTTCACTACAAGGGCCAAGATCATTGTACAGCTGCTGCTCTGGGACAAGAAACGCGGCTGGGACGATCCTTGCCTCCCTGCTGATTTACTTGCCGCTTGGCAGCAGTGGGAGAGTGAACTCCCTCAGTTGTCCCAGATCTCTCAGCCAAGATGCTACAGCTCCAGCATGCAATCAAGAGTTGCAGCGTTCATGTATTCTGCGATGCTTCTGAGAGAGCCTATGGCTCTGTAGCATACATGAGTACTGAGGATGATCAAGACAATATTCAGGTAGCTTTCTTGGCTGCAAGATCTAGAGTCGCTCCAAAAAAGCAGCTCTCCATTTCACGCTTAGAACTCTGTGCTGCATTGACCGGTGCGCAGCTGGGTGCTGTATTAAAGAAAGAGCTGACTTTAGACATCTGCGACTTTGTGTTTTGGACTGATTCTACCACGGTCCTTGCATGGCTGCAATCTGATTCTTGCAGGTACAAAGTATTTGTGGGAGTCAGAGTCACTGAAATACAAGAGCTGTCTGACCCAAAATCCTGGCGCTATGTTGATTCATCTAATAATCCTGCCGATGACATCACACGAGGTTTGGCACTGAATCAATTGGCTCAAGAAACTCGCTGGAGGCAGGGTCCAGCCTTCTTGACACAACCCAAGTGCAACTGGCCGAAGGCACCTGAATGTCAAACCCCTGATGATATTCAAGAGCTCAAGAAACCTGTATTCTGTGGGTTACTTCACGAGACTGCAACACCTGTCATTCCAGACGTCCATCAATTTAGTAGCTATCAAGAGCTGCTAGAAGCTACAATGCGGTCCCTGCATGGGGCGGCTAGCAGTAGAGAACCTGCAGATGCAGATGACTACCATGATGCAGAATTGACTCTTCTGCAGCATTGCCAAATGCAAGATTTCCCTGAAGAGTTTACATTACTCAAGGAAGGAAAGACTCTCCCCACCAGCAGTCGGCTCACAGCACTTGCACCTGAGCATGACAAAGATTCCAACCTGATCAGAGTGGGTGGCAGACTTAGAAGATGTGAAAAGCCTGGCCAAAGATGTTTTACATCCTGTGATCTTATCTCCGACTCATCCAGTTGTGAAACTCCTTATTAAGCACTATGACACCCAGTTATGTCATCCAGGACCTGGAAGGGTGTATGCTGAGCTACGGCGAAAGTTCTGGATTTTACGGGGGAGAAGCAGTGAAGAAACATCAGCACTACTGCCCTGAGTGCCAAAAGTGGAGAGGCCGACCAGAAATTCCAAGAATGTCAGACATTCCACCTTCCAGCCTTAGGTTATTCAAACCTCCCTTTTTCTCCACTGGGGTCAATTGTTTTGGTCCCTTTACAATAAAAGTGGGCCGCCGCACAAAGAAAAGGTGGGGTATTCTCTATAAGTGCCTCACCACTCGAGCGGTCCATCTTGATCTTCTGGACCATATGGATGCTGATTCATTCTTGTTGTCCCTCAGACGCTTTATCTCACGTAGAGGAAAGCCCTACGAGCTTCTGTCTGATCAGGGAACCAATTTCAGAGGAGGGAGTAGAGAAATGGAAGAAGCTTTCATTCAGATGCAACCCACCCTCAGAGATCAGCTGGCTAAGGAACAGATCAGGTTCCGCTTTAATCCTCCCAGCGCACCTCACTTCGGGGGGTCATGGGAAAGAGAGGTGAGGTCTGTGAAGACAGCCCTACGGACCACACTGGGTGCCCAGATTGTCACTGAAGAGGTTTTGAGGACAGTCTTAATAGAGGTTGAGGGCATCTTAAATTCAAGACCTTTGGGTTATGTCTCTGGTGATGTGGCCGATCCAGATCCTGTAACTCCAAACTCATTGCTCATGGGGCGGCCTGACTCCTCACTACCTCAGATAGTTTATCCTGAGTCTGATCTGCTCAGTCGAAAAAGGTGGAGACACAGTCAGATTCTCAGTGATCACTTCTGGAAGCATTTCATACATGACTTTCTGCCTACATTACAGGCCCGTCAGAAATGGAACAGAGAGAGACAGAACATTACAGTTGGAACTGTAGTCCTTATAGTTGATGAGCAGTTACCGAGAGCACTCTGGCGAGTGGGTACTGTTTCATCCATCCTTCCTACCTCTGATGGTAGAGTCAGAACAGCTGTCGTTAAAGTGAAGGATCATACTTACACTCGACCAGTTGCTAGATTGATTAGATTACCTGCTTTACCGCAAGACACAGATGACACACAGAAGTAGATTTACTACAGGCAAATTTGTCCACCAAATTTGGGGGCGGCTGTAAAAAAGCCCATGTTCAGTTTGTGTTCTTTTATTATAAGGGCTGTACAGCTATTATGTTGGTCACTGAATTGAATTTAGAGGGTGTGGCCTGTTTTGACGATCACGCGAGAGCGGATCAGTTTCAATGCGCGAACGGCAGAGTGAAAGCATAGGTCCTGCAGTCTTCCCTGTAAATCAGCAAAATAATGCTAGTTAAGATCTCTTTCTGTAGCGATTTCACTTTGTGAACTGCAGGAAGAATATTTGTGATCTCAATTGGCAGTAGATGATGATGATATTGTCTCAGACTTCTCGTTGAAGTTTCCTTCATGACGATTCTGGAATGTGCGTCATTGAAGACCGTGAGTTTCGTTTTGAGTGTTCATTATATTATTATTATGCCATTTATTCACTGTTTAACTTGATATACCGCTGCTAGATTATAATTTATGTACAATGAGTGTGTGTTTCCTTGATTATGTGAAGTATAGCGTTTTTATGATGGCAAGAATGATCGGCCATTATACAGCTACAATGACGCAGCAATTTCTGTTGTGCTGTTAACGTCATTGCACATTTATGCAGTTTTCTGTTACTGATTAAGTTTATTTGCTTATTATAGAACCACATTTTAGAGTCATACACAGCAACGGGATAAATCAATAACACGCATCGCAGACTTTGCATTCTTCATCGCCGAAGATTCATCGTGCTTCGGGGGACCTGAGACTGCAGCTCAACGACCAGCTTCACATCGCTATCCTGACATCTGAACATCCCAAAGAACTGTGGTGACCAACACAGACTGTTGCACTCATTGTTTTCACTACATATTTGTGAGACCAGCCTCCATATGTATCCTTGATCTTCAAATCTGTTACAATAATTCAGTTTGTTTGTTTATTATTTGCGTAGGCCTACACTCTTCATATGTACATTTTATTTGCTATTTTGTGATCTATTTTGATGGTAAACATATAAACAGTGTATTTGATTATTGATATTCAACATCTTAAAGAGTAAATTAGTACAATTTAGTACAACTGCCTCCTCTTTATTTCTCTCATGGCCATTGGACATCAGATGTGGTAATCGACTCTCTGAGACGGTTAATACCGTAGTAGTAATTGGTGCAATATAGTTCCTTTCAAACAATGGTTATACTTGATATCGCAGCCTATTAAATATTAAAATAAAATACAATCAACCAAACGTTACACTGCTCAGTTCAATTCTGTAATACAATCTGCCGTTTACCACCCGTGACCACCGCCTCACTGTGCTGTTAAATGTGAAGGATGATGTTTTACGTCGATAATGCGAGTGAAGTACAAAGCTCATATAATAAATGATAGTTTGGCATTCGTCTCCAAAATGAAAACAGTTGGATTCGTGCCGAATGAGAAAGGTAGGCTACAGATTCACTTTATATTAATTCGTTTTGCATCTAATTTAGTTTTATTTCCAATAAATAAACCTGTTTCTCGCCTTGAATATAGCAATAGAAGCTGGAATGGCATTAAAAAAGAAGAGAGTTTTTTTTTTTATTCGTTTTGGCTTGACGTTTATAGCCTGAATAGTCCAACTGCTAATTTTAGAGATTTTGTTGTGGAGTACATAAGTGGATAGGTAAAATAAAATATATTTAAAATATATTGCCCTATAGGGCAGTTTTGTTCATAATTTATGTTTACAAACATTATAAACAACGCTATGTAGGCTAGGCTACTTTTACATTTGACTTTATTTACCGATAACTTTATTATCATTATTTCTCAATGTAGGCTAATAATAGGCCTATGCGACGTATCTTTTTTCCTCTCAGGAATAGAGTAGGATTTTTAACCATGCAGAAAAAATTTAAATATCTTGAAAAAATACTTTAACTTATAAACCATTGTTTTTCCTTTCGTTTAAAGCAGAACTAAGTAGGGTGAATTGCCCTAATGTGGGACACTGCCTAATGTGGGACACCTAAGGTCTATTGTTTGTAGTTCCCCTTTAAATACATGAATGCCTGTGAAACTATGGTTAAGCAAAGCTGTGGTGTCATGTGATCAAAATCACATGACCTCTCAAATATCCAATTATATATGAGGGCGGGGCAATCATCAAACAGGAAGCACATTGTGTGAAGACCACCCAAAGGTTACTGACATAGAGTTTTGACAAAATTGACATTAAGGAGTATAAATTCATTTTAAACAAAACAGTCCTGCTACTTTTAGGTCTAATGTGCCTATGAAATGTTGTCCATCAAAAAATAGTATAACTTTGTATATATAAACTATATATTTTATATTTTTTATCAAATTTCCTAGTGTCCCACTTTAGGAAATGTTGTTTCGAAATGTGGGACAGTATGATTTGCCTAATGTGGGACAGTACTTCAGTCAGCCAAAAATGTGTGGTGGGGCATGGTTTGTTGGACAAAATGGTTATTTACAGGGTTTAAATGTTTTTATGCAATATTAGAATGCCGTTACTGCAGATGTTTAAGGTCATGGGAATTTTTTATTCTTGGGGGATGACGGTTTGCAGGTCCTTTGTGGTTGTGTGTGTATCCATGTGTGTGTGTGAGAGAGAGAAGGGAGTATAGGTGTATTAAAGGGATAGTTCACCCAAAAATGAAAATTCTAGCATAATTTACTTACCATCAGGTTGTTCAAAATCTGTATAATTTTCTTTGTTATGTTGAACACGAAGGAAGATATTTTGAAGAATGTGTTAAACTGAACAGTTTTGGGGCACCATTGACTTCCATAGATTATATAAATTTCCTTTTTTGGGTGAACTAACCCTTTAAAATGAAAAAAAAAATCTCTCTGGTTTTAAAAAATCAGTTGAAAACCAATATAGCCATTCCATATTATTTAATGCATCTAATGATTAAATCAATGCAATGTATTTCAGATCACAATGGCAAAGGGGAGAAAGACAGGGAGAGAGATTCAGAGAGCAAGGCAGAATCAGGGAAAGGATAACAGAAAGAAACTAAATCAGTGGAGGCAGGACAGAATGAAAGGTGCCATAGAGGAGTATAGGCAGATCATTGAGGATGGTGGGGTCCCTCAGTTGAGAATGTTGGCCAGGGCATGGAATGTCCCAAAATCTACACTCCAGCGCAGGGTAAAGGGCAATGGCCACTTTCACCATGTAATAGGTAGAAAACCACTCATTAACAGGGAGGATGAAGCTGAACTGGGGCATGTGATATGTACACTGGGAAAACGTGGATTCCCCCTCAGGATGCTGGATATACAGAACTGGCCTACCAATTTGCAGAGAAGAAAGGGCTTAGGGGATTCAGCAAGAAAAGAGAAAAGGCTGGTTACAAATGGTTTCAGGGTTTTTTAAAACGGAACAAGAACCTGAGCATCCGAAAACCAGAGGCACTCTCAGCCTCAAGAGCCTCAGGGTTCAACCCCCCTGTGGTGAAAGACTGGTTTGAAAAATATAAGAATATGATTAAGAGTCTGGGCTTGGAGAATGCTCCCGATCACATTTGGAACTGTGATGAAACAGGGCTCCAGGACCACTTCCTGTCAACTAGGGTGGTTGCTGAGGTTGGGTCACCTTGTTTTGAGGTTACCGGTGGTGAGAAGGGCGAGACTACAACCTGTCTTGCCAGCATCAATGCTGCTGGTGGGTATGGACCAACACTCATCATATTCAAAGGCAAGAGGCTGAGGGCAGACTGGCTTTTTGGGGCCCCCAGCAACACATACTTAAGGATGTCTGATAATGGCTGGATAAATGCAGAATTATTCACAGAATGGGGGAAGTGGTTTGTACAAAGCCTTCCACGAAATGATCTATGGCCTCACCTGCTTTGTTGATGGTCATGCCTCTCATGTCTACAACATCGACTTTTTAAATATTATGAGGCAGAACAACGTCTGTGTGTTTGCCCTCCCTCCTCACACTACTCACTATCTACAACCAGCAGATAGAGCGCTGTTCAAGAGCCTAAAACATTACTGGAGGCTTGAGGGGCGAAGGATCATGGTGGAGAGTGGAGGGAAGCCCCTTGACAGGGCATTGTTCATGCCTCTGTTTTCTAAGGCCTGGAAAGAAGCTGCTACTCCATCGAATGCCCAGGCTGGATTTCGTGGTTCAGGGATCTTCCAATTCAACCCGGCCAAGATCAACAAAAATCTTTTCATACCATCTCAAACAACTGAGAGATCCTTTGGAGAGACTCCAATGGAACCAGATGAGGTGCCCCCTCCTGCACCAGAAACCCCACATCGTCCTCCACGTGGTGGTGATGATAATGATGGGGATGATGATGATGATTTCTGCCATCCACAAAGGTCGGATCTTCCAGAGCACACCCCTTACCATCCTCTGCATGATGCTGTTCAGCCAGAAATCTCACCTGCTCCACAGTCTCCACAACACCTTCCACTGTCCACCATTGTAACCCCACCACCTCTGTCAGAGGAAGTTGAAGTGGTGACACAGCCAGATGTCTCCTTTGAATCACTGATCACACTTCCTGTCAGAGAGCGCTCAACTACCAGCCGCCAGAGGGCAAAGCCTCCTTCCTATGATTTGACCAGTGATGCCCATTTTTCCTTCATCAAAGAGAGAGAGGAAAAAAAAAAGGAGGGGGGCGAGGGGGGGAAGCAAAAAAATGCAAAGAAATCTAGACAGGTGAACCAGAATGCTTGTGCTATCTGCCTACATTCATATGGTAACACAGAGGACCCCAAGGCCACAGAGGACTGGCTTTCTTGTGCGGTCTGTTCACGTTGGTTCCATGAAAGCTGTGCAGAGGACAATGGGGTTATAGATGATGATGGTGTCTTGACGTGCAAGGACTGCTTGTTTCCAGAGATGTAATGAGTTAACCTCTGCAGGTTGTTTTTATTAAGGTAGTTCTCAAGGTTTGTGCACGTTGGAGGCTTTCAAAAAGACTTATGTTTCTATGCGTTTGTTGTTTAGTAAAATATAAAACATTAGGTCAAATGGTTTTTAAATGTTTTTAACTGCAGTTCACCGCATGTTTATGAAATCTAACTCAAAATTGAATCTAGCCCAAAGTTTGTTCAAGCTGTGGGTTGTTTTTTGCAAGTTGGAAGATTTTACATTTTGCCTTCAAATAGGCCTAGACTATGCCTGTTGTGAATGTATGTGTTTGTTGTTTGTGTTTGATAAGTAAAATAAACTAGAGAACAATCTGAAATCTAGGCCTACACAACATAAAAGGCCTATGATAATAGTTGCTTAATGTCTTAATAAAAATTGCATCAAAACTATCATATTGTATAATTTGTCTGATGATGTTCAATTATACGTTTCATTCGTTCAAGTGAATTACTAACTTAAGAAGATTTTATTATTCTACATAATTTTGGTCTTTTATCATAGACTTTCCAGTGTCCCACATTAGGGAGACAACTGTCCCACATTAGGAAGCTGCAGATTTTCTCAGACGACTTGCACTAAGAGCACTAATATGTCTATAATTTATTTTATAAATGTTTTATCTGCATTTTCTTTTTTCATTTGATTAGGACACACCCTGGGGATTTTGAAATGGTATTGGATGTGGATTTAATGTTTAGGCTACACATCGCAATAAGTCACAGAAGTCTGAAATGCAAAAAATGTCCCACATTAGGGCAATTCACCCTAACTTTTTTTTACCTTCATAAATAGTTTTCTAAGTCCTTACAATGGTTAATTGACTTGTAGTGGTGTGTTTGAGGCGTGCACTAACCCCCTCTGGCACGTCTACGCCAGAAAACAGCACTTGCAAGTTGAGCTTCGCCGACCCGACACAATCTCGCCTCATGTTCATGTTCACCTAAACGTTATGTCAGTAAAACTCCAACCAGCCGTTAGGCTATAGCCTACTGTGCTCGAGGCGCGAAGAATTGCTCGTGCAAATGCGCCGGCGCGTGCTGCATAGATACTTTATTGTAGCTTAACTAAAGCGCAAAAGAAACTACGGGCATGCAACGTCGTTATTCTGTTGTAAATGAAGTCATGTAAATACCAAACATGCGATAAAGCTGCCTCAAAACTGTGCATGCATGTATGTATTTGTTGACATGGTTTTAAAGTTATTGTTATCCAATTTGTTGGCCTTATAACGTCTTAAAATGCACGTTTGTACACCAAGGAAATCTAAATTTTCTCGGGGGAGCATGCCCCCGAACCCCCCTAGCTAACTAACTTTCGTGACCTTGGTAATTATAAAACCCAGCGAACGGTGCTTCTTTTCTATCTAACGAAATCAAAAGTAATCATGTATTTCTCCAGTTGTGCGCACTTTTGCGGATAAAAGTATATGCACTGTGTGATCAATGTGTGAAAATAAATGAGAGCAAAAAAGGCGATTGAATGTAAAGGGTTGTCTCCTTATTCTATAAAAAAAAAAAAATATATAAATATATAATACACACCAGTAAAAAAAAAAATTTGGGAGAAGACCCACCCACATTTTTTTTGCTTCCAACACCCATGCCTTGCAGCATTTCTGTCTTCTTTTTATTCAGTTACAGCAATAGCTGTAGGGGTCTTAGTGTTCCCAGGTGTAAAACACATGTCATGATCATTCACGCCTTCCTGAATACAGGCTTTGCGAATGTCAGGGCATGTCAAAACACAACCAGTGCCCAGAAAACACCTCAGACACCAGAGGGTTAAGAAATCTGTGCATAAACTATTTTATGGTGCGTCTCTAAACACCTTTACCTCATTATTTATTATTCTCAGGTTAGGTAAGTAAGTCAAATCTGATCTAATTTATAAACATTTTAAGATACTTACAATCAGACAGAAGACTTCTCCGTGGTCTGTTCAGGCTCAACAACTTAAATTAATGCCACATGAGGCCGAGTTTAGTTGTAAGTTATAAGTTCATTTATTCATTACAATAGTATTTCTAGCATTACATATATTCTATAAACATTCTATACAAGTAATTAAATAAAGTATAAGTATTAAAAAGTTCTTCAGTCAAGGCAATATCAGCGTTGGTTCTGGTGTCGGAGAAGCAGCCCCTCCTGTTCTCTTCACGTTCCGGTCTCTGACCTCTTGAGGTCATCTTCTTTGGAATTCCCCTCATCTGAGTCTGTATAAAGGCTTGTCTCTTTGTTCTCGGACTCTTCTCTTCTGCTGTATCCTGCGCTTCGTCTTCAAGACATTCTTCAAAGGTAATAATTGCCTTTCTTACATGTTATGTCCTTACTATTCTATTAACATGCTTTATTAAAATCTTAAAACAACAGCTGTAGTGTCTTCCTTTATAAACATATTCTTAATAAAGCTTTACAACAATTGTGTTTTGTCTCATTTCTTATAAACTACATTCTTATTAAAGTACTTTTACAAAAACAGTTGTCTTGTTTTTCTTAATAAGCAATTTATCTTATTAAACACTTTTATAAAAACCCATTTGTCTAGTTTTCCTCAATAACAGTTATCATAAACAAGTTATCATACTTTTTCTTTTTGTTTCACACAAACAAGTTCATACATGTCTTTTCCTCCAAGATATATGTTATATATATATATATATATATAATATATATATATATAATATATAAAGCTACACTTGTTTTTCTCTATTGTTTACAGGTTTTTTTCCTCCAAGATATCCCTTTTACATTTTTTTTTTATATAAAAAGCTATCACTTATTTTTCTCTATAAACCAAGCATTTGTTTTTTCTTTATCTTCAAATCAGTTGTGTTGTCATTATACTCTTATAAATCACTTATCTTAATAAATTTTTTCTTCTTAAATCAGCTGTGTTCTCATTATTATTCTTTATAATCACTTATTTCAATAAATGTTTTTTCTTCTTAAATCCCTGTTTATGCTTATGCTTCTGCTTATTGTTATTTATAAGCAGAAGAGGTACAACTAGCATAGTAAAGTTGCATTTCCTAATGAAGCAGGGTGTGGCTGATATCAACAAAACAAATGCCCACAAACCTCAATGAACTGAAGCAACCGTGTAAGAAACAGTGGGTCAAAATTACTAAAATAATATGAAATGTGTTCTCTTGGAAGTTCGCATACTTGTTCTCATGTTTTATTGTTGAGCTGTCAAGTTGTTACGTTGAAATAATCAGTTAATTTCTTATTCTTTATTTGGATCTTCGAAGTCTGCTGTCCGACACTTCTTGAGCAGCGACTCCAGAGAACATCTATTCTGGTCATGCTGACGACCTCATCTCCAATGTGCCCATGAGACTCAATCTGAAACACAAAAATCACAGTGTTTTAGAAATTAGACCCAAAAAATTTCTATCTAGATTATTAAAAGGTTTTCTTTATTTAGTTTTATTTTAATCACACTAATTTACACTTTTTATTTGTTGTTGATGTTGTTTAAGCCCTTTGCTTTAGTTTGTTCTTCTTTAGTTTATATAAAGTTTTTTCTAAACAATGATAACATCTTGTCAGAGACAATAAAAAAATAATTCTGCAAGTTTTAAAGTGTCCATCCTTCCTCTTCCTCATACATCCATTTCTTCAGTTGTGTCACTTTCAAGATTAACGAAAATCTTATGAGTTTTGATTCAGAATGACATAAAGGCGAGTAAATGATGACAGAATTTTCATTTTTGAGTATTCCTTTAAGCAACAGAGAAGCACGTCCACTTGAGTAACTTGAGATAACTGAGAATCTTTACAGATTTTTTTTTTTTTTTTACACTATCAAATTTACTACCATTTTTCCAATTGCTAGAAACTGTAGCACAATATTTAGATGACTGGAAGGGAATAGGTCAATGTGTCATTATTCACAAGTTTCATATTCAAGTTTAAAAAACTATAGACAATCCTCAACCATTGTCAAAGTGTTACCCATAAACTGTACAGCACATGGTGTGAAAGACTTTTTTTAATCAGAATAAAATGATTTAAGTATAATATAGCCAAGATCCATAATCATTATCTGACTAGGTGTGTCTGTGTAGAGGCCTGTAAGAAAATGGAATGTGCTTTCATGGAACGTATTTGCATACAGTAAAGCCTCTCGATACAATCATGGTCAGAATGAATGGCACCCTGGTAAATATGAACAAAGAAGCCTGTAAAAATAAATCTGCATCATTAATCCTTTTGATCTTTATTATACTGGGGAAAATCTCTTCATGAAATAAATGGTTTTCTCCACAATACGTTGGCCAGAATTATTGGCACCCTTTATTCATACTATTTGCAACCTCCTTTTGCCAAGATAACAGCTCTGAGTCTCTTCTATAATGCCTGATGAGCTTGGAAACACCTGACAAGAGATCAGAGATCATTCCTTCATGCAGAATCTCTCCAGATCCTTCAGATTCCAGCTCCATGTTGGGCTCTTCTCTTCAGTTCACTCCACTCATTTCTTTAGGGTTCAGGTCAGGGGGATGACCATGTATCTGAACAAGATGTCCAGGACCTCCATCAGAAAAAATAGGTTCACAACACTAAAGATCCAGCAGTATTTACCGTGGGCATGGGATACTTTTTATCCCTGTTTGCACCAACCCCATCTGGTGGGTTTGCTGCCAAAAAGCTCTTATTTTAGTTCAGTCTGACAACAGAACCTGTTCTGTTTGATGTTCCAGTCGTGTCTGACAACTGAATATGCTGGAGTTTGTTTTTGGATGACAAGGAGTTTTTTTTCTTGAAACCCTCCCAAACAACTTGTGGTGATGTATAGGTGTTGTTTGATATTCTTTAGGCTTTCTGTCCCCAAGACTCAACTAATTTCTGCAGTTCTAAAGCTGGATCCTTGGAGAGTCTTTGGCCACTCAACTATTCTCCTCGCTGCACAATATAGACAGGGCCTTATGTATAAAACTTCTCAGAAGCCTGTAGCTGTGTTTGTTTTTCATTCAGCATTTTTTAAGAGTGTTGTACAGCAGGTAAAACGGCCTGTCACATGTGGGTTACACAACAGGTCTCTTTTTGAAGGTTGCTACCTGTCACGTTTGAGGTACACTGAGGCAGAAGATTAACTCAAATGTAGGTTTATTGGCAGAGGAGGTCATGATGTAAGAAAACGGCTACTCATTTCTAAAGAATCCTGTTGATAGAATCCATCAAAACGTTAGATAATAAAGTGCGTCACATCATTTATGATAAATGGTCCTAAGCTCAGCCCCCTTCTGTCCTCACCTTCTGATGGACAGTTTATAAAGAGCAGCAGACTGCATGAGCTTCTTCACTTTTCTTACAGCACAGGAGTGATGAACACTTCTCTGCACTGGAATGAATCAGGTTCCGTTCTTTTTACTTTATTTACAATAATGCAATTCTATTTGTTTTTAGGTACTTTGCATAACTGTTAAATACTGACCAATGATTTCTGTTTTATTATAACAGATTATCCTGAATAATGGGTGTCCAGGTTTCAGTCGTCAATCAGACTCCTTATACCTGGAATTTTGCCACTCAGGACAGGGGGGTAAGAACTTTGGAGCATTCACTACACAAGATTGTTTATGCAATTCTATTTTCTAAATCCTGTTTCATAGATATTTTCCCCTAGTTTGCATTTCCTGATTAGCCAGATAATAACTTAAACATGACATAATCTCGCAACAATATCAGTTTTTTTTATGTGTTATCTTAATCGGTTACACTTTAGTATACCGTTCCGTCATTAAAGGTTCAAGAAACCCTAAAACACATTTTTTTTTGAGATGTTAACAGATATGTGCAGGTTGCACATCACTGAAAACAACAATAATACTCATTATGTCTATTATTAAAGGGTTAGTTTACCCAAAAAATGAAAATTCTGTAATTTATTACTCACCCTCATGTCGTGCCACACCCGTAAGACCTTCATTCATCTTCAGAACACAAATTAAGATATTTTTGATGAAATCCGAGGGTATCTGATCCACTCATAGGCAGCAATGTCATTGCACCTTTTGACATCCAGAAAGGTAGTTGAAAACATGGTTAAAATAGTCGACGTGACTGCAGTGGTTCAACCTTAATGTTACGAAGCGACGAGAATACTTTTGTGAGCAAAAACAAAACAAAAATAACGACAATTCAACAATTTGAACCGTTGTCATATGTAGTGAACTTAGTGCAGGCTTCCTGTTTACATCCGAACGGCACTCAGTATGGCCGTAGTATTGAGTTCACTACGTATGACGACGGTTCAATTGTTGAATAAAGTCGTTATTTTTGTTTTTGTTTTTGCGCACAAAAGTATTCTCATCGCTTCATAACATTAAGGTTGAACCACTGCAGTCACGTCGACTATTTTAACCATGTTTTCAACTACCTTTCTGGACGTCAAAAGGTGCAGTGACATTGCTGCCTATCTTAATTTGTTTTCCGAAGATGAACGAAGGACTTACGGGTGTGGAACGACATGAGGGTGAGTAATTAATTTTCATTTTTTGGTGAACTAACTCTCTAAGCGAAGTGGTTATTTTTTAGTTTTTCTGAGCTATTTCATTCTTCCAGTTTAAAAAAGCAAAGTTGAACCAATGTCACGAAATGAGGTATATGCCTTAATTCTGAGTGCTGATTGGCTGTTATGAATGAACAATACGAATGTCCATCAGCAGTTTTTGAGCTTTTCTCCACAATGAGCACGCTTGCATGCACAACAGTAAGCTGATAACTCACAAATATCAGCTTATTGAAATAACCAGTTTCCCCGTTTACATGCAAACCAGTAAACTGTCAACGCAAGTCAAGACTTTATTAATAAATCGGGTTATTTTTTCCTGTAGTGACGTCACAAAAAGAATCATTTGCACATCTGACTCCGAGGATTCCATACGTTATGTCAGTTGTGATGTTAAATAAAGCTTGCAACATGACTTACAGCTCATAGATTAATCTCTCATGCAGTTACAGATGCAGCGTTTTGACTGAACCACTTGAGAACACATTTTTACTATTTTCTGGGTCTTGAAAGAGTCTGTGTTTGTGATATTTCCTTATTCCTTTCCCGCAAAATGCTTGCTTTGTCTGGATGCGTTTAAATCTGTTTAAATATTATTAGACATTTTTAATGTTCTTCCACGTTTCTCCCTCGTTCTTGGGACTTTGTTGTCATATAGGTTTTTGTTTTTTTCCAATTGTCATATTTTAGTTTTCATGTCATGACACTTTAATGAATAACTACACAGGAACAAATTTGTAACATATTATTAACATTCTAATGACTACTATTATTAACTAACAAAAACCTGATTAATGAATTAGTAATAGTGCTCAGTAGAATATGGGTTCACTATCTCTCCTAGGGGTGTCACGATTCTCCAAATCCTTGATTCGATTACATTTTCGATTCTAAGGTCATGGTTCATTCGATTCTCGATTTTTACATTTTTTTTTTTTTTAAAGCACAGGTTTTCAAACTAGACTTTTATGCAATATAATACCTGACCTTTGTTCGCATTGTACCACACTACATTGTCAAATTTAAAACTTTTATTAACAACAATCTAACAATAACTTATATCTTCAGTCAATTGAATACTTAAGCAAAATAAACTGCCATCTAGTTTCTCTTTTGTAAGTGCAGTCTTCTTCACAAAAGATGGCATTCAAGTAGCACGCTAATTAAATGCCTAAAACCGGAGTTTTCCACCACCGAATAAGGTCCCATGTGCGAGACTATGAATACTCCTAACGCACGCGTAATTGCATTTGCACGAGTTGAGTTGCTTGGAAGTTTTCAAATGAAGAATTCCAAATGAAGACGGAAGAGTAGTTTGTGTAGTTGTTAGTTTAACAGATAAATCTATGTTTTTGTGGTGCCTGCAGAGATGCTCTGCCATGTTAGTCGTGCTGCCAGTGAGAGAATATGGTACACGCACATAGCATAGCTTGCAAACTGTTGTTTTTTTGTCAACAACGCGAACGTTGTCAACATAACTCACTGGAAATCCAAAGTACTTCCACACCAGCGACTTCAGTGAAAGAGGAGGGGGTTCGAGTTCTGTCGATGGGTCTCCTGCATCTGCAGTTGCCATGTTATCTTTTGAGTGGCTGTTAGAGGAGGTTGACTCACAGCACTTCAACATGTGTGTTTTTTTCCGCTTGGCAAGCAACCGGACGCGACATGGGGGCGTGGCAGCATCGACGATTCCATTTTTTAATTCGAAGTTTGAGATTGTGACTTAATTTCGGTCGATTTCGATTTAAAATCAAAATTGTGACACCCTTAATCTCTCTGCTCCGCTGACTCTTTCCTCCTTGAACAGCTTTCTTGCAGATTAAAAACTGTGTGAAAAAGCCTTCTCTGTCATTACTCATTCATTATTGTGTAGTTATTAATTAATGATGGAACAATCTTCTAAAGTGTTACCGATTATCCACTGCTTTTCTGATGGAAACTGATGTATAATTCTGTTTCCCAGTATACACGCATCGATGCTGGCGGAAGAACATCCTATGAGGAGAAGAGGGAAATCCATCGCTACTTCTACGTCAATTATAAAATCACTCATGGAACAGTTTTAGGTATGAGTTCAACCCATAAAGGCGACACCTCCTTCATCTTAAGGAAACCTATGACCGTTCCCAGATTCAGATGCACTGCACCTCTGAGGGTGGCACGCATTACTGTCCCAACTATGGTAAGTTCCTGCAAACATATTGATTGTGCACAACCTATGCAGCTAAAAGTATTTTACCCCTGATCATCAAACCCATATGTAATTTTTGAGCATCCTCTTCCATATTATTTCCCCTTGCTGTTTTAATAAGCTTCACTCTTTTAGGAAGACTTTTATGGGAATAATATTATGCCCACAGTCATGCAATCACGGATCAAAAACACCTTTAAATATATTTTGTACAAAACTGAAAAATAAATAAATACACATTTTAAAAAATAAGCATGAATCCAAACTTAAACAATTATGTTACACAAAACTGCAACGTGAATGCAACATTTGTCCACTGTTACGGACAGAGAGGGGCCATAAACTGGCCCTGGAATGTGCTGTCATCTCTCTCTCCTTACCATTAAGTAATGTAAGTAACAGGTACAGTGTTTTACTTTCTTGCTGTGACATATTCAACCACATTACAAACTTTTCAGTGATGTCTTGAGCAAAGGGATGCGTGTTTGCCTATGCTCCTTGCCGATGCCACTGCACGCTCATTCACTTATCAGCCATGCACAGCAGCTATACAAGCCTAAATTGAATTTTGAAATATTGAATGAGACCTCTACATATGGTATGTCAAACCTAAGCAACAACACTGGATTACATTTTCTCTTGGCTTTCTTTGCCATGACAAATGTGTTTAAATAACACACAGATACAGCAGCCAGAGGAAAAACTAATGTTAAAAAGTCAAGGTAAAGATCCCAAACTAAACTGAATACTGATCACCATAATGGTGACATAAATCAGTGACTCTTTCCTTTAGTGATTCTGCTTGTTAACGCAAGGCAGAGTCCTGCACGTGGGCGGGAACTGCTCCGTGACAGTGGAAAAGAGAGCAGAAAATGGGAAATCTAGGGGGAAAAGACTAAACAATGCCAAGCAATGTGATGTTTATTAGAAACCTCATGATCAACTATTTTATTTTATATCTCGTCAATTACAGCAGCAATTTCAGTCTTTTTTTTTGCATTTTGCTTTAGCTACAGTATTTTGAGGAGCTATTTTAAGACCTAGTCAGATGTATTACAGTAGCTGCTTTCCGTTTAAACAAAAGGAAACTTAAACGGATCCTGCAATAATGTGTTAAATTACCCACCACATTCCTACCTAAATTTAACATCTGCACTGGACAAAATATTTAGCACTGCCTTTTATGTTTAACTTAAACAAGAAAAAAAAAATCATTCTAAAATATGAAATAAATGTCATAGAAAGCATTAAATTTAGCACTGTTTTTTATTTTTGTAATAAAGTTCAGCATTAGTTTACTTTAATTTTAAAAACTATCAGTTGGTTAATCGGTCATCGGCCAGTGTGGTCCAACCTAGTTATTGTTAATGGTAAAATCCCCTATCGTCGACCTCTAATTGTCATCCATCACACTGCAAATTTTAAAGAGTGAATTTAACTCCCTCAAATTAAAATTAACACTCACCCAGATATATATGGGAACCACTGGCAAAGTGTTAAATTAACACTTTTAAAAGAGTTAACATTATAACACCCTGACAGTGTTAACTAACAAACTCTTAAAGTGTAAAATTTTAACACCACAATGGATGATCAGAACACCAAAGTCGGTGTTCAATGTTAACTCGTTGACCTGGTCAACAATTAACCAACGTTCAAGCAAATTTTAAACTAAATTAATGTGAGTATTTACAAGACACTAGAATTTACACTATAGTTACAACAGTTACCATCTATCATGTTACAATAATCAGACAAGTGCTGCAATGAATACATTTTATTATTTTTCCTTTAACAGAGCTTTACATTACATTTAAGCCAGGGACAGGGCACATCAAAATACCCTGTACAATGACCTTGTTCAACATTAAACTTCATAAAACAAGCTCATACCTGCTGTTTGCAGCCTATAGGATGCAAGCCATTTGGTACAATATAAAATATTGTATATAAAGTATCTATATAAAATCTGTAAGCATATAGCAATTAAAAAGAAGAGCTTCAGGTATCATCAAAAGCTTCACATAACAAGACAGGTGCATTATGCAATACTCTGCAAACGTAACACTTAAACATTGTTCACTGACTCTTAATTCCTGTTCATGAGCTTGGCTCTCAGTTCATTCACCTTTGCACTTTCTTCAGTGGTGTCAACACCTATACTGTAGACTGCTGTCTGGAGGAATGTGTACATGTTGCTGATATCATCATCATAGCTTACGCTGAAAACGAAGTGTGTAAATAATTCAAAGATATATTTGAATATTATTAAAAAATCACACCCCTCCCCCCATGTATAGGCTAGGGATGGGCGGATCGATCCTAAAGTATCGATACTTTCGATACTGGCATTGTATCAAATAGATCTATTCTGAAATAGAAGTATCGATCCCATCTTTTTTTTTTTTTTTGTGATTTTAGGATATTTTAATAATAGTAGTACGCCGTATATTATTGCAATATTACTTAACCCTTATAGGGTCTTTGGGTCTTTTTAGACCCCAAACGACGTTTGCTCAAATTAAAAAAAAAAAGTTCTCTTTGTCCAAATGACATGAAACTTTGTACAGTTGTTAACACTTTCTAGATCTACAAAGAAAAAATTGGAGTGATAGCTTGTTTTTTATGTTAGTGTAAAAAAAAGGGCACACTCAGGTCTTTCGGGGTCTCCACAGACCCCAGGCAACAAAATGTAATTTTGTAACAAAATAATTGTTTTTTTAAAAACAAGTTTAATTTTACTCTGTTTATTAATGTTTTTACTTCATATTTGTGCAGGAGATTGTCATATTTTTTTAAATTTATTGTATAAATAAATAATATTTTTTTTTATACAAAACAGCTTTTTATGTAAAATTCACTTCATAAAAGACCCACATTTCTAACTTTTCATGGGGATAACATGGATAATTTGACATGGTTAGTGCAAGATTTTTGCCCATCTTTGGAAAATGCAGTTTTAAAAGTAAAAAATATCACTTTAACCAGTAGATGGCTGCAGAGCTCCACTATTTGCTATGTGTTATTTGACTGACTGAAAAACATTTTTTCTAAAGTTTTTTTTTTTTTGTTGGTTCATATCTAAATGTTATGAAATCACAATTATAACAATAAAATTACTTTTGTCAAAGTTTAGCATTTTTTTGTACTGAAAAAAAGAAGTTTTCCAAAAATGTTGATTTTGAGGATGAATTTGTCCAATTTCTAAGTGGAGTCTCATCATAATGTAACAATATTGAAAAACTTTTTTTTTTTTTTTTTTATTACAAAAAATACTAACTTTGACAAAAAGTAGCCTTTATTGTTATAATGTGATTTCATAATATTTATATATGAATCCAACTGAAAAAAAACTTGTGAAAAGATGTCTTTCAGTCATTCAAATGGCACATAGCATAGTGGAGCTCTGCAGCCATCTACTGGTAAAAATTGTAGTTTTTTTTACTTTTAAAACTGCAATTTCCAAAAGATGGGCAAAAATCTTACACTAAACCATGTCAACCTTGTCGAGACAGTTTTTGCTCACTCTATCAAAGACAAGCATGCACGCACAGCGCAGGATTGTAAAGGGTGTCGAGTGTGTAGCTGCGGTTATGACTGAAAGAAAACGAAGCATAATCTGGATAATCGTTATTACACTCCAGTTAACAATGATGTAGCTTCATGTGACATTTGTCAAAAAACAATACGCCACTGTGGCAATACCACCAATATGATAAAACATCTAAAAGTAAAACACCCCAAAGAGCACAACGAAGTACAGCTGAGGCGAGCAGAGGAGGTAACAGAGACAAGACCCCCATCTTCTGGCTTGAGGCAGAGTTATTTAGCAGAATCCTTACAGAGAGGCGGACATTATCCAGGAGAGTGTCCTCCAAAAAAAAAGACCCTATAGGTCGTTTTTCAAGCACCTTATTACGACCTATATTTACGTTTTGAAGTCATGCGCCCTCTAGTGGGCGTAAAAATAATGACAGTGTCGTGTTACGTCTGTTGTCATGAAATGACGTATGACTGTCATTACCAATCAAAATGCGTGTTCATTTAAATGCAATGTGTGGACTTTTTACACCATTTCTCCTATTTCCATTGAGCAAAACTAATTTTTTATTAACGACTACACCCACCCTATCCCTAACCTACCTTAGTGATTTATAGTGCATACACACTTTATGAGCACATGCGTTCCCTAGGATCGAACCCACGATCGCATGATCACATGATTGCATATTGTTATTGCAATGCTCTACCAATTGAGCTACGCGAAACCCGAAAGATGACGCAGATAAAAGGGAACAATGCATTAAAATGAAAGGTCCTGTTGTCGAAAGGGGCGTGATTTTAGCAAACGCTCATATGGGTCGTATTTCATGAATTAAATGAAAGTGTCCAGTTGTCAATAGGGGCTACTTTAGTAAACGCTCCTATGGGTCGTATTCCAGGGAAGTGACAAACGACCTATATGGCTGTATTGGTTGGAGAACATGTGTTCCAGATACCAACCAAGTGCAAGTGTGGTAAGGTTAATTGAATACAAAAAGTCGAATCACATATACTTTATACAATACAAATTATTTCACATATGAAGATATTGCAGTAGCCTAATTCATGGTGAGCAGAATATTACACTGCATATGAGTATAAAGATTTAAACTGGACATTTTAGTTTAAACTAGGAATTTGATTAAAATATTTTATACTTTTTTAGCCTATATCTATTTCTGTTTCCTAGTATCTGGTGGATATTCTTGATTCAATAATTTATATATTATTTATATAATTTAAAACTTTTTTATTAAATAAATTACATAGTTTAAGTGTCAAGCTATAGCTGGGAGAGATTTACTATCGTTAAATTCTTACTGCCTGTAACACAGCTTTAAGAACTTATATTTATAAATGTTATATTTCATAGATGACTCTCAGAGAGCATCGACAATTACAAGAAGCATAGGAGAGATGATTGTGAGAGACCTCCAGCCAATCTCAGTGGTAGAAGACAGAGGATTTATTGCACTTGTCAAGACTCTTGATCCACGCTACCAAATCCCTAGCCGGAAAAATGCTGATGGAGAGTACAATAAACAATGTATGAAGAATGTAAAGCCAAAGTAATGGCAGCATTAAAAATTGAAGACCATGTGACACTCAGGATATGGGACCAGGGTTATCTACTGTGTCATTTATTACAACTGCAAATGCAGGAATTTGTGTTAGAAACCAGCCATTTCAGTGCACAGCATACAGCTGACAATATTAGTGCAGAGCTGAAAAGAATGGGGCATAACTCAAAAGGTGCTTGCAGTTGTCACAGACAACGGTGCGAATATGGTTTCTGCAGTGCATAAGGCTGGTTGGAAGCATTACCCATGTTTTGCCCATACATTAAACTTGGTGGTCAAAGATGCAATAAAAGCATCTCCTGAGATCTTTCACCTGCTGGAAAAATGCAGAAGCATTGTATCATTTTTTATCCTGGCATTTCGTGACAAAGATCATGTAGAAGCAGTGAAAAAGTGACTCCTATCTGAAATGCAGGATGTCCACTTGGCCACATCTGAGTTAGCTGCTGCCCCACTAGAAGCTATCTCATCATCTGTCCTAAGGTCTGTGTCAGTACCTACAGCAAGCTGTGCCTCATCAGTGACTCATCCAATGACCCCACGTACTGCATCAGCTACATCTAAAGGAGGCATATGGGAGGATTTTGACATCCAGGTTATATCAGCACAACAATCGGAAAGTAGTGATTCTATAATTGAATCGTCGCTATGCTGAGGAGAAAGTAGTTCCCCGAAACCAGGACCCACTAGTTTGGTGGAGAAATCATGAGCAAACCTTCCCAACTCTCAGCAAACTAGCAAAAAAATATCTTGGGATCACTGCATCATCTAAGAGAATTTTCTCAAAGGCAGGGGAGTTGATCAGTCAAAGAAGAAACAGGCTGAAGGGGAAAAAAAGGGGACAAATGTCAACATTCTCTTGTTCCTTCACAAAAACTTATAAACCAGTTTTCATGGTTTTTCATGGTTTACACAGGCTTGTATATCAGTATGCACAAATGAAGACTGCAACGATTCGGCCCGGTAGCGACGGCTCAATACCTGCTTGATTGTTGCAGTGTCGGCATGGTAATGGCTGCCGTGTCTGGCCCGATTCCGCCCAGTAGCGACGGCCCGATACCAGCATGGTAACGGCTGCCGCGTCTGGCCTGATTCCGCCCGGTAGCGATGGCCCGATACCGGCTTGATTGCGGCAGTGTCGGCATGGTAACGGCTGCTGCGTCTGGCCCGATTGAATTGGGCAGTGAGTACACCAGGCATCCGGTCCGAGTGCAGCAGATGGAAGCGGGCCGAGTGGTAAGTCTCCGGCAAAAGAGTTTTCCTTGAGACACTTCTTAGTTGCTCCTGTCGGTTATATTTAAAACCACTTCAGATGGGGCGCCTTGTGTAACGAACAAGGACAAATAAATAATTTTGCGCATTAATACATCCCCGTATGTAAAAATATTTAAAACTAACACTAAATTAATAATTTTCATATAAAATGTCCATCAATTGCAAACTTTAAAAGTAGCTTTAACTCGCCAGGTGTCGTTTCGCGGAGGGCATGGCACGAGAAAATGGCGTCTGGAAAAATCTTTCAGCGAGATCGCTGAATAAATGCCTGGATGTTGTAAATAACACTGGGGGGTGTTGGATACCTGTAACTCTGTGATTACACTGAAGCAAACCAGCTTTTAACACTGATAGTGTGAATTTCTCTAAATTTTACACTATAACTTCAACACTTCACTCTGAAATGGCTTAACACTTGAAATTTAACATCAGTGTTAAATTTCAAGTGTTAAGCCATTTCAGAGTAAAGTGTTGAAGTTATAGTGTAAAATTTAGAGTGCACTTTAAGTGCACTTAACTTTAACACTGCTTCAGTGTTCATTTTAACACTCTTGAGTGTAGACTTAGTTAATTTACAACAAGGGTTTTTGCTGTGAATATTTCTCCTGATTATGCCCAGATTATTTTGGTATTCACACAAGGGGAGATGCAAACCTACATTTATTATTTTATACATTTTCTGTTCTCTCTTCTACAGTCTATACAGCATGTTCCATGTAATCTGTAAATTGTTTGTAATCCTGTGGTGTCTGATGTTTTTAAACAGGAAAACTTGAAGAAGATGAAAAACAGAGACAGCAAGAGGAGGAAAGAAGACGCCTGGAACGTTTGGAACGTGAGCAAAGGATTCAACAGGAGCTAGACAGAGAGAGTGAATCATCAAGACACAAGCTTTCTCGAGCAACTGAGCAGCTTCGTCAAAAACAGAGCTTTAGAGGTAACGAGCAACATCATGAACGCACACAAGTTCTCCATCAGCAAATAGAAGATGACGCTGTTGCGATCGAGAGGGACGAGGTATGACTTTAATTTGGATTGAGCAACATAACTGTATATGTAGCATGTTGTAACATAATGTTGTAACATAATTTTGCACATTTATGTAGGTTAATGATGTTGAAGAAAAATTCAAAGACCTTCTGTTAAAGTACCTGATTACAGAAGATAAAGAGGTACAGCACTACCAGATTTGGGACAGGATTAAGTCACTCCAGAATGAACTTGCAGTTCAATATTGTAGAGAAAACAACCTTTCAGCAGGGTCTCAGTTTACCTTTGATCAAGCTATAGGATATAACGAACTGTCTCTTACAGAGAAGCTCACAGTTCTCGAAGCATCTCTACAGTTCATTCTGCAGAGTAGCACTGCAGATGCTAAAGATGATGGGGATCAGCCACTTGGCTGGGAGAAGTACAACTTTCTTTTGGGTTTGGTGGAGCATCTTCAGGCCACAAATCCAACTTTGGCTGAACACATTTTTTAAATATACTTGACATGATCTCAGAGCTTTCACCAAAAAGTAGGGAGATTTTGGGTCAAATATTGTTCAACAGAATCTGGACACCAACAGAAATAATCCTCTTCATTTGCAAAAGTCCAGCTATCAAATGTGATCAACTCGATTCAGTTCTCCACACAGCACAAACCTACCACCTGGACTGCATCCTCGTTCTCTCTGCTCTTACAAATGAAAACCCTTTAATGTTTCTTCAAGAACAAATAAAAAACGACAAGGAAAAAGATGCTGATACAATTGTGAAGGAACTTCGTGAAGCAAACTGCCCAGAGAAAGTCTTGGTGCTGTTGAAGGATGTGCTTAGATACATGGAGTCAGAACTCCCAAAATATCAGTTGGTGGACCTTAACAAAGAAAAAATCGATGATTTGAAACGGAAAATAGCTTCACTTAATCTCACAAACCCAGATAGTAACATTCTGAAAGATGTATTAATTGGAATGTCAATAGCATGCAAGACTGCTCAACCATCACCACAAAAGACAACACAAGATTCAAGGCTATTTTCCAAGATGTACACAACTAGCATCATTGCTTTTGCTCCTCCTGGCACAGCTGACAGAAGATAAAGGATGTCTTCTAGAGATGGCACAGGTGAGGGCAAGTCCTGTATCTTAGCCATGTTTGCAACAATTTGGCTATTCGTGGAACAAAAAGTGGACATTGTGACAAGTTCTCCGCTTCTTGCCCAACGAGACCAAGAAGAATGGAAAAAGTTTTTGAAATGTTTGGTGTCACCTCGTCTGTAGTACCTCCACGTTTCTCAAGTAACTTTACACCAGACGAACAGAGGAACATGTTAAAGATGCTTACAGGCAACAAATAGTATATGGCACAGTGGGAGTCTTTGCAGCAGACATACTTAAACAGGAATTTGAGAAGAGGACTACTCGTGGTACAAGGCCATTTGAGCTTGTAATAGTGGATGAAGTGGACTACATGACCTTGGACAGTGGAGTTCAAGTAACATTCTTGTCCATGAATCTAGTGGATTTAGGCATGTGGAGCAAGTGCTTTCCAACATATGGGCCATGATATCTACTTGTCAACCAATTGAAATGTTTGAAACAGGGGAGATAAAATGGGCGACAAGGATACAGTACTTCCATAAAGCTGTAACAGCAGCCGTTATGGGGCTGGAAACATCAGACAGCTTTTCAGCAAATGAGATCTTGTTGCCTGGAGTGACTTTGGGGTTCTACACCCAGGAGGATATTGATATGTTAAATCAAGCTGAGACCAAGAAAGAAAAGGATGATGGGAATGAGGACAGAATGTCCAAAGCATTATCTGAAGTCATGAAGAAACTGGTGTTTTCAAACAGTATGATCTTGTGAGTATTTTGAGGAGGTCTTGGAAAACAGTGCAGTGTTTAAGTGCCATTCCTTAGAGAACAAGAAAGCCAAATGTTTTCAAGATCGGGAAAAAAAAGGTGACCTTAATGTTGAAATTCTACTGCTGGAAGGAGGACTAGCGTGTGAAATCATGTCTGAGAAATCCATCATTGATGCAACTGTAAGTACAATAAAGTCATCTATTAAGTACTCTAATAACCTTCAAACAGCGAAAGAATCCAACAACTTCATTGTTGTTCCTGTTTCTTGAAAAGTTATGTTGAGAATCAGTTACCAGTTTTTGTTGAGAATGCGCTAAGGGCTGTTGAGATGTCACGGGGCCGGGAATACATGATTGACACCTCAGCGGCCGCTGAGAGAGACGTTGCTGACAGTCATGACAGAGACAAGTATAATGCGATAATTCCAGTGGACTTTAAAGCCAGTGGTTTTGCTGAGAAAAACAAGAAGTGGGGTAATGGTCTGCAGCAATTCTTGGAGTTCAAGCACCAACTTGCAATTTCACCAATATCAAACGTAACAAATTACATGTCAAATTTCCATTATTTTAAAAGGTACCTCAGTGGGAGTGGCATATTTGGTGTTTGGTACATTAGGAGGTAAGGCAGATTGGGACTTTCTGGCAAAACATTATAAGCAAAGAGCTACACTGTACCTGCACATCGCCATAAAAGGGTGGTGGAGCTTCCAGTCATCCAAGTGAAAGGTGGGAATGACCAATGGATCCAGACTATTTGCGAAACTTCATGGAAAGTAGCAGAAAGAGGACAAGTTGTCTTGGTAATATGTGAAGATGTTAAAACAGCAGATGAACTACATAAGACAATACAAGGCGGTGGCAGAGTTAAGGCAGAACAGATTACTCTGTACACAATCAGTGAGAAGCACAACATTGAAAGAGAGAACTTCTGTGCAGGCAGAATCATCATTGCTACAAATCTCGGAGGACGAGGAACAGACATAAAGGTCGTTGAAAGTGTGAATAAGTGTGGTGGTCTTTTTGTTCTACTTACTCACTTTCCACCCAACCGAAGAGTCGAGAAACAAATATTTGGTCGTACGTCTCGAAAAGGCAATCCTGGCATGGTCCAGATGATTGTCAGTTGTGATCATCTCGCACCCGCTTACCAAGATCAGTCTGTGGAAATCATGCGTCAGCTAAGAGAGGATATGAAATTAAACGAATCCATGATATGGAAAGTGATGAGCTGGTTGAAATAAACCTAAAGGAAAATCTGTTCTCCACATTTTGCACATTGCTGAAGAAATTTGATGGGAATTACGCACAGCAAGAAAAACTGGAACCCATGCGAATGCAATTCGAGAATATTCCTGATTGCTTTAAACATTATCAGAATAGGTTTGATTATCAGCCAGCCATCAACGCTCTGAAAGAATCTTGGGCCTTGTGGTTGACCCTTCACGAGGATGACATCAATAGGCATGATGACATCAGACAACTTGAAGCAGACCTTATCAGGTCAATAAACGAAACAAGTGGAAAGCTGCTGCGAGGAGAATGCGATAATTTCTATGATCATGTCAAACAGGCAATTGTAAGAACTGATTTACACTGCCGTGACAAATCCAACAATGCCTTTGGAGCTGAATCCTATTGGCAAAAAGTTGCTAACTCTGACCCACACTACAAGGCTGTGGCACTCTATAACCAGGCGTACATCACCATCAACCTCGGTAAGGGTAACTATAAAGCAGATGCTATGAAACTGCTGAACGATGCAAAGCAATCAATTGACGCCTATGTCTCAGAAGTCTCAAACACAATGGTCTCGTGTAACTTATCAGTCACTGGTAACAAAGATCAGAGCACAGACAAAAACAACAACTTTCAGAGTCAAATGGAGGCCAGAATGAACATCTTTAAGTCTTGGATGACGTACATTGATAATGCATTGAATAATCTTAAAGAGCTGGAGAAAAGCAACAGTGATGCCATTACAGAGGACTGTTCAGTCTACGTGCTGTCTAAAGAAAAGGACTTCATCATCACTAATGAGCTGAGATCGCTATATGACTACGGCCTGGGGATTGTTTTTGAGGTGAAAAAGAAGCCCACGTTTTGCCTAGATGCTTTGATATGTTTCATACTCGGGGTGGTACAGGTTCTTGCTGGGATTCTTATTTGCGCGCTGACACTTGGAACAGCCAGCCAGTTCGGAATGGGCCTGATTGCTGAAGGAGTTTCTGACATGATCAGTGGAATAGAGGGGATGATTAAAGGCACATTTGATTGGGTGTCGTGGGCAATATCTAAGAGTATCAGCATCGGCCTTGCTTTGCTAACAGCTGGCTTTAGCGTTATCAAGAATGCAGTTACTGCAGTGTTTAAAGTGACAAAAAGTCTCCTCAATGGTACAAAGTCTTTCTCTTCTGTTGCGAATGAATTCATCAAGTCAGGAAAGGCAATGTTTACTTCATTCAAAGGAAGCGTTAAGTCTAGTTTATCAACCCTCGGTAAAGAATCTTTTAAGTCTACAATGAAAAACATGACATCTTCAGCAGTGGTCAAACAGAACTTCAAATTTGCAACTAAATATGCACTTCAGGAAATCGGGAAAAAGTCTGTGCTCACTGCCATGAACTACGCAATTGATGCAGCACTTCAGGAAGTCTTTAAGAAGATTTTACGAAGCAGTTTTGAGAATGTTGTTTCTTCATCAGTGAAGCAGAGCAGTAAACTGGATCGGACTCTGGTTGAATTCATCAGCTCAGGCATTCCGAAAGTTGCCTTGAAAAAAGAGAATTTCAAGATTGACCAGAATTATGAGAAGCAAATAAAAAAATCAGTCGGTGTGCTCTCCGAAGAGATAATTCCTTACCTCATACTGGATTGTACCAAGGCACGGGAAGTTATCAGCAGACTCTCTGAGGTGTGTGAAGCTGCAACAGAGCTTATGGATAAAGCCAAACTGTCAGGTGTGCTTGAAACGGCAAAGCTGGCTCTGAAAGTAGCTGAGTACACAACAAATCTCTGTCAAATGTTAGGTGCCGTACCAACAAAAGAGATAATAGACCAGAAATTTGTTCCTGAATTACTGGAGAGCATCAGTGAGCTTCAGAAAGATATGACAAAGTATGACCAAGATGGACGCCACAGTTTACCTGATGTACAACGCCTTAAAGAAGAAATTCTACAGATTATCTCTCAGAAAGTTTCTGAGCAATTCATCAGTTCCTGTTCTGAACATATGACTTCTTTAATGACCAACACATTTAAGAGTCAGTTGAACACTGCTGCAGGAAAGGCGTTAGACAAGGTCATGCACAGACATAAAACTCAGAGTTTCTTTGATGATCAGAGAGAAAAACACAACAAGAAATCTACGAGCCACAAGGAAGTGGAACAGCTGTCACATGAGGACAAAACAAAGCTAATGCAGTATACAGAAGAAATGTGCAAAGCCAATCAGCCTGCTACAGCCCTCGATGTGTATGTGCTCACAAAAAGTAACCTGCTAAACGGAAAAGGGATTCAACTCACTGTCATTGATGAAAATGGAAAACAGCTCACTGAGGACCGTTACCCAGGAACCACCAAATCAGCAGGCGATATAAAACTGAGATTAACTAAATCTGCAAAAGCCACACAAACATCACAGTAAGACTAATCACTAGAGCATTACACAGTTCGCATATAGAAATAAATTTCAATGTTAATGCTTATGAACTTTGTGTACTGAATGTAGTTAATTTTATTTTTTAAAACAGAGCTGATGCACAGATGTACAGCGGCCATTTTGACATTGTACAGGATGATGGCAGGATAATCAGCGTTAACTCGGATCGTCAGATTGCTCTTTATGATGCTGTAGCTCAAGCAACTGGCAGCAAGACAGAAGACCCAAATAAGGAAGCATTAATTCTACGTGAGAAAGTGAAAAATGAGGTGAGTACACAATTTAAGGCTCTGATTCCTTCATGGAACAACTTGTGCACATCCTGAGTAGAAAAGCCAGATTTTAGGTGTAGATCTGCTCATATTTACTGATGTACTGAAATAGACAGACAGATAGATAACTTTATTCATCTCAGAGAGAAATTCACAAAGAATTGCCCCAAGTGCCCTGGAATAGGCTAGCCTGACTACGTCAGACTTCCTACTTCCGCTCAATTTCATTTCGCTTCTGTACTCAGTCTGATACAGCGTCAGAGCTTTCTGTTTGCCACCGGTCTGGAAACAGCCGGGCCAATCAACGAACAGAGGGCGGGCTGAGAGCCGTGACGTAATGCTAAGTGCCGAGTTTTACATTGTAGGTTAGAGAAATCGAAAACCGAAACGACCGCGGAAATGGGAAACGAGACACGGGATGCAATTCGCTCTGTTATGGAGAACATTCAACTCTTTTTCAAACTGAAGCCAGAACAAGAAGAGTGTTTGATAAACATTTGTTTTATCATGTGTTTACAACAGGTTTACAGTGGAAGTTCAATCATAGATTTGAGTTCGATGCATGATGTCTGTGCTTCGATGCGGCTGTACAGGCGCATAACATACGTCATAACTAAACGTATCTGATTGGCTTACGGGTAACCAATGATTTTAAACTTCAGACAAGCGCCCCCTAGCGAGAGAGAAAACACTTCTCTATTATGCCATTCCAGACTCTGTCTACGAAGCAAAGTGAAGTAGCAGAGTCTGGTATTACCAGGCTAGGAATAGGCTCCAGGCTTACCACAACCCTGTGTATGATAAGCGGTACAGAAAATGGATGGATGAAAATACCGTTCCTGGTGAATCAGTGTACAGTGTTACTCAATCCTGATCATCTCTCATTACATGTGCAGGTGACTGTATTTAATCTCACACTCTTAATTTCTCATTAGATCCAGACAAACTTTGAATCGTACACACCCCTGCTTATTCTCCAGAGAGGATACGACTCCTGCCAAAAAAACCCTAGGAAATATGACATAACTGGAGGAAGTAAAAAGGAGACCAATGTTGCACTGCAGGAATACTTACAGAGTGTTAGATTCATCAAAAGTGACAAACGGATCCTTATCAAAATGTACCATCTAGGATTTGTTGGTGAATATAACAGGTAAAGAATCTGATTGCTGAAAGTGATTTCTGTTCTTTATTCACAACACAACAGTACAGAGGTCCATGGAAATAAGAAAGAAAGCTGATTAACCTGATATAGTTATATAAAAATAATTTAGGTATTAAAAAATAGTATAGATAATCAAGTGTGTCATTTGTACATTCCATACATCAACAGAAGCTAGACGAAGATCAAGTAAACACCTGAGCTCTAAATTAGCTTACTAGTTTAAATAAGCAGATTTCATGCTAATTTCATTATGTCATTAATTCTCATTCTCTCATTCTCTCTGGACAGTGTTCAAAGTGCTCAAAGGTCCAGTAAGAACAACACAGGAACGCTCAACACAAGCCATATTCCACCGAAGGACTCCATCAGACTGGCTCAGATGGCCATAGAAGACCCAAACTCAGGGAGCGAGATTAAAAATAAAAACCCGGAGCTTTATAAACTGATCAGCAGCATAAAGACTGACAACAATGGATTGAACCTGATTGCCATGGAGGTTCTGGGACAAGATCACAGACAAGCTTTGACTACAGGCCCAAGCAGCCGCTCACAGGTGGCCAGGTAATGTTCAAAGTTACGGATGAAATCCTCATGCAAGAACATTATACAGAATTCCAATTAACATGCAGGAATTTGGAGTAGTATTAAACATTGAACATTTTAGGTACAGGATTACAAATGTAAACAAGCAGCTGATTATTTCATAAAAACTAAGAAAAATTGTAAATCTGCTTTCATCAATCATTTCACAAATCATTTCTCTTTTTTTACAGGAAACTTCTAGCAGACACCATGATTAGTGGAGACGTGGAGCTTCTGCTGAAACGCTGCATGATTCTGCATCACCCGCGTACCTCACAAAAGCTCAGAGAAGCTCTTGGTAAGAAACTCCTCTGTGTTAATGCTGCACAACACATGCATGATCAACCCTCCAGCAGATACTGTGATTGGTCAGGCTGTTTTCTGTAGACACGATAATGGAGCAGTTTATATGGTGAAAATTTAATCTTACTAATCAGTTAGATTAGAGAGATTAAAGAGTTTTTGATACAGCATAATGAAATAGCAGTCTCTAAAGCTTTTGTGAAACATTACAGAAGTCAAAGTGTCATTTCACATTGAACATGACATTAAATACAACACAAGACTTTAAATACAACACAAGATATTAAATGCAAATCATAAAACAACTGATAGTCTAAGAGTAAAAGAGCTGTCATGTTGCTGCACTTAATAACATTCTTGTGTGTAATTTCAGGTGAAAGCATTCAGTCTGAGTGTCACATTTTGTCCGATAAAGACATACAAGGCTACTACAAAGCAGGATACCGAAACCTGGTGTCAGAGTACAGCCGCATGGGAATCCTGGATCAGAAGCAGCATGAGCGTATGGATGTGTGGGTGACTCAGGACCAGCATGAGGACACCAACACTGCGGAGTACAGCCAACTTCTGCAGGGATTAAAGTAAAAATGTCTAATGTTCATGAACACGTTTTCTTCAGAGCTTCATGATAAATATGACGATGTTAAGGAAGATGATAATTAGTAGTACTACAAAAAGTAGGAAATTATTGATCTCTGCCATTGAAATCTCATTCAGTGCAAAATAAAATAAAAAAAAATAGCAAGTTAAGTTGTCTTGTTCTAATGGTAGATCATTTTAGTAATTTTTTAAGCATTTATTTTTAGAAAGTAGCAATAGAATAAGAGCATTTAAACTCAAAATCAGTAAAAATGTCTAGAAATATTGTGTACTATTAAAAAATTAATTTTCAGTTTGCATGATGATAATGTTGTAATGTGTGTGTTTGGGGTTTAAATATGTAGAGGGTTAAAATATTACAGGGTTATTTCACAAAAAAAAAAAGAATTGTATTCCAATATAAGAATGGTGTTGGGTTGTGATTAAATGTTGAAAATATATATAACACATAAAGCAAATTTTCAGCTTCTTTTCAGTAGACTGATATACACATTACAGCTCAGAACAGGAGCATGTCCAATTTCAAGCTTCTCCCTGATTAAAACTAAAAACACACTGAAATCATTTTACTTTAAACTGTGTGCTGAATTTATAATCCCATAATTTTCATAATCAGTTATATGAGTTTCTGAACATTTATATTTTACACGTGTATTGTAAAATGTTTGTTACTAATCTGCATGATGCTTGGTTTCTGAAATATTGGCAATAAAATTTCAATATTTTATTTTTGTGTCATTTTTATTCTTTTTTAACAAAAATATCTTAATTTGTGTTCCGAAGATGAACGAAGGTCTCACAGGTGTGGAACGGCATGAGGGTTGAGTAATAAATGACATTATTTTCATTTTTGGGTGAACCAAACCCTTTAAAACCCCAGCATTCATTCAACAATGACACACCGCTGTGCTCAGACACACACAACAGTTTTACTGTTCTACTGTATTCTTTTCGATGGCAAAACTGTCCAAAAACACACAATATTGCTTCTGAAATGCAACACGGTATTAACTCCTTGTTTGAATAAAAATGAATTTCACATTTGCAATTGTGCAGATATTCTGTAAAAATACCAATCTCTCTCATGCGATATTGGTAAACTATATCATATGATATAAATATTTAAATAAGACAAAAACCTCTAGAGGGGTTATTTTTGTCCTCATATCTTGAACATTAGTGGCTTTTTAACTGCACTCCTAATAAGCTTTATTCCAATAAACTAAATCAAGAGAAATAATAATAATACAAGAAATGCACTGCAATATGGGCAAACTGGTTTCATTATAATAATTACATTGAGAAATAGGCTACATTAAAGGGGATTCACTAATAGATTACTTTATTATTTATTTATTTAACTTGACTCATAATAGCTTACTATTACATTTTTTTAAATGATATCTGTAGGACATTTCCTATCTGGTGACCTATACCTTTTAAATCTTATTTTTATTATCTTTTAACAGATAGATGATACTGTTATAAGAGAGCTTGACGATGACAATTTGTCAAAGTACGTTCCTATCTATGACATGATTGCTGCAAGAGGCTTCTGTAATGGGCCTATCCAAAATTAGGCCAAACAGGGTAGTGCCTATTAAGGAGTGTCCTACAGTTCAGTCCCTCAGTTTGTCGGTTAGCAGTTTCTCCAAAGTCACCAGACTTCTTTCCTTTTCTCTGGCTGCTCTTTGAAGGCCATTGGACTTTGAGATGAAGCTCAGATTTTCTTGTGACTCTTTCTGCATTATCATCAGCAGACTTCAGAAGGACCCTCATTTTCTCCTCTTGTTTCTTCTCTTTTGATTTTATCTCTGCCATTAGTCCTTTCCTCTTCTGTTCATCTTGCTCTTTTGGTCATCAAGATACAGAGCCGATCCTCCATATATGTCGTGTAGGGCCCCCTAACCACCCATGCTCATCACTACATAAAAGACCTGTATACTAAAACATTCAGGAATTACAACCATTCAGTTTAGATCAACCATTCAAGTCTACATTAAAAAGAGTCATGAAAGTAAGCAAAATGAATAATAAAACATGAACACATTTACTTACAGCAAATGATCTCAGAAAGATGAACTCAAACACAATTTCACAATAATTTTTCTTGTGTGTTTGCCACTTTAGAATGAATCTTAAAAAATACTTTCAGGAAACGCATTAATACAATGTGAAGAAATAATTCTTTATTTGTGTATTTGTGTGAATGCAGAGCTTTCTGTGGAGTTCAGCAGGTGTGAACTGTGTCTGTGTTCACTCATTAGTGAATGATTTGAATCACTACATAGGCAGCAACTCACACAAATGACCCTTGACATTGGAGACTTGACTTACTTTTGATTTAATCATAAGACATCTGTGAAATATTTCATTTTTAATTGGACTGAACCTTTTAGCAATCATTTTTACACAATTTATATCTATTTTTAGACTCAAATGAACATTATATGTCCACATTTTTAATATTGCTAAAAACACAATGACTCTTACATGTGTTTGAGTTCAGGCACATGTATGAACTCTGCTTTATGAACTTACTATTTTTAACATGTTTGTTTTTATCACATTTGTCACTATTTTTATACACTGATTAGCCTATCTGGTAAAAAAATTAGTACATTTCTAGACACTTTGTGATTGTAGACAGCAGAGTGTGAACGGGACTTTTATTTTGGACTGGCGTCATGACGTCATAATGCTGTGCCGCGCTCCTGCATCTGTTGTGATTCGGCTGAAGAAAGGTTTGTTTAAAGAATTTGCTTAAATCGTTAGAAACCGTTCAATCTTAGTTATTTATTAGTTAGTTGTATTAACTAACAACGTTACTTATTTACTGTTGAATATAACATTGTAATGGTATATTTTGACACGAATTCGTTCACTGTCGAGTAGTGATGGAGAAACTGAGCTTTTCGAAACTCCGAGTCAATTGAATCAAATACTTTGCAAAATGATTCTTGCAGTGATTCTTAGCGCTCGTGCTGCTCAAACAGTGTAAATGAACGAGAGCAACAAACTCTAACATGTATAATGACAACTTATACAAACCAACTGCTATCATGAAAATGTAATTTATTTAAATGTAAATCATTTAAATGTAATCTATTATTCATTATATACCGAAATGTAGATCATAAATGGCTAAACATAAAGTGTCTGTTTAGTTTGTGTTCTTTTATTAAATTGCAGCATTTTTTTTTTTAGCTAATCAGGTCATTTAAGACCATTAACTCTTACTCTGACTGACTCTCTCTGCACTGAACTACTGAACTAGAGTTGACTGAGACGCACCCAGAGATTAGTTTGAATTTATTTTTCTTTCTGTTAATTGTGTCAAACACACAGAATAACTCCCGGCAAAGCGACTGAGATCCACATGACGCACTATTGTAAAGATGGCGTTTATTAAAGAGGAGAGTGAAGACATGAAGATGCCGTTTATTAAAGAGGAGCGTGAAGACTTAAAGATGGTGTTTATTAAAGAGGAGAGTGAAGACTTGAAGATTGAAGAAACATTCAGAGTGAAACATGAAGACACTGAGGAACAAACAGGTTGGTTTCATTCTCAAAGCTAGGGGCGAATTAAGGTCTACACAGGCCCCTAGATTCAGGAATTTCTAGAGGTCCCCCACCCTACATATTACATACAATATCCTGGAAAGCGAGCAAGCGAGAGAGAAAGCCTGTATCCACCTGGTATTAAGATGCGTTTTTGGTGATCCAATCACAAGTGGTCAGCCAAGACGCATTACCATTACAATCTCTGGCTTTTAATAAAGGAAAACTGAAATAAGTAATGCTATATAAGGGGATTTTATGGTACTGCTGCATAGATGGCTGTATAGCCCTGTATAAATACATGGTTGTGTGCATTGCTTGCAGATATAATAATTTAATTGTATTAGGTATGCATTTGGATATAGCCTATATTTAGACATTATTAGACACTACCTTTTGTCAAAGTTGAGATTGTTTTTGTTTTTTTGTTAATTTGTTTAATTTGAATTTTACACTATGCAAATATCCAACAGTATGAATGAATTTGTAATTCCAATCGAAATATCAAACAGCAGTTCTGCTAAAAAAAAAAAAAAAAAAATACAGAAAGATTTTTAAAACACAGTTGTAAGGATCCCAGGATTGATTACTGAGTTAAAAATATTGTTCATGGCAACAAAGTAGGCTACTATTTTGTTTTGCTTGGATAAAGCCTAAAACCTAAAATAAAGCCTTGAAATAAGCCTAATGGAATATTTAATAATTAATAAATTTATCTGAAATGTAAATGATTGAATTCCTTTATTACCTATGCATTAAAGGAACACTCCTCTTATTTTTTTTTTTAAATAGGCTCATTTGAGTTTTACCTTTTTTTAATCCATTCAGCCGATCTCCGGGTTTGGCGGTACCACTTTTAGCATAGCTTAGCATAGTTCATTAAATCTGATTAGACCGTTAGCATCTCGTTCAAAAATGACAAAAGAGTACCATGGGTACAGCAGGCGCAATGATATTACGCAGCGTCTCTCACAAATGTCTCAATGGTTACAAGGCACGCTCCCTGTGCAAGCAGGGGGTCACAGGCGCTGCGTAATATCATTGCTCCCTGCTGCACTCATGGTACGGCAGCAAAGTTCCTTGATTATTACGCCTGAATGAGAGTATAGTTCTAAGCCATATCGGCCTCGAAAATCACAACTTTTCATTTTCTGTCGGTTTTTAGTACACAATGTAACTACAGAAGAGTCACGTTTTATGTAGGAAAAATATCGAAACTCTTTGGTCATTTTTGAGCGAGATGCTAATGGTCTAATCAGATTCAATGAACTATGCTAAGCTATACTAAAAGTGGTACCGCCAGACCCGGAGATCGGCTGAATGGATTTGAAAACGGTAAAACTCAAATGTGTTCTCATTTGTCACGCTTGAATGATTTAACAGCATTTGCATGGAGGAGCATGTGATCATATAAAGTAATGTTAGCCAAAGGATGACAGAAAAAAGGGATGCTGCATTAATTGTGTTAAATTTTTAAAAAAATTATTGCACGCATTAACGTTGACAGCACTACTTGGGACGTAACCGTAGGTTTATATGAATACAAAGCAAGATGGACATTGTGACAATATTTTCATGTGTATTTGACCGTAAGAGAAACGGCTTTATGTGTACGCACTGGGAATGAAGCACAGGAATTAACTCATGCACAAACCCCGCTGAAATTCAGACCAACCTTTCTTAGGAAGATAGGTGTGCGTGTCTTGCATTCTCAAAAATGTGAAAAAATAAAATGACCCTCTAGGTGGCAATACACACAGTACTGAGCACAGTGTGCAGTCGTCGAAGAAGAGTGTGGAAAGAGTGATTCAAAAACAACACGCTTGAAACAAGGAGGAAAATGGATGGCTAAACTTGAAGAACGTTTGTGCGAAGGGATCAGAAAGTACCCACATTTATACAAGCAACATTTGAAAGAGTACAAAGACTATTGATTCTTGTTCTCTTGGTGTATCTTCTGAACTATGTTGCAGTGGTGGATGCACTATTTTTTTTCTCCGATCCTGCCCAGCGAATGTCCCGTTGATGACACAACTCAATGCTGCCCTCCGATGACTGGTAGAGTATAGAAAAAAATTGTATTGTGCATGTGTCTGCCATCCGCGGTTGAGGATACTTTGAAAGATGCGTGGACAAGTGAAATATACCCGGCCCTTTAGTCTTCAGAAGAGAAGTGAATTGCGGCATCTCTCTGTTGAGAAGTGAATCAAACGGACGCTCTACATGTTCCGTGTGATTGGGTGTTTGCCGCATATGTTGCACTTTCTGGTGCACGCACTTCAGAGTTAATCACAAACTCTGGGTCAAACCTGAGTTGACAGAGAACTTTTATACTTGATGTGAGACCTCTATTAACTTTTTATACGGTGTGAGACCTCTGAAACTGATCTAAACCAGGTTGGATTTATCTGGATTTGGCAACTCTAAACCTACTCTGAAACTCAAGAGTTTGTTCAGGTAGATTCATGCAACAGGCCTCTGGCAATAAAGCTCTTTATGATTGAGAATATATTTAAAGGTGCCATAGAATGGAAAATTGAATTTACCTTGGCATAGTTGAATAACAAGAGTTTAGTACATGGAAATGACATACAGTGAGTCTCAAACTCCATTGTTTACTCCTTCTTATATAAATCTTATTTGTTTAAAAGACCTTACATAACAGTCAGGATCATTAATATGTACGCCCCCAATATTTGCATATGCCAGCTCATGTTCAAGGCATTAGACAAGGGCAGCCAGTATTAACGTCTGGATCTGTGCACAGCTGAATCATCAGACTAGGTAAGCAAGCAAGGACAATAGCGAAAAATGGCAGATGGAGCAATAATAACTGACATGATTCATGATAACATGATATTTTTAGTGATATTTGTAAATTGTCTTTCTAAATGTTTCGTTAGCATGTTGCTAATGTACTGTTAAATGTGGTTAAAGTTACCATCGTTTCTTACTGTATTCACAGAGACAAGAGCCGTCATTATTTTCATTTTAAACACTTGCAGTCTGTATAATACATAAACACAACTTCATTCTTTATAAATCTCTCTAACAGTGTGTAATGTTAGCTTTAGCCACGGAGCACTATCAAACTCATTCATAATCAAATGTAAACATCCAAATAAATACTATACTCACATGATCCGATGTATGCATGCAGCATGCATGACGAACATTTTGTAAAGATCCATTTTGAGGGTTATATTAGCTGTGTGAACTTTGTTTATGCTGTTTAAGGCAAGCGCGAGCTCCGGGGGCGGGGAGCACGAGAATTTAAAGGGGCCGCAGCCTGAATCGGTGCATTTATAATTATACCCCAAAATAGGCAGTTAAAAAAAATTAATTAAAAAAATCTATGGGATATTTTGAGCTGAAACTTCACAGACACATTCAGGGGACACCTTAGACTTATATTACATCTTGTGAAAAAACGTTCTAGGGCACCTTTAATTTTAACTGTTGTTTTTTATAATTTTATATTAATTAAAGTGACACAATCATTAGAGATGAACCATTCAAGAGTAGTTTCTAGCAACTGCATGTTATTTTAACTTATTGCATTAACTTATTGATTCTAAATAATTGTCTGTATATATTTTTTTAAATTTGATTTATTGTGGGTCAGATGAGGGGCTACGGAGCCCTTAAAGGGACATGGTGATGGGGAAAAAATGTAGATTTGCTATCCTTTTGTGTCCTGGGTAAATACAACACAAAGCTTTCCAGAGAGAAAGCAGGAACTGAGTTTGACACCCCTGCTTTAGGGGCTCCGTATGGGTCTGACCATTTAAATGAAAATCAAAAGGAGATGTTTGTATTGTATTATTGTGCTGTTTTCTGTCTCTTCAAATAAAAAACTTAGTTACCACATTGACTCTTCTACCTGTTGTTTTTCACATGGCTGATCTACACTGTGAAATGCGATTCCATTAAGAGCACTAGTAATTTGGGGCCAGTTGTTCAAAAGTTATTCTGATCGGATTTCGGCTATTGGATTGGATCAAATCTTGTTCAAAAGGAAAAAAGGATTCTGAAATCAGATTAGATCACAAAATCCAATCTTGGTTTGATCTGGATAAAATCATCAGTTTGTGCTGTTCAAAACCTTTGATTAAAAAAAAATCTGGACTATACTGATCCCATCAGAAGGGTGGATTTCAGGAACAAAAATGTAATAAAACTTTAAATCTGGTCAAGATAATACAACATATTTATCATGTAATATACATACACACATTTTTTATTTTGCTCTTGATTAGTTTATCTGTTAAAGTAATAAATTAGAGGTAGTCATTAGGCTACATATTTAGTCTTTTGGTAACCTACTGTAAAGTAAAAAGATTTGATGCCATAAAATAATCCCCAAACAGCTGTAAACAAAACAAACAAAATATTATAATTGATTCAAAGTGTTTTATCTCTGTTGAGCCTGTCAAAAGTTCTTTGCAAGTGAATGCAAAGTTTCTCGAGTCAACGCTATGTGGAACTTTTCTGAGAGATTGCAAAAGCATGAACGCCCTCCACCTGGTTTTTATTATTTACATGTCTAAATGTTTTGTTGTCTTGCTTTGTGCCATTAAACTAGTGTTAATTTATATTTGTCTCTTTTTGCTTTAGACCTGATGGTGCTGAAAAAGGAGAGTGAAGTATTGAATGGAATGGAAGAGAAAGATCAATATAAGAATCATCCTGATTTCATAACTGAAGAAAAAACTTTTAGTTGCTCACAAAAAAAGGCTAAAAAGACAGGAACTAGAAGTAATTTCACCTGCCAACAGTGTGGAAAGACTTTTAATCAAAAAGCAAGCCTCAATAGACACATGGGAGTTCATGCTGGAGAGAAGCCTTTCACATGCCAACAGTGTGGAAACAGATTCACCCTAAAAAAAAGCCTTAACAGGCACATGAAAATTCACACTGAAGAAAGCCTTTTCACCTGCCAACAATGTGGAATAAGTTTCACTCAAAAACGAAACCTTAAAGCCCACATGAGAATTCACACTGGGGAAAGTCCTTTCATCTGCCAACAGTGTGGAAACAGATTCGCCCTAAAAAAAACCCTTAACAGGCACATGAGAATTCACACTGGAGAGAGGCCTTTCACATGCCCTCAGTGTGGCAAGAGTTTTGCTCAAAAAATTACCCTCAACAGACACATGAGCATTCATGCTGGAGAGAAGCCTTTCACCTGCCAACAGTGTGGAAGAAGTTTCAACCGAAAAGGAAACCTTAAATTCCACATGACAGTTCACACTGAAGAGAAGCCTTTCACCTGCCAACAATGTGGAATAGGTTTCACTCAAAAAGAAAGTTTTAACAGACACATTAGAATTCACACTAAAGAGAAGCCATACACCTGTCAACAGTGTGGAAAGAGTTTTGATCAACATAAAAACTTTAAAGACCACATGAGAATTCACTCTGGAGAGAAACCCTACATGTGCACTCAGTGTGGAAAGAGTTTCAATCAAAAACGAAACTTTAAATACCACATGAGAATTCACTCTGGTGATCAACCCTACACATGTCCTCAGTGTGGAAGAAGTTTCAATCAGAAACAACACTTTGTGGACCACATAAGTATTCACACCGGAGTGAAGCCTTTCACCTGCCAACAGTGTGGAAAAAGTTTCAACCGAAAAGGAATCCTTAACAGACACATGAGAGTTCACACTAGAGAAAAGCCGTTTACATGTGGTCACTGTGGGAAAAGTTTTGGGTATAAAGTAGCCCTTAAGTACCACATGATTATTCACGTATGAGAGAACTGTTTTTGTAAATTATCAGTGTGGAATGAATTTCACAGACAAGAAACACCTCATGTTTGAGAGACTGTATAATGTGTTGATTATTGTTATGGTACTAAATCTCCTTGCATCTTAAATCTCCTGTTAATGTCCATTGACTACAAGAGGAATAAATAAGCCAGAGTTAAGAAATTAGATTCAATGTATTGATTAGTCAAATAAAGAATAAACTTGTTACAATTTTACATGTCAACAGAAGTCTAAATCTGTATCAAATAAAATACATAAAACTGTGTAGGCCTTCGCACAGATAGAGACGTGTTATCTGACAATAACCACTTTTCCACTGCGAGCCAGGGCTTTTTAGTGGGCCAGGTGGGGCTAATAGCCTCGGACCTGTAGGACCAAGCCCAAAGCCTCCGCTGTGTTTCCACCGTTGGGCCAGAATCTCCGCAGTGCTTCCCTTAACACTCCTCTCTGAAACAACATCACACAACCCCATCATTTCACCAACAAAGGGAAGTTTTATCAGACTGGAAACTAGCGAGATTGTGAAATGAACATAATAAATGTTTGCCTTTTTGTTTTTTACTTAAAGATTTAAAACCCAAGCATCAATGTTTTACCACAGTTTTACAATAAAAAGTGATACATTGATAATTAATTAATGTCTGTCAGGATTGCACAGTAATAATACAGAAATAGTGTTTTTTTACTGTTATTTCACAAAAGAGAGAGGATACATACTTATTCAGTCATGTCTGTTTCTGTATATTTGTATTCAAAGGATAGCATAAAACTCTGGGGCTTTAGTAATGGGAGCACAGGCAAACTTGAGCAGAAAACAATGACAACTGATTACAAGGCTTAAACAAGACATGAATGCAATGAAAATTGAACCAGAAACATAAAACAGAACTTAAACCATTACAGAATCCCGCCCTCCTGGAAGGCACGTCCTCGCGCTGTAGTAAATCCACTGGGGTGGGTGGGCGACCTGGAGGCTGACAAGGGGCGGATTCAGGTGAACAGGCAGGCACCAGGGTTGTGCACGTAGTTCAGGGGGCCATGGCGGAGCAGGCAGTTCAGAGGGCCATGGTGGAGCAGGCAGTTCAGGGGGCCATGGTGGAGCGGCCTCTGTGGCCTTGATCTGGGGGCTTTGCTTGGCCACTACAGCAGAGGACATATACAGTAGCACCCCCCGCCCAAAAAATTTTCTTGGATCTATCGGGTTGTGGATTGGAGTGGGCTCTTGGGCTGGAGTAGACTCTGGAACGGGCTTTTGGGCTAGAGTCCTCACTGGACTCAGGACAGGAGCTGGAGTTCTCTCTGTACTCACAACGGGGACAGGAGTGTGCTCTGGACAATAGACGGGTTGGAGCTTTCACTGGATGACAGTCAGTGGCTGGTACGTTGGTTTCCTCCTCGCTCTCCACAATGGTTAAGGGGGATCCATTGTGGACAAGCACCCACTCAACATAGTCCTGGAAGCTCTCCGGAGGCCCATCTCAATGCAGACTAGAGCAAGCATGTTTAGATATGGCTTCTTTTTTGACCTATAGAGTTTTAGCCGGCAACGGCGAATGGCACGGTGGATTGTGTTCACCGACAATGTTTTCTGGAAGTATTCCTGAGCCCATGTTGTGATTTCCATTACAGTAGCATTCCTGTATGTGATGTAGTGCCGTCTAAGGGCCCGAAGTTCACAGGCATCCAGTATGGTTTTCCGGTCTTGACCCTTACGCACAGAGATTGTTCCAGATTCTCTGAATCTTTGGATGATATTATGCACTGTAGATGATGATAACTTCAAACTCTTTGCAATTTTTCTCTGAGAAACTCCTTTCTGATATTGCTCCACTATTTTTCACCGCAGCATTGGGGGAATTGGTGATCTCTGCCCATCTTGACTTCTGAGAGACACTGCCACTCTGAGAGGCTCTTTTTATACCCAATCATGTTGCCAATTGACCTAATAAGTTGCAAATTGGTCCTCCAGCTGTTCCTTATATATACATTTAACTTTTCCAGCCTCTTATTGCTCCCTGTCCCAACTTTTTGGAATGTGTATATCAACATTTGATATGTTATCTATATTCTATTGTGAATAAAATATAAGTTTATGAGATTTGTAAATTATTGCATTCCTTTTTTATTCATAATTTGTACAGTGTCCCCACTTTTTTGGAATCGGGTTTGTAACAATAACAAAGGCGTAGCTTAATGATGCCATGAATGAGCGAGCAATTAATTTTAAAATATAGTCTATTGCATTGGTTCCCAACCTTTTTTACTCCAAGGCCCCCCTCCTCTCCGAATCAATACTGGAGCGCCTGATGCCCATGTGTACATAAACACCACTGATCCTCACAAACTCTTCCAAAACACGCTTCCTCAGCGAGCATCCATTATAAACACTCACAGTCGTACATTACAGAAGACTAACTGTGTTGAACTATATAACAATGATTAGTTGCCAATAAACAGTCCACTAACCTCACCTGTCTAATAAAATGCAAAATATATTAAAGCATCTTTGGTGTTTCTATGGTTTCCACGGAAGGAAATCCGGAAATCAAGGATAGCGCGGATACAACGTCATTGCCCAGCAAGCAATTTTATGTCTAACAGACGTAATAGCCGTCAAACATAGCCCGGCCGTCTAGGCTAAAACAAGGCAAAATTTGGGCTGTCAGTGAAAATCTAATAGATGTCTAACCATAACCCAAAAATATACTAGTTATCAAATATACAGCTAATGAATGACTACATCTATACATGTAATAGACAACAAAATAATGGGTAAAGGATTCTTTTCACTTAAATATAACAGGTTCTCATAAATGACATTCCGTCCAATATATCCATTAAATACAAAAGGTTTTATTTAGAAAAGAACTCAAGATAATACACAATGATAAAAAAATAATAAATTAAATTTTACAAATACAATACAAATAAACATTAAAAAATACAACTTAACATAATAAAAATATAAAACATTGACAAAAAAGTTAGGCCTAAATAAAAAGGTTAACAATGTTTTTTGGTTCATAAAACAACCTGATTAATTTTCAGTTCCATAAATTCCATGTTTTATGTAAAGCATTTTGAATTACCTTAAAATGTTGTTGAAATGTGCTATACAAAATAAACTTGCCTTGCCAAATCAAAAACTCATATTTCATAAGATAATGATCAAAATATTAAAAGATATATGAGGCTTCTGTAACAATAATAATAGGTGCACAGGTTTCATGTTTACCCCCTTGTATTTAGATAATAGTGAGTTTTAGGGCACAAGGAAACACTACAGTACATGTGCATGTATCTTAATCTAACCACGTTTTACTCTGAGTCTGCACTGTTACCCGCTAAAATGTCACGGTTCCTATGCATGATAACACATGATGCACATAAATAATGAACGCATGTCAAAATGAAAAACACAGATACTTACAAGACCAAAAGAAGGAAATTAGCTTTAACATTTGCTGTTGCTTGCTCTCCAAACAGTTGTAAAATGCGGAAAAGTTTATCGCGAGATCTGGCAACAGTAATTGAGAGCTAACATTCAAGTCTCGCGTTGCTAGTGGTCATGTCTCAGTAGAGCCACAGTTTGCCATCTTTGAGAATTGTAATTTTTATTTAACTTAAAATTAATTACAGTCACATATGTGTGTGGTGTATATAATTATAATTCATATATATACGGCTTGGCTATACCCTGATAGATTTTATATAGCAAAAATATGCTGTTTCAAATGTATACTTGCATTGATTATATATATAGACCATGTCATGAATTGCCACTTACATCTTCTAGAAATTATTGACATTGCGAACATGATGAGATATCAACCATCTCAAGCACTTCCTGTCCAAAAACTACAACAAATCAGGATTGACTATAGGTGGGCTACAAATAGCCGGTCTGACTATGAGCTAAATCGTGGCTACGCACAGCCGCCTACGCAATATAACATGTCAAAGATATGAAACCAAACACCTTGTAATCACTGTTGACTTTGCTTACATAATGCAATATCATACATATTGCAAGTTATTTAGGCAAAAATGACATGTAACCAAATGAAAGATTATTTCGGCTAAAAGTGGGTTACACATAGCCGGACTATATCGGGTCTATAGTTAACCGAGACGGTGAATGGAGCTATTGCTTGCTGGGTGACAGGCGAAGCAATGATACAGGCTGTTACACTGGTGAAAATAGCTGATTTCTCAGCATTTAAACATTGTTGGAAACATTTGGGATGATGTAAGTACACAAGTCAACAAAATATATAACATTGTTCTAGTGGTTTTTGGATATTTTAATCCAAAAATCTTACATATTGTGCCTTTAACCAATAGAAAATAACCTTTAATAATGTTTAGTTACCGACAGTTATCTTTTTGTGTACAGGTTCTTTAGTTTTACATACAAGAAGAGCAATGAATGAATGTCCTGAATCTGAGGCTAAAGTAATAAATATTGTGAATGCAATGCCACTGATCGGATCCAGCTGATAATCACTTCCTTTCATTATATCATCTTGTCAACTTGACACTCACTGTTAAGATTGCACCGGTGTTCAGAAGTGAACATGGAGGCGTTGCACTGTGCTCACTTATCAACTGCGTAGGAGACTTGTTAAATAAAGTTATCTTTGTTTTGTTTTTGTATTCTTGTTTCATAAAATTAAGGTTCAACCACTGTAGTGGATTGGACTATTTTAAAGTTGTGGTTCAGTGTTTTTTTTCTAGGCTTGATTGTGTTTTGGGGGCACAGTTTAACATGTCTTAATGCTTCGTTTTTTTAAAAAAGCCCGTATTTTTCATATATTTTATCTTTATTCTACACCTCTGTATCCACTGTCATATGAACGGCTCATTTGACTTCCTGCTTCTATGAAGCCACTCCCTCCAAAATACGCAGTGTGCTCAGATTGGTTAGCTGGCCCAGTGTATTCAGAGCCATCGTGATTCGCTGAAGTGCCCGGAAACGCCACGCCCCTTACCATTTTATTTGTTATCGGTTACGTGGGCTTCGGTGAAAATGTAAACAATGGCGTCTATATTGCTGTATTAAAGGTGCCCTCGAATGCTTTTTCACAAGATGTAATATAAGTCTAAGGTGTCTCCTGAATGTGTCTGTAAAGTTTCAGCTCAAAATACCCCATAGATTTTTTTAAATTAATTTTTTTAACTGCCTATTTTGGGGCATCATTAACTATGCACTGATTTTTTTCAGCCGCCGCCCCTTTAAATCGCGTGCTTCCTGCCACACGAGCTCTCGATTATATTACAGTGCATTTACAAAGTTTACACAATATAACCCTCAAATGGATCTTTACAAGATGTTCGTCATGCATGCTGTGTGCATACATCGAATTATGTGAGTAAAGTATTTATTTTGATGTTCACATTTGATTCTCTATGAGTTTGAGGCTATGCTCTGTGGCTAAAGCTAACATTACACACTGTTGGAGAGATTTATAAAGAATGAAGTTGTGTTTATGAATTATACAGACTGCAAGTGTTTAATAATGAAAATAGCGACAGCTCGTCTCCGTGAATACAGTAAGAAACGATGGTAACTTTAACCACATTTAACAGTACATTAGCAACATGCTAACGAAACATTTAGAAAGACAATTTACAAATATCACTAAAAATATCATGTTATCATGGATCATGTCAGTTATTATCGCTCCATCTGCCATTTTTCGCTGTTGTTCTTGTTTGCTTACCTTGTCTGTGCACAGATCCAGACGTTAATACTGCCTTTCCTTGTCTAATGCTCGAACATGGGCTGGCATAATGCAAATATTGGGGTCGTACATATTAATGATCCCGACTGTTACGTAACAGTCGGTGTTATGTTGAGATCTGCGTGTTTTCCGGAAGTCTTTAAACAAATGAGATTTACATAAGAAAGAGGAAGCAATGGGGTTTGAAACTCAATGTATGTCTTTTCCATGTACTGAACTCTTGTTATTCAACTATGCCAAGATAAATTCAATTTTTCATTCGAGGGCACCTTTAAACTGAGCCCGAATCAGACCCAGATGAAGAGGGTCAGGCAGAACCTCTGCAGTCGTGTTTATGAATGGTATTTCATTTAGTATTTGTGTCAGAGTGTTTAGATATGCTGTCATTAAAGCTTTACTGTAGCCGAATACATGACTGAGTAGTAGCATTTTTGTAAAGGTAGCGTTTAATTTATAGCATGAACAACTGTTTGTCTATGAACATAGAAGTTTGTTGGTGTTTGTAGAATTTAAAACTCTTCCACTTCCAATTGTAAACAACTCTTCCACTTCCATTATGCTGTGCCACATGGCCTCGCCCACTTTGTTGCGTGTTCCCGGGGGCGTGTTTTGCAGGGTTTATGATGTCACCAACCCGGAAAGAAGCTTGTTGTAGTCCAAACCGGTCGTTTTGGTAGGCATTAAACTTTAAAAGACAATATCTCCGTTTGCATTGAACTTTCAGCGCTAACTTTGCCGATACTGTTTATGCTCAAGCAGCAACATTACACAATAACTAAAGTTAAAAAAGTGAAATCGCATTGAACCACCCCTTTAACAATGTCTTTATGACCTTTCTGGACCTTGACAGTGGTAGTTAATTTGCTGTCTATGGACGAGTCAGAGAGCTCTCGGATTTCATCAAATGATGAACAGTAATAGGCTACATTAAAGGGGATTCACTAATAGGTTACTTTATTTATTTAGTTATTTGTTTAACTTATAATAGCTTATTATTAATTTTTTTTAATGCTATCTATAGGTGATCTATACCTATTAAATCTTATGATAAAAAAAAAATCAAAACTTTATTAAATTGTTCAGCAAGTGTGAATTGTGTCTGTTGTTCACTCATTAGTGAACGATTGAATCACTACATACTTTACTTACTTTTGATTTCATCAAAATCTGTGAAATATTTCAATTTTAACTTGACTGAATCTTTCAGCAATTTTTGGTTTTGAATGAATTACATTTATACTTGAAAAATTGTATTGTTTCTTTTACTCATATTGATTCTAGAAAGAAAACTTTTTACACATACCTATTTTTCTCTATTTTTAGACTCAAATGAACTTTATTATATGTCCACATTTTTTAATTTTGGTAAAAACACGATTACTTGCTTTATGAATTCATACTCTTTTAACATGTTTTTTTTATCACGTCTGTCACTATTTTAATTTTGAATACAGAGATTATCTGGTATAAAAAATAGTATTTCTGTACACTTTTAATTGTAGACAGCAGGTGTGAACAGGACTTTTATTTTGGTGTGGCGACATGATGTCATAATGCTGCGCCGCGCTCCTGCAACTGTTTTAATTCGGCTGAAGAAAGGTTTGTTTAAAGAATTTGCTTAATCGTAGAAACCGTTCAATCTTAGTTATGTATTAGTTAGTTACACTTATTTACTATTGAATAACATTGTAATTGTATATTTTGTGTGAGTCCACTCATAGGTAACAGAAAAGGCGCGTCTCATTTCGCTCCCTTTATCGTGAATCAGTTTATCATAAACACGAATTCGGTCACTGGCTAATAGTGATGGAGAAACTGAGCTTTAATAACTCCGAATCAATTGAATCAAATACTTTACAAATGATTCAGTGAATCTTAGCGCTCGTGCTGCTCAAACAGAAATGAACGAACGAACAACAAACACTAACATGTGTAATGACAACTTTTACAAACCAACTGCTAATATTTTATGAAAATGTAATCATTTAAATGTAATTATTATTCATTATATACCAAAATGTAGATCATCATGGCTTAACATAAAGTGTCTGTTTAGTTTGTGTTCTTTATTAATTTTCAGAGGGTTTTTTTTTTTTAGGTAATCAGGTCATTTAAGTCCATTAACTCTCACTCTGACTGACTCTCACCAGTGCACTGAACTAGAGCTGACTGAGATTTATTTTTCTCTCTGTTAATGATTCTCATCTTAAACAGGAAAGAGGGACCAAACACAAAGAAAAACTCTTGATGAAGCGACTGAGATCCATGTGACACACTATTAAAAATATGGTTTATTAAAGAGGAGAGTGAAGATGTGAAGATTGAAGAAACATTCAGAGTGAAGCAAGAAGATGAGGAACAAACAGGTTGGTTTCATTCTCAAAGCCAGAGGTGGATTAAGGTCTGTGTGTATATATATATATCACAGTGCATGCAGAATTATTAGGCACTTTGATTTTCTGATCATTTTTTCCAGGCATCCATTTTTTCTCCTGTCATCCATTATCGATCTAATCCTTTTCATTTATCAAATAAGAATACAAGGCTACGTTCACACTGCAGGGCTTAATGCTCAATTCAGATTTTTTGAAAAAATTCGATTTTTTTGCAAGGCCGTTCACATTTTCAATTAAATGCGACCTTTTGTGATCTCCTGTGTGAACGTGAAATGACCCAGAAGTGACCCGCATGCGCAGAAGAGTACGCAACGGTCAACGACGTCACTCGTTGTTTGCGGAAGTAGCTAACGTTACGTTGACGGCCACTTCGTTTGTTCCAGTCTTTAACCTCCTTGTATTTGGCTCGGAGGCTTTTTATTTTTCGCTGGCATTGGAGCCAGGATCGTCTGTAACCACGCTCGGCCATTTCGCTGGAAATGTTTTCGTAAACCGCCCGGTTCCGATAAGAGCCCTCGAGTTTGGCCTGAATAGAGCTGTCACCCCAAATATTAATTAAATCTGTGACCTCGCTTCCCTTCCATTGACTGGTCTCAGCAGCATCGTCCGCCATGGTTGTTGTTTATCTTCTCGTTCCCGCCTACTTCAACGCACAATTATGACGTTTGTAGCGTATCAATGACGTACGGTCGGATACATGTGGCCTGGCCGTTCAGACGGAGGTCGCATTTCAAAAGATCGGATACGTATCGGATTCAGGACCACATACCCAAGTGGCCTGGGTCACATTTGAAAAGATCGGATCTGTGTCGTTCAGACTGTCATGAAAAGATCAGATACAGGTCGCATAGGGGCAAAAAAATCGGAATTGGGTCGTTTCAGCCTGCAGTGTGAACGTAGCCTAAGGGTCATGTAATCATTATCAAATTACTTTTTGATGATACTTGCTCAGGTGGTTGCAGCTCCACCCCTTTTTAAAAAATAGCCAAAATAAGTTTTGTTTATACCACAGCTACGTAAATGCTCCACAACAGGAGGTTACACACTACATGAGCTGATGGCAAATCTGTCACCCAACGACTTTATTTGACAATGGACATTGGGAAGAAATTAGATTCTCATATATTTACAAGTGAGTGTTTTGTCATTTAAAAACCTACATCATGATCTTGATCTTAATCTGTAAGGCGAGATGGGCGCCGTCTTATTTGTTCACATCCATTTGTACCGAAATACTTGTGGCCGGTGAACTGGGAGAAGAGTAGAGTGAGCTTTATAGTTACTTACACAATGTGTATCTGATATGAATAAATGTTGGCAAATTATATTTGAATGGACTGTTATTGCTGCTTCCATAGACATCAGTATTTCATTGACTGTTGCGTTGTGACACATGACACCACAGGATATCGAGTCGGCCGACAGCTCCAGATATTTAGCATGCTAGATATTTGTTTGGCGTCTGCAAGGTCGGCGACACATCAGTGAGCCCTTTGATGCGTCGTTGAGTAGTTCACACATAAAGATTGACGAGCATCCGATCACCCGCTGATTTTCCCCCGATCACAGCCCGACCTGTCAGTGAGCTTGTTAACTTGCAAATCGGGTAGTGTAAACTTGGCATTACATGTCCAGCAGCAGCAGCATGTCTTACATGCTCACCGCAATGTCTTTGAATGTCAGTAGCAAGTCTCTGTATCCAAGACCAATGCATTAACATTGCCATTCATTTCCATACCACTTCTATTGCCATATCAATCTCCCGAGAGTTGTCATGACATATATATATATATATATATATATATATATACATATATGTGTGTATGTTAGATTAAGTTTGTGTATTCATTTGAGCTCTTTGTGAATCTACATAAATGATTAGGCCAATTTCTTTGATTCACATGCATTGATATAGTCAGCAGCTGTTCTGCACAGATTAGCTACAACCCTGATCAAACACACTTGAATGTCTTCAGGATTACTACAGCTACGTGTAGGAAGGTGAGTTGTGTCAGAGCAAAACTCTGCAGGACAGCAGCATTTCAAGAACCACCGTCCCTGAGCTCGTGATATGTCTCAGCTATGTAAACATTATCACTGATCTGTTAACAGCTAATAGCAAACATACGAGTCTCCATAAACTCCTGGCATCTGAACCACTAAGGACAGTGGTGTAATTTTATTTATGAAGGGAATGTGTCCAGATAAATTCATATACCAATATGTGTAAGTCATTAACACTAGAGCGCTTGACACGAGGGTCAGTAAAACACAGGATTTGCACAGAAGTTGATTCTCAAAGATGGATCGATACCAAACTGATCCAATTTCATATATATTATTTGTGATGTTTGCAAATTGTCTTTCTGATTGTGTTTAGTGAGCACGTTGCAAATGTGCTGTTAAACGTGGCTAAAGTTACCATTGTTTCTTACTGTATTCATGGAGACCAGAGCCATGTCATTATTTTCATTTTTAACCTGAAAATGCATGTAGTCTGTATAATTCGTAAACGTGTCTTCATTCTCATTGAGTCTCCCCAACAGTGTGTAGCTTTAGCTACGTTAGCCGTGCAGCACACAGTCAAAATCATTCAAAATCTAATTTTAGCAAACATTTCTGTCTCTTCAAATAAAAACATGTAAAGTCACCCCACATTGACTCTTCTACCTGTTGTTTTTTACATGGCTAATCTACACTGTGATATGTGATTCCGATTAGAGCACTGGTAATCTGAAAAAGGGTGATTCAATCCAATTTTGCTTTGAAAAGTCGGCACAAAAGTAAAATGGATTACCTGATCCTGGATAGCAAAACATGGGATTTCCAAATCCAGATCATTCTGATCCAGATTAAACTTTTGAACAAATGGGCCCTGGAGACTCTGATGCATCTTCAGCAGGATTCTTTATTGAGAAGATGTTGTGTGGCACTGCAGTCATCCAAGTCTGATATTCTCTGATTGGAGCTAAGTTTTTTTTTCTTCATTTAGTGGTAACAAGATGGGGGCTCCTCAGGTATTTTGAAGGAAATTATAGACAGGACATCAATTTTCCACCCCATTAGCATCTGGGCCCTATTCATTCTGTCCCCTTTTTCCCACCGGTGCAACCCCCTGTGTATAGGATCAAGTTGTATGTTGGTTTTTGATACTTTACGTGTCTAAATATTTGTTTGTTGCTTTATGCCATTAAACTGGTGTTAATTTGCATTTGTCTCTTTTTGTCTTAGACCTGATGGCACTGAAAGAGGAGAATGAAGTAATGAATGAAATGGATGAGAATGATCAATACAAGAATCACCCTGATTTTACAACTGGAGAAAAAATAGTTGCTCACAGACTGAAAAGACTTCCTCACAAAAAGGGCTAAAAATACAGGAACCAGAAGGAATTTCACCTGCCAACAGTGTGGAAAGAGCTTTGCTGAAAAGATACACCTTGAAAGACACATGAGAGTTCACACCGAGAGAGAAGCCTTACACCTGCCAACAGTGTGGAAACCGATTCACTTTAAAAGGAAGCCTTAACAGGCACATGAAAATTCACACTGGAGAGAAGCCTTACAGATGCCCTCAGTGTGGAAGAAGTTTCAGTTGTAAAGGACACCTTAAAGCCCACATGAGAGTTCACACTGGAGAGAAACCTTTCGTCTGCCAAGAGTGTGGAAACAGATTCACTCTAAACGGAAGCCTTAAAATGCACATGAGAATTCACACTGGAGAGAAGCCTTACACATGCCATCAGTGTGGAAATACTTTTGCTCAAAAAGTAAGCCTTAAAAGGCACATGATAATTCATACTGGAGAAAAGCCTTACACATGCCCTCAGTGTGGAAAGAATTTTTCTCAAAAACTAAGCCTTAACAGACACATGAGTGTTCACAATGGAGAGAAGCCTTTTTCCTGCCAACAGTGTGGAAGAAGTTTCAACATAAAAGGAAACCTTAAAGCCCACATGAGAATTCACACTAAGAAGAGCCTTTTCACCTGCCAACGGTGTGGAATAAGTTTCACTCAAAAAGAAAGCTTTAACACACACATTAAAATTCACACTAAAGAGAAGCCTTACACCTGCCAACAATGTGGAATAAGTTTCACTCAAAAAGAAAGCTTTAACACACACATTAGAATCCACACTAAAAAGAAGCCATACACCTGCCAACAGTGTGGAAAGAGTTTTGATCAACATAAAAACTTTAAAGACCACATGAGACTTCACTCTGGAGAGAAACCCTACATGTGCACTCAGTGTGGAAAGAGTTTCAATCAAAAACGAAACTTTAAAGACCACATGAAAATTCACTCTGGTGAGCAACCCTACACATGTCCTCAGTGTGGAAAGAGTTTCAATCAGAAAGGTCACTTTGAAGTCCACATAAGAATTCACACTGGAGAGAAGCCTTTCACCTGCCAACAGTGTGGAAAAAGTTTCAACCAAATAGGAATCCTTAACAGGCACAGGATAACTCACAATGGAGAGAAGCCTTTTACTTGCCAACAGTGTGGAAAAAGTTTCAACCGAAAAGAAATCCTTAACAGACACATGAGAGTTCACACTGGAGAGAGGCCGTTTACATGTGGTCACTGTGGGAAAAGTTTTGGGTATAAAATAGCCCTTAAGTGCCACATGAGTATTCACGTATGAGAGAACTGTTTTTGTACATTATCAGTGTGGAATGAATTTCACAGACAAGAAACACCTCATGTTTGAGAGACTGTATAATGTACTGATTATTGTTATGGTACTAAATCACTTTGAGGGCTAAAATCCCTATGAATGTCCAGTGACTACGAGAAAAAAATTAAGTAGCCAGAGTAAATAAATAGAGTCAATGTATTGATTACACAAATAAAGAATCAACTAGATACAGAAACTACATCAACAGAAGCATAAATCTGTGTCAAATAAATTACATATAACTGTTTAGGTCTGTGCAAAATAATAAAACAAACAATATAACAGTAACAGGCTTTTGATTCAGAAGATACAGATATGTGGACATCTGGCAATAGCTGCTTTCAGCGGGTGGGGCTAATAGCCCTGGACCTGTAGGACAGAGCCAAAAATCACACGGTTTCCACCGTTGGGCCAGAAGCTCCGCAGCGCTTTACTAAAACCCTACCTTAGTGCTTCTCTCTGAAATAATGTCACACAATCCCATCATTTCACCAACAAAGGGAAGTTTTATCAGACTGAATACTAGCGAGATTGCAAAATATGCATGTTTGCCTTTTTGTTTTTTTACTTAAAGATTTAAAACCATTTTTAAATATCAAAAGTGATATAGATAATTAATTTATGTCAGGTTTGCACTATAGCCGTACAGAAATAAAGTGATTTTTACCTTTATTTCACAAAAGAAGGAAAAGACACATACTTATTTAGTCACATGTTTATTTTTATTTGAAGTCACAAGATAGATTAAACTCTGGGGCTTTTGTCCAAAAGTATGAACGTATATATACACACACACACATGCACAGCTTAATGTGCATAACAGGCAGTACAGTATAAAGAGATGAGTCATGTTGACAAAATATTATGTATGATTTGTCTGATTACTTTTAGCGGTGTCTTTACTGTTTATTTTGTAACCTTCTGCATCACATATTTCTTATACGCTATCAGAATCGACATTGGATCCCAAACGCAAATGACTTCAAACAATCACTGCTGTCTAAAAGTGAGTTCCCTTTAGTTACTTTACTCCTACTGCGTGTGGGGAAAAACTTTTTTTTCTCGATACTGAAGCCTTTTTCAGCAACGCAGTGTAACTGGAAAACTTGTCCAGACTCAGATAAACTTCACCTTTGTTTATGACCACACCTCAAGCCAGAGTTGGCCTAATTTGGAATAAGGTATTCGGCAGGCCAAAAAACCCTGGCTTTGGCCCCGAGGAAGCCCTGATGAGGCCAGATCAAGCTGCAGAAGTGACAGTGGAAACACGGCTAATGATGTGGTGTAAAGGAGATTAGGTTCAGTCCTAATAAAGGTAGGAACACACCAAGCCAACGGTCGGCAGTCGGGCAGTTTTTGTTCGTTGGCCAATTAAGTTTTCTCAGTGTGTCCCTGGAGTTGGTCCTCAATGACTTTTTTCTGGACGATTCAACATGTTGAATCGACGTCAGAGCTCGTTGGTCTGTCTGGCCATCTGATCATTCTGATTGGCTGTTCAGCTACTGCCACCTGCTGGTACGGAAAGGCATTTCATCTTGTGCAGGCGCAGAACAGACATGCTACTTGGCTGTCGAGTGTCGGTTTGGTGTATGGACCCAGACCCTGCCGATGTGAGCCAACCCCGCAGTCTGCTTTTGTCGCCACTAGTGCTAGTGCTAGTGCGTCGGCTTGGTGTGTTCCTTCCTTAAGACCCAATAATTTTAGGGAAAAGTCCACTTAATGGAGGGCAAGGTAGCAGATAGTATCACAGTTCATGGGTCTGTGTGTTGCTGTCACCGGTCTGATTGCTTGTTAACCACGGTGCAAGTGAGCTAACGCTCCTATGTCTACCTCATGTTTTGCTGTTTGTTGTCAGCTCGTTGTTTGCTCATGCCCTGTTGTTGTTTCACCAGAGTTTTTCTAGTTGTCTGTTCCTGTTTTCACATCCTGTCTTGTGTGGATTTACTTCTGTTTCTGGATTACTCATTCACTTCTGTTTCAGATCAGCTTGTTGCAGTCTCTGTGCTACTAGGGCTTACTATTTATCTGAATAACAGCATCTGACCATTTGCCTTGCATTATTTTCCTGCGCATTATAAATAAAATTTCTTGTTACACTCACAATTGGACCTAGAGTTTCATTACTGACAGATAAATCCACAGATGTTTTGCAGTCTTCACAGGGGAACTCGAACAGGCAGATATTTGTCCTTGTCTGGTGTCATAATTTACTGGATGTGAGACGATGACAACACTAGTGCAATACATGAGGCGTAGCTTATTGTGTTGTGTGTGTGTGTGTGTGTGTGCTAAGCATGATTGGCTTGATAAACATGGTTCTATAATAAAACAAGGCTCCATTGTGCAGAACACATTTTCTTATTCTCTTTCTCTCTCTATATATGATGAAATATATACCATATATATATATTCACAGATAATCCGCTGTTTTTGGCGAATGTGACTGAACAGACCTCGGCCCCACTCCCGCCTCGGCCTTCCTACCGTCCCACTGATAACCGATGATATATGGGGCCAGACAGAGTCTCTCCTGTCCCGGCCTTCATCCTCCCGTCTCGCGGCACCGTCATTTGTCGACTCGACAACAGTCGGCAGTAGACTATGTGCCCACCAATGAGTGTAAGTTGTCGTGTGTGCTTAAGTTATAATTAGTAGGTAGTCCACAGTAACTCTACTAAAATTTGCAACCCTCTAAATGATTCTTTTCATATGCATCAATATTAGGGCTGTGAATCTTTGGGTAGACAGCGATTCAATTCGATTCACGATTCATAGGTGTTCGATTCGATTCAAGAAACGATTTTTGCAAATTCAGAATGATTCGATTCGAGACGATTCACATTAAAATTCGATGCGATTCGATTAATACGATTCGATTCTGCATTTTAATATGCATTTATAGGGATATTGAAATGCTTCCCTCAATGTGTCTTAATCAGGGTGTGAATTACACAGTGGCCTTCAGGAGGTCAGAGAGTAAGGGCAAAAACAAAAAAAAAAAAAAAAACCTTTGTCCATTGTTAATGTTAGTTCATGTTAGTTCTCAATGATGCTACATAACTTTATTTTAACAGCCTATAAAAATGGTATTTGTGGAAATTTACATAAGCCAAAACTTTAAAAGGGCTTTAAAAGTATTTTTAGGCCTATGTTAAATATAGTGGAGAATAGTGTTAAAGGCTACACAACCTTATTAAAATGTTCCAGGTACATTAAACATACTAATGCTTACATGGAGAGACTATCATGCACTTTCCCAACTAATCTTAAACTAATTTTTCTTCACGGAATAGTAAGAAAAGCCCCCTTTGTTCTCTTTATATGAAACATTTTCCTTATGGTGATTCTGAAAGAAAAACGCGCTGGGTTTCTACTGTTGCTATAGTAACGAACGCAACTTTAACGCGCATCTGATTGATAAACCGCGCGCTCTTATGTCAGTGTTGTTAATGGTGTAGTTATTTCAGCAGTTTCCTCGCACATTCAGTTTAATGACATCAAGTTCATCACTTCATTTATCATTCATTGAACATGCATTCAGACACTTACATTATGTGTTTGCTCCGTCCATGCAAAAAATGCGCGCCTTGAAACTGCTCAGGTAATGTCAGTGAAACATTTCCGACTTTTCCACGCAATAAAAGCGTTTTATTTCAACAGTAGTGACCGCGCAATGACTTGGCAGCTTTATCAATGGCTTGAGCAGTTTGACTCAGGGCTATTGCTGTCTTAATAGAGAACTGTCATATGCTCGTGTGAACAGCAGTGGTCGTCCTGAGGAGAGCTCAAACGTGGGCTACGGACTGAGCGCGAGCGCAATCCAGTGAAAGGCGGTAAAGTGCAGCCGCGCGTGTCTGTGAAGGAGAAACAAAAACTGACGCTCTCTGTATGTTTTCCTTCATATATAATTTGCATATGAACGTGACTGGAGACAGTTATTTCGCCTAATAAATCAAAACTTCTGAAGGAGCCCATACATTTACCTGCCCATAGACAAATCCTCAAAGAAATCAGAACAGAAGTGGTCGAAAATGGACAAAAGAGATGGATTAAAACACCAGTCTTGAATGGTAAAACACCTGCCTTGTGATCTGATCGACCAAAACACATCTTAATATGAGGTGTAAACAGGGCCAAAGAGACCTGAGACCACATTACTATTTAAGTGGACCAAAAAGGATCCGAGTTCTCTTTCAGGGTTTAGCTCTTGGTCCACTTTAAGGGGTCTCAGTTCAAAGTGGACTCAGTGTGAAAACACTGCCCATGTTTAATAATGTAAGAGCGCATGTAACTAAGACTTGCACATTCTGACTACCAAGGTAGAGTTCACTTGTGCATTTGCGTCCTTTTCTGGAGATTTTAATTTTGACCCATACAATGTATTGTTTGCTATTGCTACAAATATAACCGTGCAACTTATGACTGGTTTTGTGGTCCAGGGTCACATATAGATGTAATTTTTTCTAATGAACAATATAATTTAACATTTTAATTCACAATGCTCTGTTGGAGCAACTTAATGGCTGCACTTTGTTCTGCACTATGTTCCACCACTTTAAAACAAACGGATTTGTTGTTTGATGTGTTTTCATATTCAAGAGATCATAAGCTAAATGCAGCTTTTTTGTGTTCATTTCGAATGTTCTTCAACTTTGATTGATCTGTTGATCTGTTGGAAGCAGTTATTTTGAGTTAGATGCATAAATGTTATCCTCCTATTGAAATTTTACATTAAGGGGTGCATACAACATATTTGCCCACCGGCAACTATAGTTGCGGCACATTCAAACCCGTGTTTTAAGAAAAAAAACAAAAACCTGGGGAAAATAAATGCAGAACATTGTCATATAGGTGTCACGGGTGTTTGTGTTCATGTTTTTGATTTCATGTCTTTTATTTTGTAGTTTGTTTCATGTTGCTTGTTTGTGTCATGTTTCCCTTGCTCCTCATGTTCTCCCTTAGTCCATGTGTCATAGTCTCATTGGTTGTTTATAGTCATGTGGTTTTCAGTTCTGTTTGGTCATTGGTTCTCTTGTTCCTTGTGTCACTTCCCCATTGGTTGTCTTAGTCATGTGTTCCATCAGTACTTGTATTTATAGCCATTGTCTTCCCCATGTTCCTTTGTCATGTATTGTTTTGGTAACCTGCTGTCGGTGAGTCGTTTAATTCATAGTCAAGTCTGTTCATAGTAAAGTCTGTTCATAGTCGAGTCAAGTCAAGTCAAGGTTCCTGTTTGTGTTTCTGTCTTTGGATTATTATCGTTATCAATAAATTGCACTTGGGTTCTACACTACGCTCGCCTCCAGTGGACTCTCTACGTTACAATAGGACACTATTAACAGGACTATATGCATGAAATCATTCAGAAAAATTTGGGCACAAATGGGTTAACTCATGCGCAAAGCCCGCTGAAATTCAAACAAACCTTTCTTACGAAGATAGGTGTGCGTGTCTTGCATTCTCAAAAATATATGACTCAATAGGTGGCAATACACAGTACTGAGCACAGTGTGCAGTCATCGAAGAAGAGTGTGGAAAGAGCAATTCAAAAACAACACCAACTTGAAACGAGGAAAACACGTCAATGGATGGCTAAACTTGAAGAACGTTTGTGCGAAGGGATCAGAAAGTACAATCCACATTTGAAAGAGTACAAAGACTATTGATTCTTGTTCTCTTGGTGTATCTTCTGAACTATGTTGCAGTGGTGGCAGGATTTTTTCTACTGGCCCAGTTGGGCCAGTGGTTCAAATTTTTCACTTGCCCCACCAAAATTTTCACTTGCCCCAACAAAAAATTTATAAAGTAACAGAAAAGAAAATGGACCTATAAAATAAGCCAAGTTATTTTTTTCATTGTTTTTCATACATGTAACCTTATTAAATAAGGTTATGACACAAAAGCTACTACTCACTTAAATTTTAAATATTGTTAGATAAAAAACAGCAAGTAATAAAACAGTAATAAATAATCAAATTACAAGTACTAGCACAAATTAATACAACAGAACAAACATATAAATGAAATAAACAGTGCTCTTCAAGTTTTTCATGTAGGTTTAAACTGGAGATTTTCAGGTACAGAAAATTGTCATATCTATAATTATATAACTATAAATATATAATATAACTATATAATTATTGATTAAACTTTATTAATCAGTCAAGAGCAAATTGAAAATATAAAACGTTAAATACTGTTGCTTGAAATTATTTTAAAAAATGAAAAGACACTTTAAACCTGAAATTAAACCCGCCAGTAGGTGGCAGTGAATCACTGTTAATGAGCGAATCATTGAGATGCACTCTAAAAATGCATGCGCACTAGTCTAACCTACTAGACTATGTCACGTATTGCATGCGCGAACTCAATGTGTGTGTTTTTGTTTGGTTTTTGTAAAGTGAGCGACATACTCGATAATTTCAGATTGTTAAATCAACAATTACGGTATCATAGACTATATTTAACACACACCCTACAGCACTTGCCCGATCGGGCAAGTGACAGTTCAGTCTACTGTCCCAAGCGTCATTCACACTGGCCCCGGGCCATCGGGCAGTCCTTATTGTCGAGCCCTGGGTGGTTGAACTATTTTTCTTCTCCGATCCTGCCCAGCGAATGTCCCGTTGATGACACAACTCAGTGCTGCCCTCCGATGATTGGTAGAGTATAGAAAAAAATTGTATTGCGCATGTGTCGGCCATCCGCAGTTGAGGATACTTTGAAAGATGCACAGATAAGTGAAGTATACCCGGCCCTTTAGTCTTCAGAAGAGAAGTGAATTGCGGCGTCTCTCTGTCGAGAAGTGAATCAAACGGACGCTCTACATGTTCCGTGTGATTGGGTCAGGGGGTAGGCAAGTTCGGTCCTAGAGAGCCACTGTCCTGCTGAGTTTAGCTCCAACCTTAATCAAGTACACCTGAACAAGCTAATCAAGCTCTTCAGGATTACTAAGGCTAAAGGCAGGTGAGGGTTTTTTTCAGGGTTGGAGCTAAACTCTACAGGACAGCGGCTCTCTAGGACCAGACTTGCCTACCCCTGGATTGGGCGTTTGCCACATATGTTGCACTTTCTGGTGCACACGCTTACGAGTTAATCACAAACTGTGGGTCAAACCTGAGTTGACAGAGAACTTTTATACTCAGTGTTGTGAGACCGCTGAAACTGATCGAAACCAGGTTGGATTTATCTGGATTTGGCAACTCTAAACCTACTATGAAACTCAAGAGTTTGTTCAGGTAGATTCATACAACAGGCCTCTGGCAATAAAGCTCTTTATGATTGAGAATATATTTAAAGGTGCCATAGAATGAAAAATTGAATTTACCTTGGCATAGTTGAATAACAAGAGTTCAGTACATGGAAATGACATACAGTGAGTCTCAAACTCCATTGTTTTACGTAACAGTCGGGATCATTTATATGTACGCCCCCAATATTTGCATATACCAGCCCATGTTCAAAGCATTAGACAAGCCAGTATTAACGTCTGGATCTGTGCACAGCCGAATCATCGGACTAGGTAAGCAAGCAAGGACAATAGGGAAAAATGGCAGATGGAGCAATAATAACTGACATGATCCATGATAACATGATATTTGTGAATTGTCTTTCTAAATGTTTCATTAGCATGTTGCTAATGTACTGTTAAATGTGGTTAAAGTTACCATCGTTTCTTACTGTATTCACGGAGACAAGAGCCGTCATTATTTTCATTTTTTAAACACTTGCAGTCTGTATAATTCATAAATACAACTTCATTCTTTATAAATCTCTCTAACAGTGTGTAATGTTAGCTTTAGCTACAGAGCATATAGCCTCAAACTCATTCAGAATCAAATGTAAACATCCAAATAAATACTATACTCACATAATCCGATGTATGCATGCAGCATGCATGACGAACATTTTGTAAAGATCCATTTTGAGGGTTATATTAGCTGTGTGAACTTTGTTTATGTTGTTTGAGGCAGTCGCGAGCTCGGGGGCAGGGAGCGTGAGGATTTAAAGGGGCAGCAGCCTGAATCGGCACATTTATAATTATACCCCAAAATAGGCAGTTAAAAGAAAAATTATTAAAAAAAATCTATGGGGTATTTTGAGCTGAAACTTCACAGACACATTCAGGGGACACCTTAGACTTATATTATATCTTTTGAAAACACGTTCTAGGGCACCTTTAATTTTAACTGTTGTTTTTTTATAATTTCATATTAATTAAAGTGACACAATCATTAGAGATGAACCATTCAAGAGTAGTTTCTAGCAATTGCATGTTATTTTAACTTATTGCATTAACTTATTGTTTCTAAATAATTGTCTGTATATATTTTTTTAAATTTGATTTATTGTGGGTCAGATGAGGGGCTACGGAGCCCTTAAAGGGACATGGTGATGATGGGGAAAAAATGTAGATTTGCTATCCTTTTGTGTCCTGGGTAAATACAACACAAAGCTTTCCAGAGAGAAAGCAGGAACTGAGTTTGACACCCCTGCTTTAGGGGCTCCGTATGGGACTGACCATTTAAATGAAAATCAAAAGGAGATGTTTGCATTGTATTATTGTGCTGTTTTCTGTCTCTTCAAATAAAAAACACTTAGTTACCCCACATTAACTCTTCTACCTGTTGTTTTTCACATGGTTGATCTACACTGTGAAATGTGATTCCATTAAGAGCACTAGTAATTTGGGGCCAGTTATTCAAAAGTTATTCTGATCGGATTTCGGCTATTGGATTGGATCAAATCTTGAAAATGGGTTGTTCAAAAGGCAAAAAGGATTCTGAAATCAGATTAGATCACAAAATCCAATCTTAGTTTTGATCTGGATAAAATCATCAGTTTGTGCTGTTCAAAACCTTTGATTAAAAAAAAATCTGGATTATACTGATCCCAACAGATGGGTAAATTTCAGGAACAAAAATGTAATAAAACTTTAAAACTGGTCAAGATAATACAACATATTTATCATGTAATATACATACACACATTTTTAATTTTGCTATTGATTAGTTTATTTGTTCAAGTAATAAATTAGAGGTAGACATTACATATTTAGTCTTTTGGTAACCTACTGTAAAGTAAAAAAGATGGTGCCATAAAATAATCCCCAAACAGCTGTAAACAAAACAAAACAAAAATATTATATTTGATTCAAAGTGTTTTTTTATCACTGTTGAGCCTGTCAAAATTTCTTTGCAAGTGAATGCAAAGTTTCTCGAGTCAACGCTATGTGGAACTTTTCTGAGAGATTGCAAAAGCATGAACGCCCTCCACCTGGTTTTTATTATTTACATGTCTAAATGTTTTGTTGTCTGTTGCTTTGTGCCATTAAAAGATTAGTCCACTTTTAAATAAACTTTTCCTGATAATTTACTCACCCCCAAGTCATCCAAGATGTCCATGTCTTTCTTTCTTCAGTCGTTTTTGATGAAAACATTCCAGGATTTTTCTCCTTATAGTGGACTTCAATGGGCACCAAACAGTTGAAGGTAAGAATTAGTTTCACTGCAGCTTCAAATTGTTCAACACAATCCCAGATGAGAAATAAGGGTCTTATCTAGTGAAACCATCGCTCATTTTCTGAAAAAAATTGAAAATGATATAAGTTTTAACCAGAAATGCTCATCTGGAACTAGCTCTCTTCTTTTTCTCTTCTTCTCCTCTATTAGAATTCCAGCAGTGTAGACACTGCTAAGTGTATTACTGCCCTCCACAGGTCAAAGTTTGAACTAATTGTTATATACTATTGAACTAGCATATTGCATATATTGGTTGGCCCCAACGAAGCCCTAGTCATTATCACTTCACATGGTTAAACGTTAACACTGCAAACATGTACAAACCCAATTCCAAAAAAGTTGGGACACTGTACAAATTGTGAATAAAAACAGAATGCAATGATGTGGAAGTTTCAAATTTCAATATTTTATTCAGAATACAACATAGATGACATCAAATGTTTAAACTGAGAAAAATTTCAATTTATTTTTTTAAATTTCATGGCATCAACACATCTCAAAAAAGTTGGGACAAGGCCATGTTTACCACTGTGTGGCATCCCCTCTTCTTTTTATAACAGTCTGCAAACGTCTGGGGACTGAGGAGACAAGTTGCTCAATTTTAGGAATAAGAATGTTGTCCCATTCTTGTCTAATACAGGCTTCTAGTTGCTCAACTGTCTTAGGTCTTCTTTGTCGCATCTTTCTCCTTATGATGCGCCAAATGTTTTCTATGGGTGCAAGATCTGGACTGCAGGCTGGCCATTTCAGTACCCGGATCCTTCTTCTACGCAGCCATGATGTTGTAATTGATGCAGTATGTGGTCTGGCATTGTCATGTTGGAAAATGCAAGGTCTTCCCTGAAAGAGACGACGTCTGGATGGGAGCATTTAATAATGTTTAGTTACCGACAGTTATCTTTCTGTGTACAGGTTCTTTAGTTTTACATACAAGAAGAGCAATGAATGAATGTCCTGAATCTGAGGCTAAAGTAATAAATATTGTGAATGCAATGCAATGATCGGATCCAGCTGATAATCACTTCCTTTCATTATATACATCTTGTCAACTTGACACTCACTGTTAAAGGGTTAGTTCACCCAAAAATGAAAATTCTGTCATTTATTACTCACCCTCATGCCGTTCCACACCCGTAAGACCTTCATTAATCTTCGGAACACAAATTAAGATATTTTAGTTGAAATCCGATGGCTCTGTGAGGCCTTCATAGGGAGCAATGACACTTCCTCTCTCAAGATCCATAAAGGTACTAAAAACATATTTAAATCAGTTCATGTGAGTACAGTGGTTCAATATTAATATTATAAAGCGACCAGAATATTTTTGGTGCGCCAAAAAAAACAAAATAACGACTTATTTAGTGATGGCCGATTTCAAAACAATGATGCTTCAGGAAGCATCGGAGCACAAATGAATCAGTGTATTGAATCAGGATTCAGATCGTGTGTCAAACTGCCAACGGCTGAAATCACGTGACTTTGGCGCTCCGAACAGCAGATTCGATACACTGATTCATTTGTGCTCCGATGCTTCCTGAAGCAGTGTTTTGAAATCGACATAAAAACATACTTACAGTTTGGGGCCAATAAACAGCAGCTTTTGTTTTTAAAGTGGGAACTGCTTCATCTTTCAGTAAAAGCCTTTGTGCAAATCCAGCATTGAACTCGTGTAGATTCTGGAAGCTTCAGCGCCGCATCCAGTGTAGAAAATATCTCTGATTATAATGGGTTCTATTATATCTGCCGCTCGTGTCCGGTGTAAACAACTCTTCCACTTCCATTATGCTGCTCCACATGGCCTCGCCCACTTTGTTGCGTGTTCCCGGGGGCGTGTTTTGCAGGGTTTATGATGTCACCAACCTCATTTTTTGTAGGCATAAAACTGCCATAACTTTAAAAGACAATATCTCTGTGTAAATTGAACTTTCAGTGCTGTAACTTTGCCGATACTGTTTATGCTCAAGCAGCAACATTACACACTAACTAAAGTTAAAAAAGTGAAATCGCATTGAACCACCCCTTTAACAATGTCTTTATGACCTTTCTGGACCTTGACAGTGGTAGTTAATTTGCTGTCTATGGACGAATCAGAGAGCTCTCGGATTTCATCAAATGATGAACAGTAATAGGCTACATTAAAGGGGATTCACTAATAGGTTACATTATTATTTATTTATTTATTTGTTTGTTTAACTTTACTTATAGACTCAGCTTTTTCTGCATTATTGTCGTCAGCAGACTTCAGAAGGACCCTCATTTTCTCCTCTTGTTTCTTCTCTTTTGATTTTATCTCTGCCATTAGTCCTTTCCTCTTCTGCTCATCTTGCACTTTTGGTCATCAAAATACAGAGCCAATCCTCCATATATGTCGTGTAGGGCCCCCTAACCACCAGGGGGCCCTCTTGCTCATCACTACATAAAAGACCTGTATACTAAAACATTCAGGAATTACAACCATTCAGTTTAGATTAACCATTCAAGTCTACATTAAAAAGAGTCATGAAAGTAAGCAAAATGAATACTAAAACATGAACACATTTGCTTACAGCAAATGATCTCAGAAAGATGAAATCAAACACAATTTCACAATGATTTTTTTTGCCACTTTAGAATGAATCTTAATGCGTTTTCTGAAAGTATTTTTAATACAATGTGAAGAAATAATTCTTTATTTGTGTATCATTTATAAACAGGACATTTATTGAACTGGCAGTTTTTAATACATATAATAAAAACAATTTAGAAAAACAATCTTCAAAAATGCAGAGCGTTCTGTGGAGTTCAGCAGGTGTGAATTGTGTCTGTGTTGTTCACTCATTAGTGAACGATTTGAATCACTACATACTTTACTTGCGTTTGATTTCATCAAAAATCTGTGAAATATTTCAATTTTAACTTGACTGAACCTTTCAGCAATTTTTGGTTTTGGAAAATTCTTGGAAAATTGTATTGCTTCTTTTACTCGTACTGATTCTAGAACGAAAACTTTTTACACATACCTATTTTTATCTATTTTTAGACTCAAATGAACTTTATTATATGTCCACATTTTTTAATTTTGGTAAAAATACAATTACTTGCTTTATGAATTCATACTCTTTTTAACATGGTTTTTTTTTTATCACGTCTGTCACTATTTTAATTTTTAATACAGGGATTATCTGGTATAAAAAAAAATAGTATTTCTATACACCTTTATAATTGTAGACAGCAGGTGTGAACAGGACTTTTATTTTGGTGTGGCGACATGATGTCATAATGCTGCGCCGCGCTCCTGCAACTGTTTTGATTCGGCTGAAGAAAGGTTTGTTTAAGGAATTGGCTTAAATCGTTAGAAACCGTTCAATCTTAGTTATGTATTAGTTAGTTACACTTATTTACTATTGAATATAACATTGTAATTGTATATTTTTGTGTGAGTCCACTCATAGGTAACAGAAAAGGCCCGTCTCATTTCACTCATTTTCGTCTCATTTCAGTTTATCATAAACATGAATTCGGTCACTGGCTAATAGTGATGGAGAAACTGAGCTTTTCTAAACTCCGAGTCAACTGAATCAAATACTTTACAAATGATTCAGTGAATCTTAGCGCTCGTGCTGCTCAAACAGAAATGAACGAGAACAACAAACACTAACATGTGTAATGACAACTTTTACAAACCAACTGCTAATATTTTCATGAAAATGTAATCATTTAAATGTAATTATTATTCATTATATACCAAAATGTAGATCATAAATGGCTTAACATAAAGTGTCTGTTTAGTTTGTGTTCTTTTATTAATTTTCAGAGGTTTTTTTTTTTTAGCTAATCAGGTCATTTAAGTCCATTAACTCTCACTCTGACTGACTCTCACCAGTGCACTGAACTAATGAACTAGAGCTGACTGAGACGCACCCAGAGATTTATTTTTCTCTCTGTTAATGATTCTCATCTTAAACAGGACAGAGGGACCAAACACACAGAAAAACTCTTGATGAAGCGACTGAGATCCATGTGACACACTATTAAAAATATGGCGTTTATTAAAGAGGAGAGTGAAGACACGAAGATGGAGTTTATTAAAGAGGAAATTGAAGACATAAAGATTGGAGAAACATTCAGAGTGAAACAAGAAGATACTGAGGAACAAACAGGTTGGTTTCATTCTCAAAGCCAGAGGTGGATTAAGGTCTACACAGGCCCCTAGATTTCTAGAGGCCCCCCTATCTATCTATCTATCTATCTATATATATATATGTGTGACTGTACTGTACTGTATATATATATATATATATATATATATATATATACAGTGCATGCAGAATTATTAGGCACATTGATTTTCTGATCATATTTTTTTCCCAGGCATCCATTTTTTTCTCCTGTCATCCATTATCGATCTAATCCTTTTCATTTATCAAATAAGAATATAAGGGTTATGTAATCATTATCAAATGACTTTTTGATGATACTTGCTCAGGTGGTTGCTGGGTTCTTATCTCTATCAGCTTGCAACGTCATATCTCACATAGCATGCATTTCTATTGTTAAAGGCCCACTGAAATGTCTTGGAACGTGCAGAATTATTCAATGTGTTGATGTATTAACAGGAAGACAGGGCAGGATATATCGAACAGCTCCACCCCTTTTTAAAAAATAGCCAAAATAAGTTTTGTTTATACCACAGCTCGGCCAGAGCCATTAAACTATTTTTTTTTTTTTTAAATAGACGGAGAGAGAGAATAGAAATAGAAAAAAAAAAGTGCGTGCTAATATTACTGGGTCAAGTGTTGATGGCACCACAAGGTGTTGTTCACGCACAAGTCTGAAGTAGTGAGTTTAGGCATAGTGGTGCAGAGCCAGTGGTTGTTCTGTAGGCAAACATTAGAGCCTTGAATTTGATGCGAGTGGCTATTGGCAGCCAATGCAAACTGATAAAGAGAGGTGTGACATGCACTCTCTTTGGCTCGTTAAAGACCAATCTTGCCAATCTTGACAGTGCATGCTGGAAGGCCTGCCAAGAGAGCATTACAAGAGCTTGGACAAGAATTTGTGTGGAATGCTCCGATAGGAAGGGTCTAATCTTCCTAATGTTGTATAAGGCAAATCTGAAGAACTGGGCCGTTGTAACGATGTGATCTGTGAAGCTTAAACAATCATGCATCACCACTCCAAGGTTCCTGGCTGTCCTGAAAGGAGTAATGGTTGATGAACCAATTTGAATGTAAAGGTTATGATGGGTTGGCACCGACCAGAAGTAGTTCTGTCTTTGTTAGGTTGAGTTGAAGGTGTTGGTCCATCATCCAGGCAGAAATGGCTGTCAGGCAGGCTGCAATGTGAGCAGCAACTGTAGGATCTTCTGGTTGGAATGAGAGCTAGAGTTGTGTGTGTCATCAGCATAGCAGTGATAGGAGAAACCATGCTCCTGAATGACAGATCCTAGTGATGACATGTAGATGGAGAAGAGAAGTGGTCCAAGCACGGAGCCCTGAGGTGCCCAAGTAGCACGATGATGTAACTTAGATACCTCACCCCTCCAAGATACCCTGAAGGACCTACCTGAGAGGTAAGACTTGAACCACTGGAGTGCGGTTCCTGAGATGCCCTTTGTCATGAGGGTTGACAGGATGATCTGGTGTTTAACTGTGGCAAAGGGTGTCGGTAGCATTGTTAGTATCCAGTGATCAGAAATGATTAAGGGAAGGAATTGGGATGAGACCAAAGAGGATAGTCGGGAGGGTGAGAGTGAGTGTAGAAAAGTGGCGAAAAGTGACTTGTAGGGAAGTGTGTGCTGAGTTAGGAGTCAGGTTGAGATTAAAGCAGAACTAAGTAACTTTTTTATCTTCATAAATAGTTTTCTAAGTCCTTACGATGGTTAATTGACTTGTGGTGTGTTTGAGGCAAGCACTAACCCCCTCTGGCATGTCTACGCCAGAAAACAGCACTTGCAAGTTGAGCTTCGCCGACCCAACACAATCTCGCCTCACGTTCACGCGAGAGTGACAAAATGCTTTACGGTAATTAAAAAATGTATATATTATGACTTTCAATTTCGAAAATTACCCACCTCCATCGAGATTTCTTGTACTGTATTTGCAAAACTACTGCGCTGGTGAGCGCTGTAGTCGTTGTAATCCAGAGCTGTGCTTGGAGTATTTACGACAGTGTGATTCACTGAAGGAACCTGTAGGGGGAGCTTCGCAAATCTTACAGAGTTCCGCTTTAAAAGTGATGAGGAAATGGTCTGAGGTGTGTAGTGGAGTAACCAGTGTATTATCAGTGGAGCAGCAGCATGTGTATGAGGTCCAATTGGTTACCTGATTTGTGGGTAGCAGTAGTAGACACTCACTTAAGATCAAATGAGGCAAGCAGAGTGCGGAAGTCGGCAGCCTGAGGTTTGTATAAATGGATGTTAAAATCTCTAAATACTACCAGAGAAGTACCATCCTCAAGGAGGAAGGATGAGAGTAACACATATAACTAGTATCCAACCTAGGGGATGACAAACAACTATAACATGGATTTTAGTAGGGTAGGTGATGGTAATTGTATGCGATTCAAATGAGATATTGCCACAGAAAGATGGTAGAGGATTAAACTTCCATTCATTGGGCATAAGCAGACCAGTACCACCACCCCTCCTAGTCTGACGTGGGATGTAGGACAAAGTGAAATTGGAGGAGAGGGCTGTCGGTGTGGCAGTGCCCTCTGGTTTGAGCCATGTCTCTGTCAGTGCCACGAGATGTAGACAAGAATGAGTAGCGATAGATGTAATGAAGTCTGCTTTGTTTACAGCAGATTGACAATTCCAGAGACTAATAGGAATAGAAAGCAATGTACTAGAGGACATAGTTAAAGTACGCAGGTTGTTAGGATTGCTCTGCCTCCAACGTGTGGCACGTGATTTAGGTGTGTTACTAATAGTGGGAATTTGGAAGCACAAAAACAAACAGACAAGAACAAGCTGTATGAAAGAGGAAGGAAAGGAAAGGAAAAAGAGCAATACTCATGTGCCTTGTCAGTGTCCTTGCTCTGTGGAATCGCGCAGGTAAAGTCACTGGTCTTTACACTCTTTGGTCTTCACACGAGGGCTGCCGCGTCCACTGCTGCGGTATGCTAGACAGTTTTATACCCACTTGATATAACGTTATTTAGTTCAGCTGGCCATGTCTTACTAATTCAAATCGAAACGCGAACAAACGTGAATTGCCACGTGACCAGAGTAAACAAACTTTCCTAGCAACGAGAACAGCACTAAAATCAAACGAGAAACACACAAAAACATTTACATTATGTTGATCCTCCTGTCGCTTGACTGCTTCTCTGTGTTACATGTTATGCCAAGTTTACACTACAGGACTTTAAACATCAGCAGATCGCTGTGCTGTTCAGGTTACATGACTTGCTGTGGAGTCTTGAAGTCGTTGTGGTGTTCACACTACGTGACACTACGTAAATGCTCCACAACAGGAGGTTACACACTACACGAGCTGTCACCCAACGACTTTATTTGACAATGGACATTGGGAAGAAATTAGATTCTCATATATTTGCAAGTGAGTGTTTTGTCATTTAAAAACCTACATCATGATCTTGATCTTAATCTGTAAGGCGAGATGGGCGCCGTCTTATTTGTTCACATCCATTTGTACCGAAATACTTGTGGCCGGTGAACTGGGAGAAGAGTAGAGTGAGCTTTATAGTTACTTACACAATGTGTATCTGATATGAATAAATGTTGGCAAATTATATTTGAATGGACTGTTATTGCTGCTTCCATAGACATCAGTATTTCATTGACTGTTGCGTTGTGACACATGACACCACAGGATATCGAGTCGGCCGACAGCTCCAGATATTTAGCATGCTAGATATTTGTTTGGCGTCTGCAAGGTGTCGGCGACACATCAGTGAGCCTCTTTGATGCGTCGTTGAGTAGTTCACACATAAAGATTGACGAGCATCCGATCACCCGCTGATTTTCCCCCGATCACAGCCCGACCTGTCAGTGAGCTTGTTAACTTGCAAATCGGGTAGTGTAAACTTGGCATTACATGTCCAGCAGCAGCAGCATGTCTTACATGCTCACCGCAATGTCTTTGAATGTACAGTAGCAAGTCTCTGTATCCAAGACCAAATGCATTAACATTGCCATATTCATTTCCATACCAACTTCTATTGCCATATCAATCTCCCGAGAGTTGTCATGACACATATATATATATATATATATATATATATATATACATATATGTGTGTATGTTAGATTAAGTTTGTGTATTCATTTGAGCTCTTTGTGAATCTACATAAATGATTAGGCCAATTTCTTTGATTCACATGCATTGATATAGTCAGCAGCTGTTCTGCACAGATTAGCTACAACCCTGATCAAACACACTTGAATGTCTTCAGGATTACTACAGCTACGTGTAGGAAGGTGAGTTGTGTCAGAGCAAAACTCTGCAGGACAGCAGCATTTCAAGAACCACCGTCCCTGAGCTCGTGATATGTCTCAGCTATGTAAACATTATCACTGATCTGTTAACAGCTATAATAGCAAACATACGAGTCTCCATAAACTCCTGGCATCTGAGCCACTAAGGACAGTGGTGTAATTTTATTTATGAAGGGAATGTGTCCAGATAAATTCATATACCAATATGTGTAAGTCATTAACACTAGAGCGCTTGACATGAGGGTCAGTAAAACACAGGATTTGCACAGAAGTTGATTCTCAAAGATGGATCGATACCAAATGATCCAATTTCATATATATTTATTTCGTGATGTTTGCAAATTGTCTTTCTGATTGTGTTTGGTGAGCACGTTGCTAATGTGCTGTTAAACATGGCTAAAGTTACCATTGTTTCTTACTGTATTCATGGAGACCAGAGCCATGTCGTTATTTTCATTTTAACCCGAAAACGCGTGTAGTCTGTATAATTTGTAAACGCGTCTTCATTCTCATTGAGTCTCTCCAACAGTGTGTAGCTTTAGCCACGTTAGCCATGCAGCACACAGTCAAAATCATTAAAAAATCTAATTTTAGCAAACATTTCTGTCTCTTCAAATAAAAATATGTAAAGTCACCCCACATTGACTCTTCTACCTGTTGTTTTTTACATGGCTAATCTACACTGTGATATGTGATTCCAATTAGAGCACTGGTAATCTGAAAAAGGGTGATTCAATCCAATTTTGCTTTGAAAAATTAACACAAAAGTAAAATGGATTACCTGATCCTGGATAGCAAAACATTGGATTTCCAAATCCAGATCATTCTGATCCAGATTAAACTTTTTGAACAAATGGGCCCTGGAGACTCTGATGCATCTTCAGCAGGATTCTTTATTGAGAAGATGTTGTGGGCACTGCAGTCATCCAAGTCTGATATTCTCTGATTGGAGCTAAGTTTTTTTTTTTTCTTCATTTAGTGGTAACAAGATGGGGGCTCCTCAGGTATTTTGAAGGACATTATAGACAGGACATCAATTTTCCACCCCATTAGCATCTGGGCCCTATTCATTCTGTCCCGTCAAGTTGTATGTTGGTTTTTGATACTTTACGTGTCTAAATATTTGTTGTTTGTTGCTTTATGCCATTAAACTGGTGTTAATTTGCATTTGTCTCTTTTTGTCTTAGACCTGATGGCACTGAAAGAGGAGAATGAAGTAATGAATGAAATGGATGAGAATGATCAATACAAGAATCATCCTGATTTCACAACTGGAGAAAAAATTGCTCAGAGACTGAAAAGACTTCCTCACGAAAAAGGGCTAAAAAGACAGGAACTAGAAGGACTTTCACCTGCCAACAGTGTGGAAAGAGTTTTGCTGAAAAGATACACCTTGAAAGACACATGAGAGTTCACACTGGAGAGAAGCCTTACACCTGCCAACAGTGTGGAAACCGATTCACTTTAAAAGGAAGCCTTAACAGGCACATGAGAATTCACACTGGAGAGAGACCTTACAGATGCCCTCAGTGTGGAAGAAGTTTCAGTTGTAAAGGACACCTTAAAGCCCACATGAGAGTTCACACTGGAGAGAAACCTTTCGTCTGCCTACAGTGTGGAAACAGATTCACTCTAAACGGAAGCCTTAAAAAGCACATGAGAATTCACACTGGAGAGAAGCCTTACACATGTCATCAGTGTGGAAATACTTTTGCTCAAAAAGTAAGCCTTAAAAGGCACATGATAATTCATACTGGAGAGAAGGCTTACTCATGCCCTCAGTGTGGAAAAAGTTTTTCTCAAAAACTAAGCCTTAACAGACACATGAGAATTCATGATGGAGAGAAGCCTTTCACCTGCCAACAGTGTGGAAGAAGTTTCAACCTAAAAGGAAACCTTAAAGTCCACATGAGAATTCACACTAAGAAGAGCCTTTTCACCTGCCAACAATGTGGAATAAGTTTCACTCAAAAAGAAAGTTTTAACAGACACATTAGAATTCACACTAAAGAGAAGCCTTACACCTGCCAACAGTGTGGAAGGAGTTTTGATCAACATAAAAACTTTAAAGTCCACATAAGATTTCACACTGGAGAGAAACCCTACATGTGCACTCAGTGTGGAAAGAGTTTCAATCAAAAACGAAACTTTAAAGACCACATGAAAATTCACTCTGGTAATCAACCCTACACATGTCCTCAGTGTGGAAGAAGTTTCAATCAGAAAGGACACTTTGAAGACCACATAAGAATTCACACCGGAGAGAAGCCTTTTAGTTGCCAACAGTGTGGAAAAAGTTTCAACCGAAAAGAAATCCTTAAGAGACACATGAGAGTTCACACTGGAGAGAAGCCGTTTACATGTGGTCACTGTGGGAAAAGTTTTGGGTATAAAATAGCCCTTAAGTACCACATGAGTATTCACATATGAAAGAACTATTTTTATTATGTCATCAGTGTGGAATTGATTTCACAGACAGGAAACACCTCACCTAGAGAAATAGATTCAATGTATTGATTACACAAATGAAGAATTAACTAATTACAGAAACTACGTCAACAGAAGCCTAAATCTGTATCAAATAAAATACATATAACAGTGTAGGCCTGTGCAAAATATTAAACAATATAACAGACACAGGTTTTTGATTCAAAAGAAACAGATTTGGAGATATGGCAATAGCTACTTTTCAACTGTAATAACAGGGCTTTCAGCGGTTGGGGCTATTGGCCTTGGACCTGTAGGACAGTGCCCAAAATCACCATTTCCACTGTCATGCCTGAAGCTCTGCAGCACTTTACTAAAACCCTCCCCTTAACACTTCTCTCTGAAACGATGTCACACAACCCCATCATTTCACCAACAAAGGGAAGTTTTATCAGACTGCAAAATAAACAAGTTTGCCTTTTTGTTTTTTACTTAAAGATTTTAAACCATGCATCAATGTTTAACTATAAAAAGTGATACATAAATAATAGTCCAGTCCTAATAAAGGCAGGAACACACCAAGCTGACGGTCGGCCGTCGGGCATTTTGTTCGTTGGCCGACTAAGTTTTCTCAGTGTGTTCCACACCGTCAGCTGAAGTTGATCCTTGTTTGCTTTTTTTCGTCCGATTCGACATGTTGAATCAGCGTCTGAGCCTGTTGGTCCGTAGGTCCATCTGATCATTCTGATTGGCTGTTTCAGCTACTGCCACCTGCTGGTACAGAAAGGCATTTCATCTTGTGCAGGCACAGAACGAACGTGCTGCTTGACTGTCGAGCGTCGGTTTGGTGTGTCAGGGCAACTTGGACACAGACGCTGCCGACGTGAGCCAACCCCGCAGTCTGCTTTCGTCGCCACTAGTTCGTCAGCATTGGCTTGGTGTGTTCCTTCCTTAAGACCCAATAATTTTAGGGAAAAGTCCACTTAATGGAGGGCAGGGGTACAGATAGTATCACGGTTCATGGGTCTGTGTGTTGCTGTCGCTGGTCTGATTGCTTGTTAACCACGGTGCAGGTGAGCTAACGCTCCTCTATCTACCTCATGTTTTGTTGTTTGTTGTCAGATCGTTGTTTGCGCATGCCCTGTTGTTGTTTCACCAGAGGTTTTCTAGTTGTCTGTTCCTGTTTTTGCATCCTGCCTTGTGTGGATTTACTTCTGTGGATTTACTTCTGTTTCTGGATTACTCATTCACTTCTGTTTCATGTCAGCTTGTTGCAGTCTCTGTGCTACTAGGGCTTACTATTCATCTGAATAACAACATCTGACCATTTGCCTTGCATTATTTTCCTTTGCATTATAAATAAAATTTCTTGTTACACTCACAATTGGACCTTGAGTTTCATTACTGAGAGATAGATGATTGCAAAGCATCTGTGGATCATCTTCACAGGGGAACTCGAACAGGCAGATATTTGTCCTTGTCTGGGGTCATAATTTACTGGATGTGAGACGATGATAACACTAGTGCAATACATGAAGCGTAGCCTGTTGTGTCGTATGTGTGCTAAGAATGATTGGCTTGATAAACATGGTTTTATAATAAAACAAGGCTCCATTAGTCTCTTTAGACTTTATGCAGAGCACATTTTCTTACTCACTTTCTCTCTCTCTCTCTATATTTTATATATATATATATGCTTGCGGTTGCTTGCTTATATATATACACACACATGATGAAATATATTTAAGATCTTTATGTGTTCACCCAAAAGTGAAAATTTGATGTTTATCTGCTTTCACTAGATAAGTCTGGTATCGTTTAAAGTCCTTTGAAGCTGCACTGAAACTGTAATTTTGACCTTCAACTGTTTGGAAACCATTGAAGTCAACTATAAGGAGAATAATCCTGGAATGTTTTCATCAAAAACCTTAATTTCTTTTCGAACTGAAAAAAGAAAGACATGGACATCTTGGATGACATGGGGGAGAGTAAATTATCAGGAAATTTTCATTCAGAAGTGAACTAATCCTTTAAGCATATTTGGCGTGCTGTCCAGGGGGAGGGCTCTGAGCTCAGAATTTTGGCCCGAACCCAGAGTACTCCTCCCGATGTGGTAAGAATGGATAGGGGTGGAGAAGGGATGCTGATAAACTGTCAAACAAACAGAGGTAGGCATGATAAAAACATGATACTCGTAGAGAATCAAGAAAACGAGATTCAAACAATAAGACTAACAGTGTTGAGCTATATAATAATTAGTTTTTGGGTTATAAATTCTATCCAAATATTCCTTTGTCTAAAAAAAACAATTTATTACAGCGTCCTTCTGGTTTCTACAATAAAACTGAAAATAGAGGGTAATGCAGGTATGACAGGATGGGACACTAGTTAAAATTGCTTATTTCTCTGGATTTAAACATTCTTGGAAACATCTGGGATAATGTAAGTAAACAAGTCAACAAAATATATAACAATGTTCTAGTGGTTTTGGGATATTTTAATCCAAAAATCGTACATATTGTGCCTTTAAACATTACTTTACATTAATGTGGCTATTTTAACAATTTCATGTTTGTTTAAAAAAACCTGAAAACAGAAAGCAGCGGACTTGAGCATCTCTAATACCATCAAAAGCCGTGGGTATTAATTTTAGAATTAGCATTAAATTTCATTGTCAGTGACAATGTGGAGTGGTAATTACCTGGTCTTAATCATAGATCAGTTGTAAATTAAGTAGCTTAACCATTTCATGTTTGTTTAAAAAAACTGCATTAAGGATGTTCACCAAGTCCGCTGCTCAGTTATTTTGAATTTCTTTTAACTCCTTAAAGGGTTAGTTCACCCAAAAATGAAAATTATGTCATTAATGACTCACCCTCATGTCGTTCCAAACCCGTAAGACCTCCATTCATCTTCGGAACACAGTTTAAGATATTTTAGATTTAGTCCGAGAGCTTTCTGTCCATCCATTGAAAATGTATGTGCGGTATACTGTCCATGTCCAGAAACGTAATAAAAACGTCATCAAAGTAGGGTTAGTTAGAAGTTTTTAAAGCATCGAGAATACATTTTGGTCCAAAAATAACAAAAACTACGACTTTATTCAGCATTGTCTTCTCTTCCGGAATCCTTTCCATTGAATTGATTCCACTGAATTGATTCCATTGAATCCTTTCATCTGTCGGCGTTGGTAATGCACTTTTACGTAGTTGTTTTTGGCGATTAGGACATCCGTGACATGCACACTTACGCACCATTTTAAAAAATAGCTTAAATACAGCGTGCGTCTCCCTCAGACTGTAAACGAAACTCTGGCAGATAACACGTCAGCAGCGTCTTACGTCAGCAGTGCGCTGCGGTTCACTGAACCCGAGTCGTGAACCCGGATGAACAACAGACCCGGAAGAGAATACAATGCTGAATAAAGTCGTTGTTTTTTGTTATTTTTGGACCAAAATGTATTTTTGATGTTTCAAAAACTTCTAACTAACCCACTGATGTCACATGGACTACTTTGATGATGTTTTTATTAGAGATGAGCCGGATACTCGGCTGAAACGAGTATCCGGTACGGATAAAGCACTTCTGCCGAGTACGAGTATTATACGAGTAATACGAGTCAATATCTGTGCTCGGATTGAATGAAAATCATCATTGGGTAGCTGATTGTGTCAGCGTTCTGTGATAGGCTAGTCACAGCGCCACTCCCCTACACACATACAGATGTATTTTGTTGCTGTGTATCGCTCTGCTCACTCACAGTGAAGCCTCGTTTACACTGCACGCGTGTGCGGCGCGTTACGGCTGCGACGCGGCTACCGGAGCTGATACACGGCCACTCTAGTCAATGCTTGTGTTTACACCAGCCGCGCCGCGGCGCGTTTGAGAAGCGTCCCAGATAAAAGATAGGCACCTCGCCTATTTTGGACGGACGCCGCGTCCAAGACACGCAGCTCAAATACAAAATAAAGTCAAAATAATCACCCTGTGTAAACTCCCGCTCATATTTCACATCACTAGGAGGCTCTCTCTCTCTCTCTCTCTCCCTCTTACTCACTCTCTCACACACACACACACCTGGTGTGGAAATAAAAAAATTAAAAAAAAACAAAAAACAAATCACACTGATCATAAAAAAATTAAAAGTTAAAAAAGAAAGTTATGTTGTTCATTACATTTTACTTCATAATTGCACTGCATTGTTTTGTTTTCATTGTTGCAAAACTTGTTCTGTAATATAGTTTGTTTGCTATCGTGATCAAAACCATTGATCTGAGGCTCAATCCTGATGCTGTCCTGTAAATATTTTTCTAATCAGCAATAAATCAAACAATTTCTGATCAACCCATATCAATTGCATGCTTAAAATAACATACCGGTTAAAGCCCCGCCCATTTCAAGACAGCCCCACCTACTTCCGGGTTAGGCCCCACCCACTCCGAGTACAGATACAGATACAGATAATTCATGTGGTTAACAGATACAGATACAGATACAGATAATGCTGTACTCGCTCATCCCTAGTTTTTATTACCTTTCTGGACATGGACAGTATACCGCACATACATTTTCAATGGATGGACAGAAAGCTCTAGGACTAAATCTAAAATATCTTAAACTGTGTTCCGAAGATAAAAGGAGGTCTTACGGGTTTGGAAAGGCATGAGGGTGAGTCATTAATGACATAATTTTCATTTTTGGGTGAACTAACCCTTTAAGCAAAGAAAGAAAAACTCCGCCTGAGTATATCGGGAATATGTGAACCTCAAGATTTGCTTTATTTCTGCAATTCTTTCCACAGCGATTGCACATGAAAGGCTTTTCTCTGGTATGAGTTATTACATGATTCCTAAGGTGATTGCTGTCAGTGAAACTCATTCTACACTGATGACATTATACAGTTATTTTGTACATGAATCCTCATGGTAATCGAGTGTTTCTTTATGTTTGAAAGTCTTTCCACATCGACAACACTTAAATAGCTTCTCTCCAGTGTGAATTCTTGTGTGTCGGGTAAGGATTCCTTTTTGGTTGAAACTTTTCCCACATTGTTTGCAGGTGAAAGGCTTCTCTCCAGTGTGAATTCTTATGTGGTCTTCAAAGTGTCCTACTTGAGTGAAACTCTTTCCACACTGAAAGCACATGTAAGGCTTCTCTCCAGTGTGAGTTCTCATGTGTCTATTAAGGTTTCCTTTTTGAGTGAATCTGTTTCCACATTGTTGGCAGGTGAAAGGCTTCTCTCCAGTGCAAACTCTCTTGTGGACAATAAGGTTCCCGTCTTGAATGATAGTCCCACACTGAGGGTATATATAAAGCTTCTCTCTAGTGTGCGCTCTTGTGTGCCTGTCTAGGTTTCTTTTATGGTTGAAACCTATCCCACATTGTTTGCAGGTGAAAGCCTTCACTCCACTGTGAATTCTTACATGGTCTTCAAAGTGACATAATTGATTGAAACTCTTTCCACACTGAGGGCATGTGTAGCATTTCTCTCCCGTATGAATTCTCATGTGGACTTGAAGTTTTCCATATTGATCAAATGTCTTTCCACACTGAGAGCATGTAAAAGGCTTGTGAATTCCCATGTGGGTATTAAAGTTTCCTTTCTGGTTGAAACTCTTTCCACACTGAAGGCACATGTAGGGTTTCTCTCCAGTATGAATTTTCATGTGGATATTAAGGTTTCTTTTACTATTAAAACTTTTTCCACACTGTTTGCAGATAAAGTTGCCCCTAGTCCTTGCCTTTTGAGCTCTTTTTCGTGAGGAAGTCTTTTCAGCCTGTGAGCAACTAAAAGGTTTTTCACCAGTTATGAAATCATGATATTTATATAATGATCTTTCTCTTCCATTTCATTAACTTCAGTCTCCTCTTTCAGTGCCATCAGGTCTAAAAAAGACAGAGTTACAAGTTAACCCAACTTAATGGCACAAAGCAACAAACATTGAAACATTTATACATGTAAAAACCAACATACAAATACATCCTTTATCCACTAAGCTACTATAAGAGGTGTTGATCTGAGAAGCCTTCTCAATATTGCTAACTCTTCACTTGCTTTAGGGCATGTCTCAAAAATGTCAAGCTGGCAGTTAACTATTAAAAAAAATTCTGAATAATTATAGACTTCTAGAGAAGGGGTAGTCAACCCTGTTCCTGGAGGTGCTACCTTCCTGCATCCTTCAGTTTCAACCCTGCTTCTACACACTTACTGTTACACCTTTGATTGGCTGTTTCATGTTTGTTTGACTGGATTAGAGCTAGACTCTGCAGGATGGAATCCCATGAGGAGCAGGGTTGGAGACCCTTGTCTGAGGGTCTTTCCAATGACCCAAAAGTCTTGTAGTTTGTTCAGATGCAACTTAAGCCATGCTGCCATGTTCTTTTTAGAGAGAATCTTTCTCCTGACAAACCTTCCAAACCTGTCATTCTTGTTCATTCTTTTTATAATTATACTGTCATGAACTTTAATATAAACTTGTTTAAACTTGTTAACTGATGCCTGTAGAGTTTGAGGTGTAGTCCTTGTTTTTTTGCAGTTTTTCTGGGCATTGTAGAGTCTGACCTTGGGGGTGAATTTGCTGGGGCATCCAATCCTGGGAACATTGGCAATGTCTTGATTGTTTTCCATTTATGAATAGTCTTCCTCACTGTAGAATGATGGACTTCAAATTGCTCAGAAATGGCCTAATAACCCTTCCCAGACTGATGGGCAGGGCATTGTGTTAAGACACACCGAAACTGAAGTAAGTGGGCTTACCAGAATCCGAAAAGGGATCGGACCTAATCAAGTTCCTCAAGTTGTTTCATGTATGTATACCCTCCTTGACCATTTGTGAGATCAAAATTGAGAATGTGCATCACCTTTACAGCAGGACAGAAACTGAATCTTCACACTCATGCAATTTGATCTTTAAACTTGATTAAGTGGATCATCAGACAATTCTAAAAAGGTGCAAGGGAGGCTTACACTGTTGATCACAGAGAAGATCCTATCCTTCCTTCCTGACTTGAACAATGATACAATGAGGAATCGGACTGAATTAAACCAAATTCAGAAGAAGATGATTGCCCTTGGTGTCACGCCAATTCTCATTTATCCAGCTGAGATCAAGTTGACACACTGTGGTCCATCTTCTCTCTAAATTTCTCCTCTCCAGTCACCCTACACCTGCCCTTTAGACCCCATCCCCTTTACACCTTCTACAAGCAGTCTCTCACACACATCAACACATCATTCCGCACAGGCATATTCCCCACTGCATTTAAGTATACTCAGATAACCCTACAGTGTAAAAAACTACACTAGACATTTCTTGTAGAGAAAATTATAGACCTATCTCCTCCAATTCATAGCAAAACACTTGAATGAGTTGTTTAAATATGGTGTTATCTTTCCTTTCACAGAACAGCCAGCTGGACAAAAAACAATCAAGATTTAAGAGTGGCCACTCAACTAAAACTGCCTTGCTGTCAGTCACAAACTCTACAACACATTCGGCCAGATTGCGTTCATGGTGTAGACACTCATGTGGTCGAAAGTGTTCGAACAGCCGATAAAGACTCCCTACTTGTATATCACAGTTATGCAGATGACACCCAGATTTACCTAGCCCTATCACCTAACGACTACAGCCCCATTGACTCCCTGTGCCAATGTATTAATGAAATTAAAAACTGGATGTGCCTAAGCTTCCTTCAGTTAAACAAAGACAAAACGGAAGTCATTGCGTTTGGAAACAAAGATGAAGTTCTCAAAGTGAACACATACCTTCACTCTAGGGGTCAAACAATTAAAAATCAAGTCAGGAATCTTGGTGTGATTTTGGAGTCAGAACTGAGTTTCAGTAGCTATGTAAAGACAATAACTAAATCAGCATATTATCATCTCAAAAATATTTCAAGTATTAGATGCTTTGTCTCCAGTCAAGACTCCAGTCAAGAAACTTGTTCATGCTTTCATCACACCAGCAGGGTGGATTATTGTAATGGGCTCCTCACTGGTCTTCCCAAATAGACCATAAGACAGCTGCAGCTCGTACAAAACGCTGCTGCCAAGATTCTGAGCAGAACCAGAAAACATGAACACATCACACCAGTCCTCAGGTCCTTGCACTGGCTTCCAGTTGCATTTAGAATTGATTTTAAAGTACTGTTACTTGTTTATAAATCACTCAATGGCCTAGGACCTCAATATATTGCAGATATGCTCATAGAATATAAACCTAACAGATCACTCAGATCAGATCATCAGGATCAAGTCATTTAGAAATACCAAGGGTTCACTCAAAGCAAGGAGAGTCTGCTTTTAGCTGTTATGCCAGTCACAACTGGCATATCTCCTTAAGAGATCAGGTGTGCTCCAACAGTAGCCACATTCAAATTCAGACTCAAATCATATCTTTTTATCTATGCATTTGCTGATTGAGCACTGTGCTATGTCCGAACTGTTTGCATTTTATACATATTATCTTTTTATTCTTTTAATTCCTTTTCCTGTTTTTATTTCATTTTTAATGCATTTTATATCTTTTATGTATCATCTTGTTACTTTTAATGCATTTTAAATATTGCTGTCTGGTTAAAAGAGCTGGGAGAATTAGGAAGAAAGCATTTGTGATTAGGTTAAAATTTGGTAAATTTGGATAAGGGGACAACCATAGGGGAAACTTGAGCACACATCTAACTAAGAGTTGCACATTCTGACTACCAAGGTAGAGTTCACTTGTGCATTTGCATCCTTTTCTGGAGATTTTAATGTTAATATATTCAATTGTAATATTCCCCCGGTTTCACAGACAAGGCTTAAGCTAGTCCTAGATTAAAATGCATGTTTAAGCTGTTTTAACAGAAAACAACTTGCACTAACAGATCTTAAAATATGTCGGTGCCATTGTTTTGTCTCAAGATAAAAGATTATAATTTGTCTCAAGATAAAGATTATAAAAGCTACTTAAATGGCCTAACTGAACTAAGGCCTAATCTTTCCCTGCCAGTGATTTTTTTTTTATTTGCCAGCGCAAGCATTGGATCATTTTAACAATTGAACAAATTTAATAAAGATCTTTGAGAATGAAACCAACCTGTTTGTTCCTCAGTTTCTTCTTGTTTCACAGTGAATGTTTCTTCAACCTTCATGTCTTCAATCTCCTCTTTAATAAACACCATCTTTATAATAGTGTCACATGGATCTCAGTCACTTGAACAGGAGTTTTTCTGTGTTTATCCTGTTTAAGAAGAGAATTATTAACAGAAAGAAAAATAAATTCAAACTAAATCTCTGGGTGTGTCTCAATCGGTTCAGTAGTCAGTACACTGGTGAGGGAGTCAGTCAGAGTGAGTTATATATGTATATAAACACTTAACAATAAAAGTTAATAACAGAATGCAAATTATACAAACATTTTTGTATAATACATTTATTTAATACTACACTTTAATGAAAACAATTGTATTTGGTTTGTGAAAGTTGTCATTTCACATGAATTGTGTTTTTCTCGTTTTTCTTTTTTTTTTGGGGGGGGGGGGGGGGGGGGGTCCTTTATTAATTTGGATTTTCTCACTTTTTTATTATAACACAAGAAACACTGAATGACAATGTTTTATAACTTCCTTTCTCTACTGAGTGGATTCGTAAACACCTCTGATTGGCCATTGTGTTCACACGTTCATCAGATATGTCCGTGATTGGCTACAATGATGAGCGCACAGGAGCATTTGAAAGCACAATAGAAGTGTTTGGATTTGAATCTATAAGCAGACTGTTCCTGTGTGTATCTGCGTAAGCACTCAGTGAAGAGCTATTGATGAATATGTACGATTTTGAAGCATTGATCATTGAAGCCAATCACAGACATATCAAATGAGCCGTGAACACAATGGCGCAAATTTTTAAAATTTCCTTTAAAAAAAAAAAAAAGTACTAACTTGGTAGTGGAGTTGGTACTTTTGACAGCTCTAGAAAAATCAGAAATCAAATACATATGGTCTTAACTTTTCCAGATAAAGGTTAAAAAAGACTTACACTTACAATATTTACACTTGTGTATAAAATATTTGGCGAGAACAAAATAAGATTAAGTAAATAACGTATGTCTGACTTTTCTTCTTTCACAATGTGTATAATCCAGAATAACATTTTCATATTTCAATTAGATTTCAGGAATTATACCACCAAAAACACGAAATGTTTTCCCACAGATTCTTAGTGCACTCACAATACCATAATGAAATTAAACAAATCTTCGGTTTGGAGACCACAGAGGAGCAATTTACATCAATTTCATCAGAAATAAACCTTTGTTTTAAAAAAAAAAATATCCAATATCCAAGTTAATATCACATAGGCTACATGTATGTTCCAATAAAAGATACCAATAGGACAAGAGACAACCTCATTCTGAATACTACTGTTGTTTGGTTTGGTGGTGAGGGATCATTTACCAACAAGCAATAGCTCCAAAAACAAGCATATTCCTTTGCTGTAATTGGGACTTTATAATGTGACAAAAATTCCTAATTTTAAAGGAATTGCTTAGTCATTAAATAACTGACTCGCAAAAATAATTTTTATTTTTAACCCAATTATTAAAGTAAATTAATTTATTTTTGTACAGAAAATCTCTGTTGAGCCAAGTTATGTAGGCTAACTGTGCGAGGAATAATTATGCTTGTAAATTAAAGGCCATGTTAAGAGACATTGTTTGTTTAAGCAAGATAGTTTGTGAAAGTAAGATTTAAGGTTTTTTTTCCATAATCAAAGAAAAGTTATCAACGCATCTATTCTTCATATCCTTAGAAACAACTATAGCCTACCCAAATAAGTATCCTTACCTTTCACTGGGATGACATCCATGTTTGTTAAACAACAATTTTTGATTGAAAACAGCTCACATTTATGAATATTTAAGTGTAAGCCTGATGCCCAAAAATAAACCAAAACATTAACAGCAACAACATTACCTGAGCAGAGTTGCGTAAAAACAGTGTAGCATCATCTGTGAGTTAACTAAGCATGATCTATCTGCGATATTAATGCCGTGTACAGCGCTTGCCCGATGATAAACAGAAAGTAATTGACCAGCTAATAAAAATAACTGCAGTGAAATCGACTTGTCTAATTCCACGTGTAACAAATTAAATCTGGTAGATGAGCCGTTTTCAATTTGATAGAACAGTTTTCATTTGCATAAAGTGTTTGAACAGCTTTGATAAAAAGAGAGATGTTATTATAATGTTTAGTTCAATGTATGTATCCTTCACTTTGAAATCAGTATGATTAACTTTATGCCTTTTACAAAGAAAGATAGGATACAAAATACAACAAATCTCATAAATTACACCTGAAATATTGTTAAAATTGTTTTGTTTTTTTTAAATAACAAAATATATTTAGAAGGTAGATGTAAACAAAATGTTAATAGGTCTATTTAATCATTCATTATTAAATTATTATTGTGTTTCAGTAGTAACAAATTTGTGGAGAGGAAAAATATTCCAAAACTTCCTGAAAATACAATTTGAGAATAACTGCACAGCTACTAGAAATGTGTTCCTTAGATATTATACAATTTGCATACACACAAAATTTGTGGGAAAAAAAAACATTTTTCTTTCAAGAAGTTTCTAGCTCTAACTTTGCACCAGTTCTCTAGAATGGCCCATAGAGGGAGCGAAACGAGACTCACCTTTTCTGTTACTCACGTGCGAATGCGATTTACTTAAGGAAAAAAGAATCTTCATTTGTGTTAGATAAAGTATTGCTATAATAATAATTAAGCTTTCCTACGTCGCTGATAAAACTATAAAAATGCCTGAATGTTTAGTATCATTTAAAATGCTTAAAAACACAAACCTTTCTTCAGCAGAATCCCAACAGTTGCAGGATCGCGTCGCAGCCTTATGACGTCATATCTCCAGACCAAAATAAATGTCCCGTTCACACTCTGCTGTCTACCATATATATGACTGATTCTTGAAATAAGGGGCAAAACATGTTTTATAAGGTAGTTTTATTATTTAATAATACATTATTATTTGTAGACAAAGGTCTAATGAACCATGTAAGGGAACAGTTTTTTCTAAAAAAAAAAAAAAAAAAAAAAAAAAACTGGACATTTATTCACTTCATAACTTAATTTGTGTCAACTCCGTTAGACACATTAAAAAGCATGCTATTTTAATTTGATTCATCCACCAACAGTGTAAAGTCCACATTATGATTTTTACACAATAAATGTAAAAAAGAATAACATTTTCTTATATCTTATAAAATATTTCATTTTCTTTCAAAATTAACAAACTTTCATCTGTGTTAAATATTGACAGCGTTGACAAAACTGATGGAGTTGACAAAGGTTCAACTGACATTACAACAACTGATTGACAAGACAACTAAATTATTTTTAAACAAATATTTAATTTAATACAACAATCCCTCACATGGTTTGTATTTTCTCCTTTTAGCAGTACAGTATGTCTCATTCTGGGTCTCCAGTAGCTCACAGAATACAAGAAGTGTATGTTAGGTTGAGTGTGATGGTTGCATTATTATGTGCCTCCCTGTAGCAGCAAGAAAAAATCTTCCCAATGTGAATCCAAAGGATCTGTAGCCTGTCTTTAAACCCCATCAATTACATCCATCTTATTTGTGCCGACCTGCATGACTTTAGCAGTGGGAAACTGGTAGGTTCACTCTCTCTGAAGTCCTGTACATCAGGGTTTGCTATTGCTGTGATCTCATGTGAGTGACAGGTTGTAAAATTACAACAACAACAAAAAAAAAAAAAAAAATAATAATTTCATGGTTTCAGTAGATGTAAAGCATGTAAATCAGGCCAAATGTAAATATATATTCATTTGGAAGATGCTTTTATCCAAAGCAACTTACAAGTGAGGAATACAACAAGCGAGTCGTAATGAAGAGGCAAATAGACACAAGAAGTGCTCACAATACAAGTTTCAGACATTGCTCAGAGTATCATAAGCTACAATAGAGAGGGGTTAAAGGAAGTGAAAGATATATATATAAGGAATGACTCACCAAGACTAAAACAGAGGGCTATACACACACACACACACACACACACCACAGAGAAACTAACAAGATGACATTATATATATATATCATCTTGTTAGTTTCTGTTGTGTGTGTGTGTGTGTGTGTGTGTGTGTGTGTGTGCGTGTGTGTATAGCCTAGTCTGTCTTGGTGAGTCATTCTGTAACATTGGTGGCAAAGATGAGGTGAGGTGAGGATCAACATGCAGCAAAAGTAATGCAGTTTGAAGCATGCTAAGAGCCTCAAAAACACCCGAGAATATTATAAAAGTTTGATGTGTTGCCATGGCAACAGTATTTAAGATATCAAGAATCCTTTCACAGGTCTACATCTGCCAGGTCTTTATTCTAATGAAGTTTGAAGCGAATTGGGTAAAAATAAGAGAGCATTTTCAAAGCATTTTGAAAGTGACACACTTCACGTTGCCAGTTGGTGTGTCTATGACTAGGACTCAAAATGGTCATAACCATGTGATCGGCATTCTATAATAAACACACAGCTGAAGTTGGTGACTGTAGGTAAAACTAACCTCCAACTTTAGACAAAAGGTGGCGCTATAGAGCCCCTCCTCCATGCCCCTTTCTAAGGCTTTGTCTTCTGGCTGGGAACTCTGCTGTGAGTGTTGAGTTTTGTGCAATCTGAAGAATGCTAAGTGCCTCAGAAACCCCCATAAAGAACATTAAAAGTTTTTACGCTTTGCTATAACAACATTCAAGTTATCAAGAATCCTTTCACAGGTGTGCATCTGTGGTGTCTTGACATTTATCTGACAGACTAAAGCAAATCAGGTAAAAATAAGAGGGCAATTTCAAAGCATTTTGAAAGTGACACTTCCTGTTGCCAGTTGGTGGCGCTATAACTATGACTCACAATAGTCACATCCATGTGATCAGCCTCGAACAACCAACACACAGCTGAAGTTTCATCAAAATCATTTAATGTATGCAGAAGTTACATCACACTTCCCTTTTCTTGCCATAAATTCATTTCAACACTACAGTCAAATCGTTCAAGATATATAAAAATCTACTGGCAATTTAGCATCCTCAATGTCTTGATTTCATGTTGACTTAGAGTTCTGTGGAGTTTGGCAGGTCTGAATTGAGTCTGTGTTCGCTCATTAGGGAGTGATTTGAATCACTACATAGGCAGCAATTCACACAAATGACCGTTGACAATGAAGACTTGACTTAGTTTTGATTTAATTAAAAATCTGTGAAATACATTTTTAATTAAACTGAATCTTTTAGCAATAATTGTTGGTTTTTAATGAATTATATTTATACATTATTTTTTTATTATACTGATTATTGAAAAATAACGTTTTATACATTCTATACCTATTTTTAGACACTTATTCACATTTGTAATATTGGTAAAAACACACTGACTATTATTCGGACACATGTATGAACTCTGCTTTATGAATCATACACTCTTTGTAACATGTTTTCATCACATTTGTAACTATTAATATTTTTAAAACAGGGATTATCTTTTGTGATTGTAGACATCAGTGTGAACATGACTCTTATTTTGGTGCTGCAGCATGATGTCATAAGGCGGCGCCGTGTTCCTGGTTGTGATTCGGCTAAAGAAAGGTTTGTTTTACGAATTTAAGCTGTTTAATTCGAGAGAAACCGTTCAATGTTTTATAGTTTTTACAAACGATGTGAAATTAGTTTATTCAGCATTGACTATAACATTGTATTGAGGATATTTTGTGCGATTAAAGGTAAAGGTGCGTCCCATATTGTGTATCAGTTTATCATAAACACGAATACGGTCATTGGAATACAGTGATGAGAAAAACCAAAGATTATAGGGACTTTGGAGAAACTGGGCTTTTCAAAACTCCGAGTCAGTTGAACAAAATACTTGTAAAATGATTCAGTGATTCGAATTGCTTGAATTACGACTCGTGCTGCTCAAAGTGCAAATGAACGAGAACAACAAACACTAACATGTGTAAAACCTTTTACAAACCAACTGCTAATGTTTTCATGAAAGTATAATCTGTTAATTGTAATTTTATTAAAAAAAAAACATACAACATATAAATCACAAACATGAAATGTTTGTATAGTTTGTGTTCTTTTATTAATTTTAAGTTAGTTTTGCTCTTTTCTCTTTTTTTGGCTTGTTTAAAGCCATCAACTCTCACTCTGACTCTCTCACTAGTGAACTACTGAACTAGAGCTGATTGAGACACACCCAGAGATTTAGCTTGGATTTATTTTTCTCTCTGTTAATTATTCTCATCTTAAACAGGACAAACACAGAAAAACTCCCGGTGAAGCGACTGAGATCCACGTGACACTATTATAAAGATGGCGTTTATTAAAAAGGACAGTGAAGACATGAAGGTTGAAGAAACATTCAGATTGAAACATGAAGAAACTGAGGAACAAACAGGTTGGTTTCAATCTCAAAGCTGAGAATTTGATCATTATTAAAATGCCCAGCTCTACAGAAATAGAGAATAATACAGAATTAGCCTAAACAAGACAATTATTTAACATTAAACCCAATATCTACTTCTGAATAGAGAACAATGAAAAAGTAATTTTTTATATTTGTCCTCAAAAGCGCTCTACTAACATTTTAACATACCTGAACATAAATAGCAGTAAATGTATTTAAAATGAATGTCATAATTGAGTGGATCGATCCAAGCCATCGGATGTTTTTAAAGTTGCTGATCCTCTCCTCTGATAGAGCATCAAACCTAGGGTTTCCAGGTTTTCACAACAAAACCCACCAAATTGCTACTCAATACTAGCCCAATCCCATAGTAAAAACCGTGTTCTGGAGGGTAAAATCTGCGTTTTTGGTTCCTCTGGTAAAATGTCACATCCTTTGCAAAAGCAACACAAAATCAAAGTTTAGCTAATAAGTTGTTAGATCAGAGTTAACAGCTAAAATTTGATGAAAAATATTTACCTTGTCTTTTGTGGTATGGCTGCAGGTCAGGGATAGATAACCACGGTTGGATTGCAGACCGTAGAGATGAAACATGAAAATTTTATAGTGACAAATTATCATGGTTATATACACTTTTTGTTAAAGCACTGATACAAACTGATATAATTTCACCAAGTTTTATTAAACCCATAAATAAAGCAGCACTATGCAGGCTGGCTAAATGCTAATGTATGCGATTAACGCCACGAAACAGGAAGTTGTTGTAACTCAGGTATACAATGTCTAATCGGCCCCAAACTTCACGTTTGATATTAGCCCTGGCCTAAAGACATCTACATGGCAATAATCAGTAACCGTCAAAGCACCAACTGTTGGCAGCAGGAAGTGTGGCACTTTGAAATGGCTTTACTATATTTCCCTTGTATTTACTCGCTTACATGCATGTCGGCCACTGTTCACTGTTTTCCTGAGGCCAACTGTTGGCGGTGAGCCCGGGTGTGAGGGCCCTTTCATCGCTGCTTGCAGCTTTAATTTATATTTGACTTTGAATTATGTTGTACAATTAAAGTTAAATAAGACTCTATGCTGCTAGCACAGCACAAGTAAGAACAAACTTATTACTGCACAGGCAATAACAAAAGTTATTGTTCATTGAACAATGCAACATACTTAAAAGTATTAGTACATGCAGTTATTCACAACCTAACAATAAGCTCTTCTCTTCTGCACAATGGTAACAATCAAAACTTCAACATAACAGAAACTCTTTCAAATGTCAAACACAACTGAACATTAAAGGTACCCTATAATCAAAAATTCAATTTACCTTGGCATAGTTGAATAACAAGAGGTCAGTACATGGAAAAGACACATTGAGTTTCAAACTCCATTGTTTCCTCCTTCTTATATAAATCTCATTTGTTTAAAAGACCTCCGAAGAACAGGCGAATCTCAACATAACACAGACTGTGACGTAACAGTCGGGATCATTAATATGTATGACCCCAATATTTGCATATGCCAGCTCATGTTCAAGGCATTAGACAAGGGCAGCCAGTATTAACGTCTGGATCTGTGCACAGCTGAATCATCAGACTAGGTAAGCAAGCAAGGACAATAGCGAAAAATGGCAGATGGAGCAATAATAACTGACATGATCCATGATATTTTTAGTGATATTTGTAAATTGTCTTTCTAAATGTTTCGTTAGCATGTTGCTAATGTACTGTTAAATATGGTTAAAGTTACCATTGTTTCTTACTGTATTCATGGAGACAAGAGCCGTCGCTATTTTCATTTTTAAACACTTGCAGTCTGTATAATTCATAAACACAACTTCATTCTTTATAAATCTCTCCAACAGTGTGTAATGTTAGCTTTAGCCACGAGCACTATCAAACTCATTCAGAATCAAATGTAAACATCCAAATAAATACTATACTCACATGAATCGATGCATGCATGCAGCATGAATGACGAACATCTTGTAAAGATTAATTTTGAGGGTTATATTAGCTTGTTTATGCACTGTATAACTGCACTTATAGTCGAGAGCTTGGGAGAGCAAGGAGCGAGAGATTTAAAAGGAAGCAGCCTGAATCGGTGCATAGTTAATGATGCCCCAAAATAGGCAGTTAAAAAAAAAAAAAAAAAAAAATCTATGGGGTATTTTGAACTGAAACTTCACAGACACATTCAGGGGACACCTTAGACTTATTACATCTTTTGAAAAGACGTTCTACGGCACCTTTAAACATTAAAGATATTCCCTCACTCAAAAACACATAAAATAAGACTTAATTTCAATATTTACTCTCCAATTCCAGCCATATGCAAAGCATGCTGGGAACTAACAATGGTGTCTCTAAATAAAACCGCATAATTAAACTAATTCTCTTTCCTTAATTTAGCTTAATCGGTTCATCGATTCAAGCCTCAACTGCGCAAGTTTCCTTTAAAAATTAAGAAAATGTATCTCTTAGTTTTATTAGTGAAATGTTCTCAATATTTTCCATACAACACTGAACCTCAGTTTTATTAATAAAATATAGACAATATTTTTAATTATCACCTTAATAAAATTACAAGACCGAAACACTTAAAGTGACCCCACAATGACTCTTCTACCTGTTGTTTTCTACCTGTGCAATTGAACTGGTGTTAATTTGCATTTGTCTCTTTTTCGCTGTAGACATGATGGCACTGAAAAAGGACGGTGAAGTACTGAATGAAATGGATGAGGATGATCAATGTACAAATCATCCTGATTTCATACCTGGAGAAAAAACTTTTAGTTCCTCACAGGCTCCAAAGACGTTCTCACGTAAAACAGTGTGTCAACAGTGTGGAAAGTGTTTCAACCAACAGAAAAATCTTAAAGTCCACATGAGAATTCACACAGGAGAGAAGCCTCATACCTGCCAACAGTGTGGAAAGAGTTTCTCTCAAAAAGTACAACTTAAAAGACACATGAAAGTTCACACAGGAGAGAAGCATTTTACCTGCCAACAGTGTGGAAAGACTTTTTCTGAAAATTCAAGCCTTAAAAGACACATGAGAATTCACACTGGAGAGAAGCCTTTCACCTGCCCTCAGTGTGAAAAGAGTTTCGGTTGTAAAGGAAACCTTAAAGTCCACATGAGAATTCACACTGGAGAGAACCCTTATATCTGTCAACAGTGTGGAGACCGATTCAATCTAATAGGAAGTCTTAAAAAGCACATGAGAATTCACACTGGAGAGAAGCCTTTCACATGCCCTCAGTGTGAAAAGACTTTTACTGAAAAAGTAAGCCTTGACAGACACATGAAAATTCACACAGGAGAGAAACCTTACACCTGCCCTCAGTGTGGAAAGAAGTTTATTGAAAAAGTAGGCCTTGAAAGACACATGAGAGTTCACACAGGAGAGAAGCCTTACACCTGCCAACAGTGTGAAAAGAGTTTCACTCATATTGGAAACCTTAAAGTCCACATGAGACTACACTCTGGAGAGCAACCCTACATATGTCCCCAGTGTGGAAAGAGTTTGAAACAAAAACGACACCTTAAAGATCACATGAGAATTCACACTGGAGAGCAACCCTACATATGTCCTCAGTGTGGAACGGGTTTCAATCGAAAACAACACTTCGAAGACCACATAAGAATTCACACTGGTGAGAAGCCTTTCACCTGCCAACAATGTGGGAAAAGTTTCAACCGAAAAGGAATCCTTAACCAACACATGAGAGTTCACACTGGAGAAAGCCTTTCACCTCCAAACATGTGGAAAGTTTTCGACAGGAAAGAAATCTTTAACAGACACATGAGAGTGTCACTGGAGAGAAGCCGTTTATATGTGCTCACTGTGGCAAAAGTTTGGGTATAAAATGGTACAATATGAGTATTCATGTATGTAAGAACTGTTTTTGTATGTCATCAGTGTGGAATTAATTTGGAAACGCCATGTTTGAAGGACATAAATTACCTTAGATGGCTGAATCAGTACTGGAGGGGCTAGAAACCTTCCTGATGGTTTCACACTTAATTCTTCACCTAACTGCAAAATAATTAAGAATTTTTCTTCTGCACCTGTTTTTGTCTGACCCAATGAGCATTAACTTTGCAATTCCTAGTATTGCTTTAATATTGCATCCTTCTCATAGGCATTTAATAATTTTTGACTTTTTAGTCTGAGTTAAATCTCGTTTTGGCTAATTTTATCTGTAAAAGAAAATTTGCCTAATAATTATGCACACCTCAATATAAGGTGTTTTCATTTCCAGCCCTCATGAACAGTATTATATATTACTTATAAATGATTAAATACAAAATTAATAGTAGTTATTAAGATCGATGTGGTTTTGAATTGGTAAAATGTGCCTGGGAGAAAAAATTTGATCAGAAAATCAACTTGCCTAATAACTCTGCACACTGTGTACATTAGACAGGTGTCCAGTTTTATTTTATTTTTTCTTTTGTTACTTTCAGACAATAATTATGATCAAGTGTTAGAGACATAACATACAGTATCAAAACATATCTAAATGTTATCCCCTGTAAGTAAAGAAATGTTAGTAATGATTAATTTTAATTAAAATTTTTTTCACATTGACTTGAATGAAGCTGTTTGTTCTTAACCCATTTTTATGTCCCAAATCTGTTTTCATCTACTCGTCATCATCTTGTCTGATTCTTTGTTCTTATCCTGAATTTTTAAACTGAGGTGTTTGTCCAACCTCTTTGAGAGGTTTTGACCAATTAGGTATCAGCTTTGGTTCAGAGGTGGTTTTTTTCCTCCTCTCACCAGATTACTTGTTATCACAGTTTAGACATTATTCCTCTATAAAGAATACAATACATTTTACACCGATTTCATTTAAGCCAAAAAGTTATGAACAGAGAGATACACTCATACCAAACAAGGCACACTTAGTTATAACAATTACATGAATTGTGAGTGATTAAGCATAATGATCATATGTATATAAGAGATTTGAATCCTGTGTTTTAAAAGGTCATTCAAAGGTCTTGTAGAAGAAGAAGGTCTGTCTTATTTCTCTGTCTCAGGAGATCAAAAGACCTCTGGTGTTAACTGATGGTTTTCTTCATGCGAGACACAATGTCCCACAAAGCAGGAGACTCCTAGGCGGATCCGTATTCAAGTCGCCAAACCCGCGTGACTGTCACATCAGGTCTGCCAATCAGCGGACCCATGTTGGATCCGCGGACGCGCCTTTACTGTAACAGTTGTATCAATTTGCGGATCCCAAACGGACCCGCCGCGGAGGTAAGGTTTTAATCACGGATGCAGCGCGGAGCCAAGGTGGATCCGCGATCCGGCTTCATTGCGGATCCGTCACTGCGTGCAAGTGGACGCTGATACGGATCCGTTAGCGGTTCCGGAAGCCGCGTTACCTCCGCGGAGTCCTTTTGCTGTGTGGGGTGTTGTCTTTTTGACAATTAGTCTTGGGTTTACTGCCCAAAGTTGACAACGTTATTCCTTATCTAAGATTATTTCTTACAAACTTGCAAGGCAATAAAGTACTTAGCTGGGGGGTTTGTTAGTTAGCTGAGACTGGACTGGATGGAGCTCACTTCATTTATGGTCCTAGACTGTTGATTTGGGGTCTGGAGTGTTGAGTTGGGTTTTTTGTGTGAAATTATGTGTGTTTGAACGAATTATCTGGAACAGAGGTCTTGGGGGACCCACTGTCCTGGAAAGTTTATTTCCAACCTACTTCAGCACACCTGCATGTGTAGTCTCAAGCCATCCTGAAGAGCTTGATTAGCTGTGTCAGGTGTGTTTGATTAGGGTTGGAGCTAAACTCTCCAGGATAGTGGGTCCCCAGGAGCAGGGCTGAAGACCTGATCTGGAAGATTCATATGTGTCTGGTTCACCCTCGATTCCTACACCAGCAACATCCTCCTGTATTGAAGGATGGCGACTCTTCAGGCTATCTCCCCTCAATACCTCTTCTCGCACTCAAGCTGCTTTACTCACATCGGTCTGGCTTTCTCCCTGCTTCAGGTGTTCCAGCCCCAACGCCAGATCCCACAGGGGAAAAACCTCCTCACTAGCCCTCATGGGCCAGTCTTTGAATTTTGAGATCACAATAGACGTGAAGGACAATAATGTGTTAAGAGTACTCACTTAAGTACTGGGGAGCTAAACCATTTATTGCTTTGTAAGTAATTATCAAGATTTTAAAATTTGTACAATACTTAATTGAGAGCCAATGCAGCGTTGACAGAAATGGACTAATAATCATACTTCCTGGTTCTAATAAAAACTCTAGCTGCATTTTGGACCAGCTGGAGTTTGTTTATTAGGCGTGCAGGGCAACCCCACCCAGTAGAGCGTTACAGTAATCTAGCCTTGAGGTCATGAATGCATCAACTAACTGTTCCGCATTTGTCATTGGGTACGTTTACAGTACATGAGCACCAATAATGCGATTATTTCCAACAATCAGCGCAATGTCTTAATTGCATTATGATGCCAGGAGCAAAGCTCTTCACTCCCGTTTACATGCAATTTTAATTAATCGGATTATTAGAATTGTGGCTATTTTTTTGTGTGCCCACACTATAATGTTGCGCTTATGGCAACATCAAATCCTGGAGAGAAGACAATTCTAGATTCACAGCTGCACATGCAGGAGGACAAAGTTTTGTGCGAGAAGGGAATCCACCTGTGAGCGGAGAGATTCCTTCTCACGCATTTGATGCACTCTTGTGTTACAATAATGCACTCTCAACATTTTTCATTATAATAATGTCATAGAACCCGCATTAAATTAACTATTAACATGAGAAGAAAGTCATGTCTGAAAGTCGCAATCAATTTTTTTATTGGTCGACCATTTCTGTGGGTGGCACTTGAGCATCCAAGGGATCGCCGCATGTTTGATGGAAATATTTAAGATCAGGATGGATGATTAGGCTACATGCTTTAAATCATCAATCTGGGCAGCTTTGAGCAGCTCTTGAGGTTCTTAACCAGTATGTGAGATGAAATCCTTGATGGTGTAATTGTGTTTACCGACTTTGATGAGGCCCGCACTTAACTATTCCTTTGTGCTGTCCACTCACTTGTCAACAGCAGGAAAACCTCTCTCTATGATTGCTTTGGTTGGTTATTTTCACAGCTAGAATATGACAGCTGCACAAATAATTTTTTAAATGCCAGTCACAGTTTTTTATTATATTTCTTACTGTGATATTGTAATTTCTGGGATGAATAAAAAATACAGACATAAATGAAATGAGGGTCACTACTTTCCAGACTGTCCCGCAAAGCTCCCAATTTCCGGACTGTCCCGCAATGTAGTCTCTTCTCTCCTGCTTGCTTCAGCACATGGGATAGTAGCAAAATGCTTCCCTTTGCTTACCTTCTATTACCTGAATGCTGTTAGCAAGTGAGCTAATGTTAGCTGTTTCGATTCATTAAGGAATGTTTTGTCACTTATGTCGGCAACACAAGAAGCCAAGTAAAGAGTTGCTTGTCTACATTGAGTCTCCCTGCGAGTCTTACAGAAAGGACAAGTTGGACAAGCATGCATCCTCTGATCAACATGGAGCTGCCATGCAATGTCACATTGAGTTGATGAAAGATGTCGTGTCATGTCTGTTTTAATTTCAGAGCTGTATTTGGAAGTCTGTGTACTGGCTATCAATGCATGTTTGTTTAATTTTTCAAATGTTAAATAAAACCCACAGGCAACATTTTGTTAATTGCATAATAATTTGCATGTCTATGCTTCAAGTTAGTAATTTATAGTTAAATTCTGTCATGTTAAATGTAACTGTGAATTTGAATAAATAATAAAATGTGTTAATGCCTATTACTTTTTTCACTGTGGCTATATTACTTTGTAATAACTGAAAATCCAAATGTTTGCATGCTTTTCAAGTTGGTCAGAGCACCAATTACAGGTCTCACAGGATCACTGATGACATGTTAGGAATTCTAGCAGCAGTTATTGAGAAACCTATCCTGCAGGAGATAAAGGGTGCTTTCACACTTGCCTCATTTAGTTCAGTTGAATCGCACCCTTTGGTGCAGTTTCGTTTGGGCAGGTGTGAAAGCAGCAATCACACTCGGGTGCACACCAAAACAAGCGTATCAAGACCTCCTTGAAGAGGTTGTCTCGGTACGCTTTCAAACGAACTCTGGAGCGGTTCGCTTGAGATGTGAAAGCAATCCGACCTAGTTAACAGACCAACGAACCAAATGATATCATTATTCATAATGAGAAATGTGATATAAAAAGCGGTAGTGTCTGATTCTGTGAGTGACCACATTATTTACCATAGCTGAAAACCAACGAGTGCCTCTGTTGTGTAATTGCACTTCTCCGTGCGAGAATGCTGTCCCAACAAAGCATTCATTATAAATATGGTCATATGGACATATGGTCTCTCTCAACACACTGACAACAGGTCGCCTACTAGACAGCGCTGGGAAATCCAGAGACAGAGAGAGAAAAAGAGCCCGCGTTTGAATTTGCCACAGCATTAATATGGATGTAGTATATAATTTAACAGTGGGAAAGACGGCTACATTTATAAAGTGTTTGCGTGTGTCTCGACAGTTACAAATAAAGCCACAATAAGCTCATGAAGCGAACTTGTCAATCATTATTTTGATGGATGATGCAGAGAAAGCTCTGACCAATAAGAGGACGGTTGTACTCGCATGTGACTTGCCTAAATGCATTTTGGTACACTTTGAAATGTTGCCATGTGAAAGCGAACCAAACCAAGAAGAAAATGCAACATTGTAACAAATTTAGTCCCTGTTTCGGAACAAAACAAACAATCCATAGTTGTGAAAACACCCTTGAGCCCTGGGTATATTCACTTTCCGTGCCCAGAAGCGTCACATGCGCAGTCGCGTCACATGCGCAGTCGCGTCTCTGCGTCTTTCAAAGTATACTAAACCAAGGATACGCACAGATGACAGAGTTCGACACATGCGCAGTGCAATTTTTTCTATACTATTACCAGACAACCGGACATTCGCTAGGCAGGATCAGAGAAAAATAGTGCAGCCATCATTGCAACATAGTCCAGAAGATACACCAAGAAAACAGGAATCAAAAACGATAGAGAAGGCATGATTTTGAGTTTACTCGTCTTATTTTTGAATCGTTCTTTACACACTCTTCTTCGACGACTGCACATTGTGCTCATTACTGTATGTGTATTGCCACCTAGAGGACTTTTCTTTCCTGCTTGCGCATGCGCTGTTGCACTCGCACTGTCCGGACGGGGTCCCTCTGCATGACGAAAATTACGTCGAACAGTGCACAAACGCAGACGGCTGAAGTATACCCGGAGCTTAAATCATCCAAAGCAGAGAGACTTGATCTGGATGAAACTACTGATGTGTCTGTACTTAAGCAGCATCTTTTTATGAATAATCAAACTAAAAAATGAATCCTAATGGTAGTTAATCTTGATTTTGTAAGATACTTGGAGCAAGAGGGCAAGCTCTACTGCCACTTCCTTGCTTTGGTACACCAATCAAGGATGGGAAAGTAGACACCATAGTAGCTGCTGTTATGGAGGTTGTGACAAAGAAGGAGATCCCTACTCATCTCATCTTTGTATTATTCCCTGTAAAGTCTTATTCACCTAATCATAAAATTATTTTTTTTAAGAGTTGATTAAAAACAAACTTTTATAGGATGAAGAAACAGAAGGACAACAGCTTATGTACTCCTCCCCATGTTAACAAACTTTCAAGACTATCAAGTTTATAAATCACCAACTTAAAATAAATTTATAGTTGCCTTTGTAAAGAAATGCTCACTTTATATGTAGCTTGGAGCCGCTGTTGCGACACTTTACAAATGCTTCAAGTGTGAATACTTGCGCTTCTCTGCAGCTGCAGTGACAATGTAGTTACGCTCACGTGCCACATTACTAGAAAGAAGAGCAGCACCACCCCAGGAGGAATGAATACCATCTCTTTTGAACAGGTCGGGTCTACCTGAAAAACTTTTCTAATTGTCTATGAAACCTATATTATTCTGCGGACACCACTTAGCAGACTATCATCACTCAATGGCTGGCTGTCTAAGTATCTCATCACTCAGATGAACAGAAAAGAAGGCCAGAGCAAATTACAGTGTCCGACATCGTACTTGCGAGTTCACATACCTCTTAAATATTAATTTTAGTGGTCTCCGACTGGTGAAGTCGAACATAATTAGTGCCGATGTGAATAATAATCTTAGTGTATTTACAATTAGCATTAGCCAGCAAATTAAATTTTGCTTTGTTGTCAGGTGCTCTGGCTCCCAGCAAACATGTGACTATGGTGGCTGGTGTCTCTATTTTTACATTCTCTTTAATAGAATCGCCAATAACTAGGGCACTTTCAACAGGATTCTCAGTGGATGCATCACTGAGTGGAGAGAACCTGTTTGATGTTCTAATCACCCAGTTACCCTGCTGCACTTCCGCTTTGCTCTACAGGCGGAACTCAACAATGCACAGAGTTCACTAAGCTAGTCACATCCAAAGCCCTTGCATTCTTACTATCCTCAATTAAAGTTTGGATGCGCATCTCTAATCCTGAAATCTCCATCAGCCTTACTATGTCTCTGGATTTATCACATGTGTAAATCTCACCGCAGACAGAGAAGGCTATACTGTACATGTGGCAGGCAATGCAAATGACAATAACAGGTGAAGATGACATGACTTGCTGCGTTTGTTGACTGATCCAACTCACTCGGACTCGTAAAGGTGCGAGTGCGTGAGATAAAAAAAAAAGATGGCAAGCACGGATGACACATTAACAGGCTAGTGAAATGCTAGCGCATCGTGCTAGCAATAACAATTAGTCAGATTAACGTAATAGGCAATATTAGACAATATCTGATATACAGTGATAAGTAAGTTATATTTAACAATATAAACAACATGGAATGATAGTATCTAGAGATTCAAAACAAAAAGCTATACAGAGCTTACAGACGCAAGCCACTCAGCAGCAAGGAAGACAGGAGCAATCAATCTCTGCTCTATCACTGAGCAGAGCTTATCACTGTGAAGCTGCTTTGAAACAATCTGTATTGTAAAAAGAACTATATAAAATGAAGATGATTTCACTTGACTGTGTCTACTTAGTTTTCAATGGATATACGACTGAGTTATTACCACTCCACTTCACATTGTCATTGATAATGAAATGTAATGCTAAAATGAATATCCACAACTTCTAAATGCATTAGGGATGTTCTGCTGCTCAGTTATTTTGAACTTCTTTTAACCCCCAAAGAAAGAAAGAAAGAAAGAATTCTGCCTGAGTATATCAGGTATATGTGAACCCCAAGTTTTGCTTTATTTCTGCAAGTCTTTTCACAGTGACGGCTCAGTGATGTGACGGATTTCTGTCAGTGAAACTCATTCTACACTGATGGCATAAAACATGTCATACATGAATCCTCATGGCTATCAAGTGTTTCTTTATATCTGAAAGTCTTTTCACAGTGACAACACTTAAATGGCTTCTCTCCAGTGTGAATTCTCATGTGTATGGTAAGAAGTCCTTGTCGGCTAAAACTTTTTCCACATTGTTTGCAGGTGAAAGGCTTCTCTACTGTGTGAATTCTTATGTGGTCTTCAAAATGTCTTTCTTGATTGAAACTCTTTCCACACTTAAAGCACAAGTAGGGTTTCACACCAGAGTGAATTCTCATGTGGAGTTTAAGGTGTCTTTTTTTATTAAAACTATTTCCACACTGAGAGCATGTGTAAGGCATCTCCAGTATGAATTCTCATGTGTCTATTAAGGTTTCCTTTTTGATTGAAATTCTTTCCACACTGAGGGCAAGGGTAGGGTTTCTCTCCAGTGTGAATTATCATGTGGCCTTTAAGTATTTCATATTGATCAAAAGTCTTTCCACACTTATGGCATGTATAAAGCTTCTCTCTAGTGTGAATTCTCATGTGCCTGTACAGGTTTCTATTTTGGTTGAAACTTTTCCCACATTGTTTGCAGGTGAAAGGCTTCTCTCCACTGTGAGTTCTTATGTGGTCTTCAAAGTGTCCTGTTTGATTGAAACTCTTTCCACACTGTGAGCATTTGTAGGGTTTCTCTCCAGTGTGAATTCTCATGTGGACTTTAAGTTTTCCAAGTTGATCAAAACTATTTCCACACTGATGGCATGTGTAGGGTTTCTCTTTAGCGTGAATTCTCATGTGCCTGTTTAGACTTCCTTCTAGAGTGAATCGGTTTCCACATTGTTGGCAGGTGTAAGGCTTCTCTCCAGTGTGAACTCTCATGTGGGCTTTAAGGTTTCCTTTTTGAGTGAAACCCTTTCCACACTGAAGGCACATGTAGGATTTCTCTCCAGTATGAATTCTCATGTGGGCTTTAAGGTTTACTTTTCTATTGAAACTCTTTCCACACTGTTGGCAGATGAAGTGACTTCTAGTCCCTGCCTTTTCAGCTCTTTTTCGTGAGGAAGTCTTTTCAGGCTGTGAGCAACTGAAAGGTTTTTCTCCAGTTTTGAAATCATGATGATTTGTATATTGATCTTTTTCTTCCACTTCATTCACTTTAGTCTCCTCTTTCAGTGCCATCAGGTCTAAAAATGATAAATGCAAGTTAATACCACTTTAATGGTACAAAGCAAGCTGAAACGTTGGTTAATAAATACGACAATGACCCAAAACATTCCAGTTCTGGAATGGCCAAGTCAAAGGCTGGATCTGAATCCTATTGAGATTCGAAATGGGCTGTGCATGCAGGAACCCCTCAAACATCACACAGCTGAAAAAAATATTTATGGAGTCCCAATTAAGACACAGATTTAAAGAATTTGTGTCTTCTCGGGTCCATTCGGTATAAAGCACATTTATTTTAAATTACCCAAGACCACTAATACTGAACCTGACCCGTTTCCAAGGCCCTCGTCGAAGTTTAGTAAAATATCTAACTTACACCAGACTTCCTTCTGTATTCAAGTTGCAAAGAAAGTGTAAACTGGCGTTGGGTTGCAAGTTGAACAGGGAAGGCGTAGGACGTAGTGTAAGCTTTTTACACTTTCTTCGTAATTTGAATACGGAACGTAGTCTGGCGGAAGCTAGATATTTTACTTCATAACAATTAGCTTCAGAAGACCTTTACTAACCCCCCTGGAGCCGTGTGGAATATGTTTATGATGGATAGATGTGGATGGAGGCACTTTCAGCAGCTCAGACTCGTAACTCCTGATCACTGCTATTATAAAGCTCGGATGCATCAGGATATTTATTAAAATATTGAAAAAAATAAGAAAGCCATATACTCCTAGGATGGCTTGAGGGTGAGTAAAACTTGGACTAATTTTCATTTAATAGTGAACTAATCCTTTAATACCTTTAGTTCTGTACTCCTGTTATGGCCAAATTACTCAATGCCTTATAAAACAATTTCTAATTATTTACATTATGCCTACACTTTGTTGGTAATGAGATGATTTGAGCGTGCAAAACTCAGTCAATGAACAATCGATGAACCGTGTTATTCTGAGCTTGAACACTTCAGATTGGCCTTTACGTTTATGCGCTCAACAGGCCTACAATGCTCAGTGCTGCAAAACATGTAAATAGAGCATAAAGCTATTCAGACCATAAACAAAAATTTGAAGAGGACAGTTTGAAAGCAGATGCCTATCAGTCAACGCTGAATTAAGTTAATTGGGTTGTTGACATGACATGGCATGGCATTTTCAGTGTCACACAAGATAAAAATGAATAAAATTTGCATTGTCATCATTTAAAATGCAACAATTTTTTTGTTTTACATAGATCTGTTGATATCAAAACTGCCTTGTTATTAGACTTTTTAATTATTTATTTATTTAGCCAAATCTCAAAATTGTCCTATGGTGCGACTGTCTCAAGCATTGGGTGAATAAATTACAACTTTTATAAATTAAAAAGAAAAGCATAAAATTGGCTATTTTAGTAAATGTCTATCTTTTTTCCCCATCCATATATTTCTAAAACCGTAGGAACGTTATACATTTTGTCACTAGGGCTGAACGATTAATTGCATTTGCGATAGCATCACGATATGATAAAATGTAAAAAAAAAAAAAAAAAAAAAAAAAAATTGACCTCAAAGACTGAGATTACATCTTGGTCATGTGACGTGAGAGTAAAGTAGTCTGCAGAGGAAGGCACGCAACGCATATATAGGCCTGGCCTACAGGAAAGCACAGTTTATGCAGCTTATTAGATCTCCCACTGTCTATGATGTCACCAGTAATAAACAGTGAATCTGAGAAAGAGAAAAATTACTCATTTTTCTTGAATGGAAAATGTTCAGATACTCTTGCTTATAATATGTTTGTTTTTTTATTATTAACTAACTTTTATGTTTTATATTATTATTAATATATTAATATTATTATTATATATTATATATATGGTATTATTTTTAACATGCAAATGTTATTTTTTTATGTACTTATTTTAAATAGTACTTATACTTACATAAATAAAAGATTTTAAATTTTAAGATTAATTAATAAGAAAGATTAGATCAAGAATTGTTTTAGAATTGGACTCGGAATCGGGTCGTGAGGCGTCTGAAGATTCCCACCCCTACTATACAATGATTTATGGCTTATTTTGTTGAATAATACAGAAGACAAAGAGCTTAATACCCTTGGACAAATTTAATAAGAATATTTAAAAGGCTTTGAGAATGAAACCAACCTGTTTGTTCCTCAGTTTCTTCTTGTTTCACTCTGAACGTTTCTTCAATCTTTATGTCTTCAATCTCTTCTTTAATAAACTCCATATTTATGTCTTCACTCTCCTCTTTAATAATCTCCATCTTTACAATAGTGTGTCACGTGGATCTCAGTCGCTTCACCAGGAGTTTTTCCTGTGTTTGGGATGAGAATTAACAGAAAGAAATATAAATTCAAACCAAATCTCTGGGTGCGTCTCAATCAGCTCTAGTTCAGTAGTTCAGTGCACTGGTGAGAGTCAGAGAGAGAGTTAATGGACTAAAATGATCTGATTATTTAAAAAGAATAATAAAAAAAAACTAACAGCATTCAAATTATATAAACATTTTGTTATGATTTACATTTGGTGTTTATTGATTTGTAGATATTTAATACTACACTTTTATACAAACATTAGCAGTTGGTTAGTAAAAGTTGTCATTACACATGTTAGTGTTTGTTCTCGTTACATTTACAATGTTTTGAGCAGCTGGTGTCGTCAGCGTGCGGTGATTCGAGCGCTTCGATTCAGTGAATCATTTGCAAAGTATTTGATTCAACTGACTGTTTACTGTTACTCGTGAGTGGATGCGATTTACTTAACAAAAAACACTGTTTATTTATGTTAGACAATGTATTGCAATGTTAAATTAAATTATCAAGCTGTAAAACTAAAAAAAAGTCCGAAACCGTTTGTATCGACAAACCTTTCTTCAGCTGAATCACAACAGACGCATGAGCGCGGCGCAGCCTTATGACGTCACATCACCAGACCAAAATAAAAGTATCATTCACACTGTGAAATAATTAAACATCCAATGATTTGATGAATATGTTAAGTATTAACTAATGAAAGCGTGTATGATTTTTTAAAACTATAATGTTTGAGTAAAGAATCCATTTGTACCAGATAAATTAGAAACAGATAGAGGCAAAAAATAAATAAATGTCACAACCAAAATAAAACAGATACAGTTCATGAATCCTTTGCACAAATAAGATCACACAACAAATATAAGGGTGGCCTCGTTTGAAAGCAGACACTTGGCAGTTTTGTTGTCGTCAAGTCACAGTTAATTATTGCCATGAAAAAAAACGAAATATCTAGAAAAAGCTTAAAAGTTTTGTAAATTTATTAGAAAAATTTTCTCATGAAATATCTTTATAAAAATAAAATTGAAATTAGCCTTGTTGCTAGCTAGAAACACAGTGTCAAAAGATTTCTACAGTTTTGGTTTAATGTAGAAAAATGCTGTTTTTGTTGTTGTTGTTTTTATTTTGGATATTTAGGAAAAAAGTTACGCTCAGTATTGGCCATTGCTGTACACGTGAGCAGCACGATGCATGCATGTGATGCTGATGCGGGAGCCAGCCAATGAGTCTACGTTCTGACGTACAACCAGGAAATGCTAAACATAAACAGCGTAGGAGACTGACAAGGAAGAGAAGAAATTGGTTGAATCAAGTTGTTATTTTTGTTTTATTTTAATGCACAAAAAGTATTCTCATCACTTCATAACAATAAGGTTGAACCACTTCAGTCACGTTGACTATTTTAATGATTTTTTATTAATATGTTATTATGCTCATGGAACATTGTGTTATGTTTGCATTTTTTGTATTGCTTAAGCTGGGGACACACTTAACGACTAGCTGAAACATTCTAAGACTGAACTCAACACACTATATGATTTTAAATGCTGACTAAAGCCCTGCATTTCAGCCCGAGCCCGACGGGCCCCGACTTATTTATGCCCCTAGGGCCGGGCTTTGGGCCAATTTTCACGTCATAGTTCACACGCGGGCCGGGCCTCGGGCCTTTTTTGGGTTATCCTTCTTTTTATATTTTTAGACATTAAAGATGCCCTAGATTATGTTTTTAAAATATGTAATATAAGTCTAAGGTGTCCCCTGAATGTGTCTGTGAAGTTTCAGCTCAAAATACCCCATAGATTTTTTTTTATTAATTTTTTTAACTGCCTATTTTGGGGCATCATTATAAACGCACCGATTTTATGCTGCGGCCCCTTTAAATCTCGTGCTCTCCGCCCACAGAGCTCGCGCTTGCCTTAAACAGTGCCTTAACAAAGTTTACACTGCTAATATACCCTCAAAATGGATCTTTACAAAGTGTTCGGCATGCATGCGTCGGATTATGTGAGTATTGTATACTGTTATATTGTTTACTTCTGATTTTGAATGAGTTTGATAGTGCTCCGTGGCTAACGGCTAATGCTACACTGTTGGAGAGATTTATAAAGAATGAAGTTGTGTTTATGAATTATACAGACTGCAAGTGTTTAAAAATGAAAATAGCGACGGCTCTTGTCTCCGTGAATACAGTAATAACGATGGTAACTTTAACCACATTTAACAGTACATTAGCAACATGCTAATGAAACATTTAGAAAGACAGTTTACAAATATCACTAAAAATATCATGATATCATGATCATATCAGTATTATTGCTCCATCTGCCATTTTCCGCTATTGTTCTTGCTTGCTTACCTAGTCTGATGATTCAGCTGTGCACAGATCCAGACGTTAATACTGCCTGCCCTTGTCTAATGCCTTTTATAATGTTGGAAACGTGGGCTGGCATATGCAAATATTGGGGCGTACACCCCGACTGTTACGTAACAGTCGGTGTTATGTTGAGATTCACCTGTTCTTCGGAAGTCTTTTAAACAAATGAGATTTATATAAGAAGGAGGAAACAATGGAGTTTGAGACTCACTGTATGTCATTTCTATGTACTGACCTCTTGTTATTTAACTATGCCAAGATAAATTCAATTTTTCATTCGAGGGCACCTTTAATAAAAAAAAAATGAGAAGATGACTTCGACATAGAAAAACAAACATAGAAAGACATTTCATAACCTCATAACTTTCATAATCTGATAATTACACTGACATATGACTCACATGACAGTCTCACGCACGCACGCACGCACACACGCACACACACAGAAGGTTTTCCGTCAGCGCGACCCACGATTCACCTCATGTGCAAATAATGGAGAATATTAAGAGAAAAATCGCAGATGGCCAACTTAAAACGGTAAAAAACACCAGAGGAAAGGCAAACTTCTGGGCTGTTTTTCAAAATTGTGGCAACCCTTAAATGATGAGCCAACTAGTTATGCACAATGTACAAATTGCAAGGCTGTGCTAAGCTACGATAGTAAGAAGACGGGATCATCTCATTTACAAAGACATTTTGAGCATGGTGGATATATCAGTAGCGGACCAACCAGCAGCAGCAAACAAATGAGTGTGAGTGATTTCCGTGCCAAACCAACTCCTTCTATTGTGAAATCACTGATCACAGATAAATGCATGATTTTCTGTTGTATGGACATTCGGTCATTTGAAACGGTAGCAGGGAACGGTTTCATCCAGTTAGCGCAAGAGCTAATAAATGTAGGCGCAGCCCATGGACGTCTGTCAGCAACAAGTTTACTCCCTGACTCCACCACAATCTCTCGAAAGTGCAAAGAACTGGCGACTGCTAAGAGAGGGGACGTGGTTGAAGAAATCAAGGGGGTCATGTCGTTGATAAATGTGGGCATGACAACTGACATGTGGACGGATGATCACCGTAAAATAAGCTACGAGTTGAAGGGGGATAAATACCCTACACTTAACCTCGTTGTGCCCTGGCTTCACAAGCTAAAACACCTTTGCCAGCCAGATGTGTCGGACACACCTTCCCAAGCTATTATTTCCCAACGACACCTTGAGTGGACAATAAAAAAAATCCACATCCAGCCACTTCACAAACTGGCCATATTCTTATGGCCAAAGTTCAGTCAGGTAAGAGTTTACCAAAGCTGAGAGGGATGACATCTTTCAGCTGGCCAAACGTCAGATAGCCCGCTTCAGAGAGGAGGGGACGGCAGTGCAAGGGGCGGATCAAGCAGCCGGTGAGATTTTCTTTTAAGTGTGTGTATTAGGCCTACTATTATTATTATTATTATTATTATTATTTCACTTTATTTGCACCTGCAACCATACCAAATCACTTATTATAGTAGTAGCTATAAGCCTCTAAATTAATGTATTAATAGTAGCCTACTTGGCCAACTAATAATTATAAAATAATGATGATTTATGCAGCAGCGAGCATTTCTGTGTCTGCACCTGTTGCTGCGAGCCACGCAGCAAAGAAGAGAGCGCTGGCCGAGTTTGAGGAAGAGTGGGAAAACATTGTGGGGCAGGACGAGGATGATGACGAAGTACAGCAATACTTGCGCCTCAATCACAACATGGAAGGTGATGGACGAGATGTGCTGCTCTGGTGGAAACAGCACGAGACCCTGCAACTGTCAAGACTGGCTCGCTCTGTGTTTAGTGTCCCCGGCAGCAGCAGCAGCGAACGTGTCTTCAGCGCAGCGGGAAGAGTGATAGAGGAGAGGAGGACTGGGTTAAAACCTTCCACTGTGGATGCTATTCTTTTTCTCCACGATGCTCTGTAAGAGACTGTTCTAACTTTTCGTTTGATTGGACTTTATTTTCATTTAACTGTTGAAAACTAATGGAAAAAAGAATGGCCATGTTCTGTGGTGCATTTTTGAGGTAAGATAACCTGCAAGTTTGTTTTTAATTTATTTAATTTAATTTGTTTAGATTGTAGGCTATTACTCATTTTGTTTGCGAAAATTTTCGTTTGCGCTGTTGCGAACAGCCTGAGCCTGCCTCAGTATTTCAAAAAATGTCGTTTTACTCACTGTGGTTTAATAAATAAACATTTATATCTATGGATTTTATTGTAGCCAAGTAAAGTATTAACGTTGATTTGAGAGGCTAAATTGATCAAACATGTTTTACTCGCTTTCGGCTCAGCTGCTTAATCGTCATTTAAAAGAAAATGCTCCAAACATTTGTCTAAATTAACTTAATAAAGAAATGAAAAGAAACATAACTAACAAAACTGTTAGTTATGAATGCTGCCGCTGTGTAATGTAATGAAGGAAAAAAAAAAAAAAAACGGGCTCGTGTCGGACTCGGGCTGATAATTCTGATGAGCTGTCAGACACGGGTCGGGCTAGGGCCTGAGCGTCTCGGGCCAGGGCCGGGCTCGGGCCTAAATTTGAGGCCCGTGCAGGGCTCTAATGCTGACTATAAACACAGACCGAACGCAACTGGCTCTGACTCGGCACGTTTGTGCATGATCAGTCGTTAGTATCAAATTACATTCATAATCGGCCTTACAATCGTTAAGTGTGTGCCTGGCTTTAGAGAGACAGGATGTAGTTAATTTTCACAGTATGCATTCAGTGTGAGAACTAACCGTGCTAGAGCATGGAACAGCTACTACTTTTGTGTGCATTCATTACGACAGCAAACATCTTTATTACTACATGGATAGTACACTTTACAATTTTAACTAATTTTAGTGTATTTGTATATAACAGGTCTGGTTCTCACCTTTTTGATCTCACCATTTCTCCATTAACGTCAGCTGCCTTCGTAATGATCCATTAATACGTGCAAGTGAAAATCGCTGTGTTGCATAAATAATAAATCTATTAGGCAGTATCTTAGCGAAAGTCCTTTTTTCCTGTTTTCTTCCATACAAAAAGTTGCATGTAAGCGTATACGTGCGTGTAAGCGTAAGCGTGCTCCAGCCCAGAACGTTAAGTGCAATGTGAGTGGAGGCCAGTAGTGAGGGGAACAAGATTAAATATCTTATATAAGTTTCTTATATAGAAAATGCATCTTGATTTAAGAATTTTACTTTACTTAAGAAACTTACTATGGTAACTTAGAGATTTAGTTTGTGTTTATTGGAACTGAAAATCATAAGTTTCCCTTTTCTGGGATTAACAAACTGAGTTTCCAACCAACCCGCTTTCTGGAATACACCCCAGGTCCGTGTACGTTTTGATAGTTTGTTTTCCAATTTGAAATGAAATATGCAGAAACGAGAAAACGGTCGTTTTCCGTTTTTTCGTTTGTTAAAAAACAGAAAAAACAAGATTTTGGCTCTATTTTCGTTTTTTCGGGTCACAAATAGAAAATGGAAACACAACTTCAAAACTCGTTTTCCACATGTGGGCGGTCATTACACGCCCCTTTCAGCTGATTGGTCAAATAAATCTGAGCCAGTGACGTCACCATCAGTTTGTTCAACAAATAACAGTCCTCTGCTGCTATATCAGTATAGGCTATGTCATATATTATATTCTTCTGTGCAACTAACGCGTTTTCACAGAAACATTTTTTCAGAAATGTTAATCAGCACGCAGGCTGTTGTAATACTGTTTGTAGTTTAATATGCATGGTGAAACTGCGCTAGTGAATTCTCAAGTGGAGTTTAAGGTGTCCTTTCTGATTGAAACTCTTTCCACACTGAGTGCACATGTAGGGTTTCTCCATTATGACTTTTCTGTGGACTTCAAGTTTTTCATGTTGGTCAAAAGTCTTTCCACTCTGAGAGCATGAGAAAGGCTTCTCTCCATTGTGAGTTCTCATGTGTCTATTAAGACTTCCTTTGTGAGTGTATCTGTTTCCACACTGTTGGCACTTGAAAGGTCTCTCTTCAGTGTGAACTCTCTTGAGAACTTTAAGGTTCCTGTCTTGAATGATAGTCTTTCCACTCTGAGTGTATATAAACAGCATCTCTCCAGTGTGAGTTCTCATGTGCCTGCATAGGTTTCTTTTTTGATTGAAACTTTTCCCACACTGTTGGCAGGTGAAAGGCTTCTCTCCACTGTGAATTCTCATGTGGTCTTTTAAATTTATTTGATAGAAGCTCCTTCCACACTGAGAGCATGTGTAGGGTTTTCTCCAGTGTGAATTCTCATGTGGTATTTAAGTTTTCCTTGTTGATCAAAAGTCTTTCCACACTCAGAGTATGTGAAAGTCTTCTCTCTATCGTGAACTCTCATGTGCTTTTAAGGCTAACTTTTTTAGTGTATCTGTTTCACACTGTTGACAGATGAATGGGCTCTTTCCATTATGAAGTCTCATGTGGGCTTTAAGGTTTCCTTTTCTTATAAATCTCTTTCCACACTGTTTGCAGATTAAGTGACTTCTAGTCCTTGCCTTTTAAGCTGTTTTTTCTGAGACAGTCTTTTCGGGCTGTGAGCAACTAAAAGATTTTTCTCCAGTTATGAAATCATGATGATTTGTATATTGATCTTTCTCTTCCATTTCATTCACTTCAGTCTCCCCTTTCAGTGCCATCAGGTCTAAAAATGACAATAGAAGTTAACCCCATTACTGGTATTTAATGGCAAAGCAACTGACATGAAACATTTATACATGAAAAAACAACAAGAAGTTGTCATCAGCAGGAAAAACTCTATGATTGCTTTGGTTAGTTATTTTCACAGATAGAATATGACAGCTGCACAAATAATTTTTTAAATGCCAGTCACAGTTTTTACTATATTTCTTATTGTGGTATTGTAATTTCTGGGATGAATAAAAAAATACAGACATAAATGAAATGCGGGATGCTACTAAAGTATTACGGGACAAAGCTCCCAATTTCTGGACTGTCCCGCAAATTGCGGGATGGGTGGTCACTGTAGTCTCTTATCTCCAGCTTGCTTCAGCACATGGGATAGTAGCAAAATGCTTCCCTTTGCTTACCTTCTATTACCATGCTGAATGCTGTTAGCAAGTGAGCTAATGTTAGCTGTTTTGATTCATTAAGGAATGTTCTGTCACTTATGTCAGAGATTTAAGTGTCCCAAGCAGAGAGACTTGAGCTGGATGAATCTACTGATGTGTCTGTACTTAAGCAGCATCTTTTTATGAATAAATAATCAAACTAAAAAATGAATGCCTATGGAAGTTAATCTTGATTTTGTAAGATATTTGGACCAAGAGGGCAAGCTCTACTGCCACTTCCTTGCTTTGGTACCCACAAGGATTGGAAAGTAGACACCATAGTAGAAGGAGATTCCTACTCATCTCATCGTTGTATTATTCCCTGTAAAGTCTCATTCACCTAATCATAAAATGCTTTTTTTTTTTTTAAAGAGTAAAAACAAACAACAGAGTAGCAGAACAGCTTACAGCTTATGTACACCTCACCATATTAACAAACTTTCAAGACTATCAAATTTATAAATCACCAACAAATTTATAGTTGCCTTTGTAAAGAAATGCTCACTTTATATGTAGCTTGGAGCCACTGTTGTGACGCTTTACAAATGCTTCAAGTGTGAATACTTGCGCTTCTCTGCAGCTGCAGTGACGATCTAGTTACGCTCACACGCCACATTACTAGAAAGAAGAGCAGCACCACCCCAAGAGGGATGAATACCATCTCTTTTGAACAGGTCGGGTCTGCCACAAAAACGTTTCCAATTGTCTATGAACCCTATATTATTCTGTGGACACCACTTAGTCAGCCAGCCATTGAGTGATGATAGTCTGCTAAGTATCTCATCACTCAGATGAACTGAAAGAGGGCCAGAGCAAATTACAGTGTCTGACATCGTACTTGCGAGTTCACATACCTCTTTAATATGAATTTTAGTGGTCTCCGAGCATGTTTAAAGTAGCTTTGTTGTCAGGTGCTCTGGCTCCCAGCAAACATGTGACTATGGTGGCTGGTGTCTCTAATTTTACATTCTCTTTAATAGAATCGCCAATAACTAGGGCACTTTCAACAGGATTCTGTTAATCGGAATGGAAGAGCGGTGTTTTGTTCCGCGACTATGCCTTCTCACAGTCACCCAGTTACCCTGCTGCACTTCCGCTTTGCTCTACAGCCAGAACTGAACAATGTACAGTGTTCACTAAGCTAGTCACATCCAAAGCCCTTGCATTCTTACTATCCTCAATTAAAGTTTGGATGCGCGTCTCTAATCCTGAAATCTCCATCAGCCTGACTATGTCTCTGAATTTATCACATGTGTAAATCTCACCGCAGACAGAGAAGGCTATACTATACATGTGGCAGGCAGTGCAAATGACAATAACAGGTGAAGAGATGACATGACTTGCTGCGTTTGTTGACTGATCCAACTCACTCGGACTCGTAAAGATGGCAAGAATGGATGACAAGTCAAACCACTTATCAGCGAGGAAGACACTGAGCAGAGCTTATCACTGTGAAGCTGCTTTGAAACAATCTATTGTAAAAAGCGCTATATAAAATGAAGATGACTTTCACTTGACAGTGGCTACTGAGTTTTCAATGGATTTACGACTGAGTTATTACCACTCCACTTCACATTGTCATTGACAATGAAATGTAATGCTAAAATGAATACCACGACTTCTAAAGGCATTAGGGATGTTCTGCTGCTCAGTTATTTTGAACTTCTTTTAACCCCCAATCAAAGAAAGAAAGAATTCTGCTCGAGTATATCAGGTATATGTGAACCCCAAGGTTTGCTTTATTTCTGCAGTCTTTCCACAGTGACGGTACATGCGTGACAGCACAGTACCTTTTGATCCTGTAGGAGGCAGCGGTAGGTTGCCTTCCTCATGATTGTCAGCTGATTGAGTACAATTTAGACTCCTCTGTCACCACCAGCACTTCATACTCCCATCATGTGGCAGCTGCAATGATAATAAACTCATTTTAGTACATTTGAATTAAAAATTCAGTCACAATCAGTATAATCTGGTCTGTGGATCTCTGGAAAGATCACTACTAAAACTGTAACATATTAACCTAAAAGATACATTAAAGTAGGCTAGTTGCTACACTACAACCTGTATTGAAGCTACTTAAGGGGTCATTACCTTCTTAAACATTACTGTAAAATTATATATAATATAACTAGTACTGGAAAAAATAAGCTTCTGCCAGACCGCCGTCCTTATTCAATGTGTAAAACTCTCGCTGTTCAAAAAGCTTACGCTACGTCCTATGCCTTCCCTATTCACTTACGGAAAAGTGTAAATGACGTGACGCCAGTTTACACATTCTTCGTAAGTTGAACAGAAGCAGTCTGGCACAAGCTAGATATTTGACTTCATAACTTGTTAAATAATTTGCTTCAGAAGGCCTTTATTAACCTCCCGGAGTCGTGTGGAGTACACGTTTATGATGGATGGATGTGGATGGAAGCACTTTCTTCAGCTCATACTCGTGACCCCTGTTCACTGCCATTATAAAGCTCGGATGCGTCAGGATATTATTAATATACCTCAGATTGTGTTAATCAGAAGAAGAAAGTCATATACACCTATGGCTTGAGGGTGAGTAAAGCTTGGGCTAATTTTTAAATTTGAAAGTGAACTAATCCTTTAAATCCAAACTTGGATGGTGTTTAAGTGTCCAAAAACATTACATTCAGTTTGCATATGCTTTAGTCTTATTTCCGTAAAATAAGTACTAAAAAGTATTTTAGGTGTACTTCTTTTTTACAAGAGTTGTCTGAAACAGTTTTCAAAATGGCTTCAAGATTTTTGAAACCTGCAAATGAATTTAAATGTGTCTGTCTGTGTGCATGTACATTCTTTTCTTCAGGATGCCAGGAGTAATGGTACTCGGTCTGTCCAATGACAAGAGCGTGCCAAGGCAGGAAACAGTCCAGCACCACCTCCTCTCCTTCATCCGCCTCAAGATGATGCTCTGATAGAAAAAAAAGAGAGAAAGGCAAAAGAGAAGTGTGATGTGTTAATATAGACCGTTAAAGCCATTGGGGTGTGTATATCCGTGGGTGATTGTCTCACCTCCACAGTCTAGTGGAGGAGTGGCTGACAGACATGTAAAAAGCCCATACTGACAGGAAGTGCAGTTCATCACTCTCTGATACAATAGCCCTGTAAAAAACAATCATCCACACACCCAGTGAGCAATAACATGTATCATCATAATCCATATACTCAGTGTCCCGTGACACATACAGTACACGATCGCCAGTCAAAGATTTGAACACACTTGACTGAATTTACGTCTCTCAGGAAAATCCTGTTGATTAAAAGCTTATAGAGGACCAATTATACCCTTTTATAAAGTCTTGATTTTGTTATTGGGGTCTACTAGAATTGGTTTTCAAGGTTGAATGTTCAAAAAGCACATTATTTTGTCACATATTGTACATTGTTGTAGCACCTCTCTTCCCAGTCTGTCCCAGTAATGCTCTGGGGTGTTTTCCCATACAATGACATAACTCACTAAATATGTAATATTTTCTGTCCACTAGAGGTCGCTAGAGGCCTATTCAAAACAAACACGTAGCTTGATGACGCCAAGTTTGAGCGAAGAATCTTGGGGCATGTGGTCTTTACCTCAACGGGCGGTGGAAAAGAATTGGGATCGTACTTAAGGAACTAAAGTTTCGTTAGCATGTTGCTAATGTACTGTTAAATGTGTTAAAAGTTACCATCGTTTCTTACTGTATTCACGGAGACAAGAGCCGTCGCTATTTCATTTTTAAACACTTGCAGTCTGTATAATTCATAAGCACAACTTC
>JAOTNS010000859.1:0-131019 GCA_028476615.1 Culter alburnus
AAACAGTTCATGTGAGTACAGTGATACAAAATACTTTAATATTATAAAGCGACGAAAGAACTTTGCGCCAAAAAAACAAAATAACGACTTTCAACGATATCTAGAGATGGCCGATTTCAAAACAATGCTTTGAATGTTTTGTTTCAAATTAGTGATTTAGAGCCAAAAAGTCACGTGATTTCAGCAGTTTGGCATTTTGACACTCGATCCAAATCACTGATTCGAAACAAAAGATTCGAAGCAGTGTTTTGAAATTGGCCATCACTAGATATCATTAAAAAGTATTCTTGTTGCTTTATATTAAGGTAGAACTAATGAAACTCACATGAACTGTTTTAAATATGTTTTGAGTACCTTTCTGGATTTTTAGAAGTTCAGTGGCATTGCTGTCTATAGAGGTCTCATTGAGCCATCGGATTTCATCAAAATATCTTAATTTGTGTTCCGAAGATGATGAGGGTTTTATGGGTGTAGAACAAATAAGGTGAGTAATAATTATTTTAATTTTTGGGTGAATTAGCCCTTTAATTCGAATAACTGCTCCTCCAACTGAAAGGTCTTTTCCTCTCCAAATGAAGAGATCTCTGACCCAAGCAAATGAACTCAAAAATCCTCACAGAAATAAGAGTTTAATTGTTGTTTTAGTCCTTCAACATATTGAAGGACAGATGGGGCACTGTTTTGCAAAGTTTAGCAGCAAACACACCTGTACCAGCTAATGTCTTCAGGTAACTTCAGAAACTTCAGAAACCGGCAGGTGTATAGGGGCTAGTTGGAGCAAAACTCTCTAGGACAGTGGCCTTGCACGAGGTTTGGACACCCCTAGTATAAGATCTAGCATATATGTTGTTGGTTATTGCATTAAATATCTTAATGTTGTGTTGTCTGTTGCTTTGTGCAATTACACTGGGGTTAACTTTTATTTGGGCTTGCTTTTTTCACCTTAGACCTAATGACGCAGAAAGAGGAGAAGGAAGCATCTTTTAAATGCTCACAGACTGGAAAGAGTTTCAGTCAAAAAAGAAACCTTGAAGTCCACATGAGAATTCACACTGGAGAGAAGCCTAACGGATCCCCTCAGTGTGGAAAGAGTTTCAATCAAGATGAAAGCCTTAAATTCCAAACGAGAGTTAAAACTGGAAAGAGTCCCTTCACCTGCCAACAGTGTGGAAAGAGTTTCACTCATAAAGGAAGCCTTAACAGGCACTTGAGGATTCACACTGGAGAGAAGCCTTACACATGCCCTCAGTGTGGAAAGAGTTTCAGTCAACATAAAAACCTTAAAGCCCACATGAGTATTCATCCTGGAGAAAAGCCTTTCACATGCCCTCCGTGTGGAAAGACTTTTGATCAATATAGAAACTTTAAAGTACACATGAGAGTTCACACTGGAGAGAGCATTACACCTGCCAACAATGTGGAAAAAGTTTCAACAGAAAAGGAAACCTTAATTTCCACATGAGAATTCACACTGGAGAGAGCCTTTTCATCTGCCAACAGTGTGGAATAAGTTTCACTCAAAAAGGAAGCCTTAACAGGCACATGAGAATTCATACTGGAGAAAAGCCTTATATATGCCATCAGTGTGGAAGAAGTTTCTACAGAAATGGAAACCTTAATTTCCACATGAAAGTTCACACTGGAGAGAGCCCTTTCACCTGCCAACAGTGTGGAAAAGGTTTCACTCAGAAAGGAAGCCTTAACAGGCACATGAGAATTCACACCAGAGAAAAGCCTTACGCATGCCAAGAGTGTGGAGCGAGTTTTGCTCATCATGGAAGCCTTAAAGTCCACATGAGAATACATACTGGAGAGAAGCCTTACACATGCATTCAGTGTGAAAAGAGTTTCGACCAACATGGAAACCTTAAGGCCCACATGAGAGTTCACACTGGAGAGAAGCCTTACAAATGCCTTCAGTGTGGAAAGAGTTTCACTCAAAAAGGACAACTTGAAATACACAAGAGGAATCACTTGAGAGAGAACTTTTAAATGTCATCAGTGTGGAATGAGTTTTGCAGGCAGAAATACCTTATGATTCATGTTATAACAGGGAAGGGAAGGAAAGCCTTTCTTGTGCAATCACTGTAAAAGACTTCCAGATACAAAGGTACCGTCTTGAGCACCATCGTCTTGTGTTGAGTTGCTTAATAGCTGAATCACATCTTGCAACATTAACACTGGTATCTGAACTGAATAAAATCAACAATGAACTGAATAACTACATTGCTTTCTTTTGTAGAACTGTTTAGTTCTGAATTGACTTTGTTTCAAATTGATCAATGTCACACTGTTATTGATCTAAAATGACTTGAGCTAAATAATGACACCATTGTCTTTTAGGGTGTACTCACACTAGGCATTCTGAACCGTGCCCAAGCACATTTGACCCCCAAAGCCTGGTTTGTTTGCTCCGTACCGTGCTCGGGTGAGGTTCGTTTAATTCATTCAGTTCATTCCTATGGAAGTCGAGCATCATGCTCGCGGGGTGCATTGTGGAATTGTGAAGCTCGACTTCCATAGGAATGAATTGAAAATGCTCGCTCTGCTCCGCCCACCCCACGCCAGTGAACACCTAATGTTACAGTATAATCCTGAATTGTCTCCATAGCTAAGTCACTACCTCTCCTGCCTCTCTTATGCACTTCACAAGATCGCCATTACCCCAAATTTTAAACTCTGCCTAGTTCTAGGACATTTCCCACAACCCATTACCCAGACTTAGCTTGAATTAGCTGTTTGTCATTAGCTTTGGCTCTATATAAGCAACCTCTGTTCACTCATTAGTTGCAAGGTCTTGTTTGCTACTGCAATAATTCTGAGTGTTCCTGTATTTTGTTTCTCTGCCTGTTCCAGTTTAAGCCTTTTTGCCTTTCTTTAGACCTCTGCCTGTTTGGATTGCTTATCTACTGTTTGCCTTTTGCCAACCCCAGCCTGTTTGACTACAAACTGATCGTTGTGTTTGCCCATCTTTGTTTGACTATTGCCTGCTCTGTTTTTTGACGATGTTTTGAATCTACTGACTCCAGCAGCTCAGCACTAAAATGTAGCTCAAGCGATAATGGTGTTATCCCACCATCAGCAGTTGCCCGGTTGACATCTCTACAAAGGAACTCATGAGATTTCTAATTGTTTACATTGATGACATCTTGGTATTTCACCTAGTTTTGAGGAATGCATCGAGCATGTCCATGCGATCCTCAAATGACTCATAAATCTTCAACTGTACGCAAAGGCTGAGAAATTTAAGTTTCAACTGGAAAAAGCCATCTTTGAGGAATAACGTCACTAGTTGGAGGGACTGATCATCACAACCTTGTGGTCAGCCAAAAGCCTCAACTTAGCTAGGTGATTGCTCTTTTTCAGTAAATTATTATTATTTTTTTTTTATTACCTACAGTCTGGTCAAAGAACTGATGCTCTCTCTCGCATTCATGATTCTCTTCATTTAAACTCTGTAATGGACTCTCAGGAGCAGAATCATCCACCCTCTGTGAAAGTAGGCCCCTTGACAGAGCAAATTATGGAGGAGATTGAGCAGGCACTGCTTCACAATCCAGCTCTATTATTGCCCTCCTGACAAGATTTATGTACCTCCTACTCTCTGAGTGTGAGTACTTCAATGAGGGACCATCTACACAGGGTGTCTGCGGATCCTTAAAAAGTCGTCATATGTTTTGAATATGTTTCAGTGAAATACATGTTTCAATAAAACTGTCTTAAATACATGTTTATTTTCAGTCTTTGCTTTCTGAAATCTTAAAGCTATGTCAGTGTGTTGTGTCAGGACTGCACCCAATACAGTTCTCATGGAAGCAGACTTTCTTTACATATGTTACGGTCCTGTGCTGGAGTGCTTTTGAGAGCCACCAGAGGGCACTCCCCTGTACATTGCCATTTTCATCTCGGACTTCATTACCCATAACCCACTGCCCAGACTAATCAGCCATGATTGTCTATAGCTGTTTCTTGTTACCTCATCAATCTCACCCTTTTTAAACCCTGGGTTCTGTCTCATTCTTTGTTCAGTCTTGCTAATGTTTATACTGCTTCCCTGGCATTGGTTTTCCAGTTTTCTAAGTTTTATCATTCGTTTTCCTTTGTTGTTTGCCTATGTTCTAGATTTCAACTTGGTGTTTGACCATTTTCCTGTTTTTGGACTTGATTGTGGATTACTCCTAATAAATACTGCGTTTGGATCCTCAACCTTTGTGTAAAAATTTAGTAAATCCAGCAGTATCTATCTTAAGGTGTTTTATTAATTAACCTAATTATTAAAGTGATTCTGTTTCATGCTAAAGAATGTCTATTATGAGAACATTTTGTTTTAAACAAGAAGTACATTTATATATATTTAGCATCAATCAGTTTATGGCTTTACAATTTAAAAAGTGACCCAAATAATGTCAATAACTGTTGAAAGATTATGAAGGTATAATGAAAATAAATTTCATCAATCATAATGTTTATACATTTTATACCTATTTTCAGAAATTTTTAGACTTAAATGAACTTTCTATGCCCACTTTTAAAATGAGATAAAACACTAACTTGTATGTGTTTCAGTACTGACAAATGAACCCTGCTTCATGAACTTGTACACTTTAAAAAAAATAATAAATCATTTGTCTCTATTTGCATTTTAATCTATTTTATATCTGGTCTAAAATGGTTTCTTCACACCAACATTATAGGTTTTATTTTTAGACAAAATCTCACTCTAGTAGTTTATTTTCAGCACATAAATGGACAATATACATTTAGTTTTTCACCAATACATACTGAATTTCTGTCAACTCTCATTATTTGTATATATTGTTTTATGTAAATTTCTATACATTTTAGACAGCAGCATGTGAACAGGACTCTTATTTTGGTGTTGTGGTGTGACGTCATAAAGACGCGCCGCGCTCCTGCATCTGTTGTGATTCGACTGAAGAAAGGTTTGTGTTGTGTATAAACCGTTCATTTAACATTTACAAGCGATTCAGAATTAATTGTTTATTATTGAATGTAATATATTAATGCCTTTTCTAAAATGTATGTTGTGTGAGTAAAGCGCATCCACACACGAGTAACACAACAGTTGTCTCTCTCTCTCTCTTTATCGTGAATCAGTTCATCATAAACATGAATTCAGTCACTGGAAGATAGTGATGGAAGTGAAATTTCATTCTAATGGCAATGAAAATGACCTATTAGTTGTCATTAGAATGACATTACTGACCCTAAACATACAAGCTTGATAAAAAATGCTCATTTTAGAAGAAAATTTCAGATGGCACTTAGAGGATTTTGCATCTGAAGTCTTCAAATCATTAATACTAATATAATAAGTACCTAAATGTGAGCTTTCATTATAAATTGTGTATTTTATTAATTTATAGTTTTGAGTGTTTTTGTCTAATCAGGTCATTAAAGTCCACTCACTCTGACTGACTCCCTCACCAGTACGCTGAACTACTGAACTAGAGCTGATTGAGACACACCCAAAAATGTATTATTATTTTTTTATCTGTTAATTATTCTCATTTTAAACAGGACAGGGTGTGATACCGAAATACTGGTGAAGCGACTGATATCCATGTGACACCCTATGTAAAGATGGCATTTATTAAAGAGGAGATTGAAGATGTGAAGATTGTGTTCATTAAAGAGGAGAGTGAAGATGTGAAGATTGAAGAAACATTCAGAGTGAAACAAGAAGAAACTGAGGAACAAACAGGTTTGTTTCATTCTCAAGAGCTGAGAATTTGATCATTATTAAAATGTCCAGTTCTACAGAAATGAAAAATATTTCTGAAGAATGTCATATGAGTGTCCTAATTAAATGGTTTTATTGACATGGAGCGGGTTAACGCATATGGACATGTTGAGATCACATGACCAGACAAATACTAATGCTGCCTTCGAGTGAACCTGAGAAGATCCTACCTCCATGTTGGTCATTATTATTATTACATCATGCATTAAATTAAGAAAAAATTAATACAGAAGTTGTCTAAACAAAATCATTCTCATGTGTAACATTAATTCCAATTTCTGAATGGAAAACAATGAATTTCTATAAATTAATTATTCGACAATATATTTAAAAAAAAAGGCAAATCTTGAAATGTGAGTGATCAGCTTTACATTTGGTAGAGTTACTTCTGCTGTCTGCATTTGTTCTTCATTTAAAGGGCTTTGATGAGCAAATAAAACCACCAGTGGGCACTAATTTTACATCAAACTGTTTTAATGTTTGTGACAATCTGTTCAAATCAAAGACTCAAACTGTGGACTAAAAATCATTTATTGTGACTTTTACATCTTCTATCAAGCTCAACTGTAAATGTAGCATCAGTGGCGGCTGGTGCTAAAAATTTTTGGGGGGGCACAAAAAAAAAAAAGATTTAGATGCAGAATGGGCTAATTGTTAAATAATGTGATGTAATGTATCATTACTGCTTATCTAAAACATGGAAAATTCAGTATTTAAAGCATGCCATAGGGCTGGGCGATATGGCCAAAAATCATATCCCTATTTTTGGGCTGAATGGCGATGTATAATCTTGTACATTTTTCTATTTGAACAAAAAATAAAAATAAAATAAAAAAAAATCTGTATTTAATTATTATTTTTTTTATTTCACATCCTGCCCAATATTTTCCTTCAATGTTCATACTGAAGGCTATGAAAACAAACATGAATGTAACCTTGTAGTCTATATTATATTATGCACAAAAAAAAAATTCAAATCACATTAGGCCTACATTCTAACATTGTGACACTACAATCTAAAAACAAAATGCTTTTTAAAGCAGAAGTTACATTCACTAAACTAAAACTGAAAATAAAAAAAGCACAGACTAATTATTAGTCTATTTTGATTACCCTACAATAGTCACGTCACAGTTACTGCTATCATAAAAATACACTTAGTTGTAGGTTCGCAATTCTACATATGGCACATTTATGTTCGCAAACAAAAACCAATAATCAACAACAAATATTTTAGCTAAAGGTGTATTTTAGTCAGAATCATTGCACTCCTATTCAATTGAACTCCGTATGTTTGGCACGCATGCGCACGGTGGCGCTCGTTCGCGGAAGTTTGTGCTTCCACTCCTGTCTCCTGGACAGCAAAATGGAAATATTTTCTCGACTTTCCAACATTTACAGATGGAGAAAATGTCTGTGAAATTTAAGTTATGCACTGAGGAAATTATTGGATGTCACTTTAGCTTAAAGATTATAAATAGAGACGTTTCCACCAATCGCTGCACAAGTTAAGGTTACGTATGATGAAGAAAGCACGTTAGTGCTAGCCCTCCCGGAACCAATAGAGAATGCATTGCAGTGCCTGCAGTACAAAAAAAAAGTTTTTTGAATGGAAATCTATGGGAGCACTCTGGGCAATTCTCGGCCAGAGTGAAATCGCCCAAAAAGAAGCAGTACTCCACAGAACGTGACTCAATGCTGATTGGACTATAGCCTATATCCAGAGGCAGAACAAAACAGCCTAGCAGTGACAGCTAGTGTAACACTGTGGTTGAAAAAAATACGTCCCTTTCTCACTTTGGTGGTGCGTTGCCCTATTGCCCTAATGAAGAAACCACCCCTGTGTAGCATCATGTTGATCTTGGATGCCTGTTTCTTCTTCTGTGGCCTGATGTATACAAGTTTCGAATGCACAAAACAGGCATATTAGGAATTATTAAAAAAAAAAAATGAACGGACGGACACTGGACACTTTTACTGGAGCGAGCGAAGTAATGAAGTAGGACAGAATGATTTTAAATCTGATAGACACATTTAGATTAAATATGCTACTCGAATCACATGAAATCAGTATCCAGAAGTCACAACATTTTGATATGAATTTAAATAGAAATATTTATTGTAGATGCGCTGCTTTTGAACACTTTTTCTGTTGCATGCCGTGTTTAATGTTTTAACTAGCGAGGTTTGCTTGGCGCATGATATTTCCGCTTTAAATTGTGTTCACAATAGCAGAACTCATGTTCTGAGAAAACATTTTCATGTGAATAATTATCAGTTATGCGCTCTTGAATCTAAACAGATGGCTTAGCAACATAGATGATATAATGACAGACACTGAAGAACTCACTCAGTGATCGAACTGTCCGTTGGCCAGTTTGAATGCAGGTGTGCTGTCATTCACAGACAGACAGTAGTCTAATAACCATTTTTGTGGTCTTTCAAATATTATGAAAAATACCAATGTATTTGAAGGATAGAAACATGCGAGAACCAATAAGGTTCATTCTTGTGTGTTAGCCAGCACTTTGGAGCTTCTGCAATACCAATTAGGTTCATTCTTGTATGTTACGCAGCACGTTTGAGCTTCAGAAACAATTAATGAGGTTCGTTCTTGTATGTCAAGCATGTACAGTTGAGCTGTTTGTTCGCTGATTAATGTTAATATGCGATTTAAAAGCCTAAATTCAGTATGTTCATCATATAAAGTTATTGTTTCTCTTCTGACTAAATCGCTCAATTCATATGGATTGGTCTGACCATTTACAAACAGTTTCAGTTGTTTTGAATTATTTTTGCACAATTAATCAATCGGCAACTAATTGTTAACATCCCTAATTGAGATTTTTTAATCAAGGGTTTAACTGCCATCTTAAAGGTTTTGGGACATGACCTAAAGAAAGTTAAGAGTTAACAATATGTGAAGAGCAGCATTTCTCAACTCTGGCCCTCAAGGTCCCCTTTTCTGCAACCTTGATGAAACTCATCTGCTTGTAGCTTTCAAAAATACATGAACCTTGATTAGCATGTACAGGTTTGTTTGATTAGGGTTGGAGCAAAACTCTGAAAGAAAGGGGGTTTTAAGGGCCAGAGTTGAGTACTTTAGAAACTTCCGGCAGGTGTATTTGGGCAAGTAGGAAAGTGGCCCATAGTTTGGACACCTCTGGTTTAGAATCTAGCATACATGTTGTTAGTTTTGATGCATTACATACCTAAATGTTTTGATGTCTGTTGTATTGTGCCATTAAATTGGGGATAACTTTTATTTGTTTGTTTTTTTACTTTAGCTCTAATGGCAATTAAAAAGGAGGAAGAAGAACTCAATGAAATTGAAGAGAAAGATCAATATGAGAATTTTCACAATTTCATAACTGGAGAAAAACCTTTTAGATGTTTGCAGACTGAAAAGACCTCCACACGAAAAAAAGCTCAAAAGAGTTTCAATCAACAAGGAAACTTTAAAGACTACACAGGAGAGAAGCCTTTCACCTGCCAACAGTGTGGGAAAAGTTTTGCTCAACATGGAAACCTTAAAGTCCACATGCGATTGCACACTGGAGAGAACTCTTACACATGCCTTCAGTGTGGAAAGAGATTTGCTCAACATGGAAACTTTAAAGTCCACATGAGGATTCACACTGGGGAGACCCCTTTCACCTGCCAACACTGTGGAAAAAGTTTCACTCGTAAAGTAAGTCTTAACAGGCACATAAGAATTCACACTGGAGAAAAGCCTTACACATGCCCTCAGTGTGGAATAAGTTTCACTCTAAAAGGAAATTTTACCACGCATATGAGAATTCATGTTGGAGAAAAGCCTTACGCATGCCAACAGTGTGGAGAGAGTTTTGCTCAACATGTAAACCTTAAAGTCCACATGAGAATACACACTGGAGAAAAGCCTTACACATGCCATCAGTGTGGTGAGAGTTTTGCTCAACATGTTAACCTTAAAGTCCATATGAGAATGCACACAGGAGAGAGTCCCTTCACCTGCCAACACTGTGGAAAAAGTTTCAACAAAAAAGCACAACTTAATTGCCACATGAGAATTCACACTGGGGAGAAGCCTTATACCTGCCAGCAGTGTGGAAAATGTTTCACCCATAAGGGAAGCCTTAACTGGCACATGACTGTTCACACTGGAGAAAAGCCTTTTACATGCCCTCAGTGTGGAAAGAGTTTTGCTCAACATGGAAACCTTAAAGCCCACATGATAACTCACAGTGGGGAGAGCCCTTTTACCTGTCCACAATGTGGAAAACGTTTCAATCATAAAGGAAGCCTTAACAGGCACATGAGAATTCATACTGGAGAAAAGCCTTATGCATGCCAACAGTGTGGGAAAAGTTTCCATCAACATGGAAACCTTACAGTCCACATGAGAATTCATACTAAAAAGAGTCCATTCACCTGTCAACAGTGTGGACAAAGTTTCAACCGTAAAGGAAGCCTTAACAGGCACATGAGAATTCATACTGGAGAAAAGACTTACACATGCCAACAAAGTGTGGAAGACGTTTTACTCAAAAAGGAAACTTTAACAGGCACATGAGAATTGACACCAGATAAAAGCCTTACACCTTCCAACAGTGTTTAGAGAGTTTTACTTAACCATCCATTTAAGGCCACATGAGAATTCACACTGATTATAAATTCACACTAGCCATTATAAAGCTTTGGAGCATCAGGGTGATTATTAACTGTGTTCGTCTGAAAGAAGAAAAGTCATACACCTAGGAGGCTTGAGGGTGAGTAAATCATAGGATAATTTTCCTTTTAAAGTGAACTAATCCTTTAAAAGGAATAGTTCACCCCAAACTGAAGTTCTGTAATCATTTTCTCATCCTCAAGTTGTTCCAAACTTTCTTTGTTCTGCTGAACACATATTATAGATATATCATAGATATTTTGAAGAAGGATGTACAAACAGTTGTAGGGTACCATTGACTTCCATAGTATGGAAACAAAATTCTATATAAATTAATGGTACTCCACAACTGTTTGTGCATCCTTGAACATTATCTTCCTTAAATATCTTCCTTTGTGTTCAGCAGAATAAAGAAATTTATAGAGGTTTGGAACAACTTCAGGGTGAGTAAATGATGACAGAAGTTTAATTTTTGGGTGAACTAACTGGCACATGAGTATTCACACTTGAGAAAAGCCTTACACACTAGAAAGAGCCCCTTCACTTGACAACAGTGTGGAAATGTTTCAAAACCCCCTGTGATGAAAATCAAGTTATTAATGTTGTTTTTGTCTGTAGTGTTTTTAATATGCTTTAAGACAAACCATGTGTAAGTTGACACCATTGCAAAAACGCAGTTTGAACTCACCAGTGATTCTTACATCGCAAACTACCTTGTTTACCTGTCGTGTCAAAGTGCATATCATGAACTATGACCACTCTATATCAGGGGAGTCTCAAGAGTAGCCAGGTTATCCCAGTATATTTTTCTGTTGATTTGAAAAATCATGTACATTTAGCAATATAGCGGGTGATTACACACACACATACATCCATACAGTTTACCAAGGAAAATAGAGCTGAAGCAAAATACAGGAAAGCAAGAAGTTACAGCATAGTTTGAAATTCAGATCAACAGCCTTGAGCAAACCATCAGTTTAGTTCTAACATGCCCTTATTTAAAAGGGGTAGGGATACTTAATGTATCAAATAATTTGACTATGTTTGATACTTACATGTCTCCCATTTGAATTAAACTGTACTGATGCATTTGTTGAGGCTCCATTTGATCTTTGCTAATGTTTTCTTGATGAAATAGAACCAGATGGAGTCAAAGGATCTTTGGTGGATGGAAAGACAAAGCTAAAGCCTGGCACAAACTTAAGGGTCCTTAGAAGACTTCTAGTTCAGCATCATCTTCACATCAGTATTTCTCAAAAAGTGGAAAAAACGCATGATCTTGTGATCAGTGATCAGTTTGAAGATGTCACGCCCAATAAGAATTTATTCCTTTGGAGGGAAAATTTACGATCCTTTGTCTTCTAGCAGGTATTTGCATGTAATTTGATTGGGTGTTAAAAGAGAAGAATGTCTAGGTTACTATAGGGCTGGGCGATATATCGCATGCGATTGTCACGCGCATTTCGTCAGTAAAGCCGGTTCCCTGATTACCGCTAAATCTCCATCACCTGCTTTCAAATGGAGCGGCATTTAATAGACAGAGCCGTAGTTCACTGATAAGCCACGCAATATCCATTATCGCAGATGAATCGCCTTCGATAATGAACGCGATATTGCGTAGCTTATCAGTGAACTACGGCTCTGTCTATTAAATGCCGCTCCATTTGAAAGCAGGTGATGGCGATTTAGCAGTAATCAGGGAACCGGCTTTACTGACGAAATGCGCGTGACAATCGCATGCGATATATCGCCCAGCCCTGGGTTACTATTGTAACCCCCGTTCCCTGAAGGAGGGAGACGTAATGGGAGCCCAATCACTTCCAAGTCGTACAAAACGAGCCAATGGGAATTGGCCAGTGAGATTTACATGCCAGGTCACACCTACTCAGCACATATGAGTATAAATAGGACCGGCATACTCACTTCATTCATATTTTTGCTGAGGAGCAGAGACAAGGAACCCGGCCATTCAGCGGTGGTTCAGGGCTATAGCAAGGGGACATAACATCCCTGTTCCCTCCTTCAGGGAGCGGGGGTTACAATAGTAACATGTACATTCCCATTCAGTTAGTCATGTTCAATGCTACATCGATACTGACATAATGGAGTCCCTATGGAAAATGCCATAGCGACTGAACCATGTTACGAGTGTTGGAGATTCAGAGGCTGGCAAGCCTGTGGCATGCCAAAGGCAAGTGCTTCTAAAAAATGTTATAACTTACCCAGCATCCGAAGTACGCCAGAGAGAAGTCCTCCATACCAAAGGGGATGACGCTATGGAGACCACACCCTGCCCATGTAGAAGTACACATATGGACTGACCCATGGGGCAGTACTTCATAAGGAGGATCGCTGAGGTAGGTCCTACTTAACAAGGGAGGAACTGCTACTGGCACAGAGATAGAGCAGAGCAGATCCATCCAGGAAAAGACACGGGTTTACCATCAGGGAAACTGTGCCGTGGACAATACACATATATATGGGATTATCTGCAGGGAGTCACATCATATGGCCATCTAGCCCAGTACAAGGGCTGACTGACTGGGCATACACACGAGTACTGGGCCTGGCGTCAGACGCCTTTGCCGCGTCTGACTACTGCAAGATGTTGGAGGAACTCCACAGGGTTCGCCATCTGGGGAACTGATCTGAGGAGCAGAATAAGTGCTCACATCCCCTCCTTGGAGAAAAATAGCGCAGCAAGCGAGGGTCCATGGCTATCTACTTGTCGACAGCACAGTGGGTCCACTCCGAGATTATAAATCTTGCGAATTTCAGCCTGCAGCTCTGCATGTGTCTGCCAGAGAGGTGCAGTGCACCCACCCCCAGGAGGAAGCAACACCCCGAGTGAAGTGAGATCTCACCCCTAGGGGGCATGGCTCGCCTGACTGGTAAGCCAAGGCAATGCCATTCACTATCCAGTGGCCCAACCTCTGTTTGGAGACAGCCTTTCCCTTCTGCTGACCTCCAACGCAGACAAAGAGCTGCTCTGAGCTTCTCAAGCTCTGTGTGCGGTCCACTTAAACGCACTGAGTGCCAATGGGATACAGCAACGCAAGGGCTGGGTCTGCCTCCTCCAGGGGCAGTGCTTGCAAGTTCACCACCTGGTCCCAAAAGGGAGCGGTGGGAACTTTAGGCACGTATCTAAGCCAGGGTCTTAGGATGACATGAGACAAAGCAGTTTTGAATTCTAGGCTTGATTCGTTGACCGAAAATGCTTGCAGGTCCCCCACCCTCTTGAAGGAAGTGAGCGCAGTCAGGAGCACTTTTTTCAAAGACAGGTTTTTAAGCTCAACTGACTCTAGAGGCTTGAAGGTAGCTCTCTGTAGGCCCTAAATGATGATTGAGAGGTCCCAAGAGGGGATGAGGCGTGGCCAGGGAGGATTTAACCTCCTGGCACCTCTCAGGAACCTGATGATCAGGTTGTGCTTTCCCAGTGTCCTGCCACTGACAGCATTGTGATGTACTGCGATGGTGGCATCATATACCTTCAAGGTGGAGGAGGATATCCATCTTGAAGGAAGAAAAGTAAGAAAATGTCCCCTCACACACCCACATCTCCTCAATGTCCAGCTCTGACACGTATAATGGCTAGGACTACGAGATCTATGTCTACAGTGCTCAATGTGATCTTTTTAAATCCTTTTCTTGCAGAATCTGCCACATGGAGTAGCATCCCTGAATCTACCTCTTCATGTATGCAAGAGGAAATCTAATTTGATTCTTGTGCAGGCCAGTGTTCCAAAACAGAATCTGAGGACTTTCTTGCTGTCATGGTACACCAGTTGTTTCAGTGTACTTGTTGTAGGCGCATGTCAGCAGGATGTGGAGACTACTTGCAGTTACAAATTCAAGGCCCTTCCCGTGTTCTATGCCTTCACCGGCTGTGACACAGTATCTGTATTTGCGACCAGAATGTACTGGTGCAGCAATGAACACTGTTGAGGACAAGCACTTGAGGTGGCAACAGAATGGGGTTGGATGGGCTCAAGCATTTGGAGACCATTGTGGTCAACTCCTCCACAGCCAAGCCAGACCATCCTTGAACTCTTAAGCTGTGGCTGCAAGAAAGGCTGCCGGTCAGCACTGAAAATGTAAAAATGCTTCTTTAAAGTGCACAGCTTTGTGTCAGTGTGGATGAGACTGTGAAGAAGTCTGAAGAATAGGTTCAACGACAACAACAAAACAATCAAACAAATATGCTTTTGAAATAAATTTCTTTAAATAAATCTTTGTTTGAAATTTTTTAAGCTATGTTTCTAAGGTCATATTGAATATTCTACTCTTTACAGTCACAGTATTTTTAAGGTTAATGAACAAAAGGATTAAGCTTTTAAAACTCTACACAACGTGCATGCAACAGACATGATATTATAAAGTCTAGCCTATGTTTCTCAGATACTGTGATTTCCTTCTCGCATCACTGAAATCATCATTAACTATTCACCTGAACAGTTTATGATGTTTTATGGTATCATTGTAATCCTTGACCATCAAAACATAGGGGTAGACATCACAATTTCTGTATTGTCATGTTTGATTCAGGAGATACAAAACATGCTGGAAATTGCTGGAACGTGAAATGGTTGCCATGGCGACCACAAGGCTTTTTTGTGATGAAAATGTCCAGGGCCCCAAACTGTACAAGTGCACTGAATTTCATGCTTTTATGATAAGGGGAACATTATTTTCCCATATCACCTGGACTGATTGTGCTATTTTCTTGTTTATCTCTGTGAAGCAACTTTGCAATCCATACAGCATAAAGTTTTATTGAAATAAAGGTGACTTGACTTGACATAAGAGTTCACACTGGAAAGAATTACTTCACCAGCCCTCAAACCCTGATATACTCAGTTCTTTTTCATTCTCTCTTAGGGGTAAAAAGAAGTTGGAAAAACCTGAGCAGGCCACCCATGCTGCTGGGAGTTGCAATTATGTAAATATGTGCTGCATGTTTTCCTCTCAACAACAAAATGAACGCAAAATAGAAATGACAGCGGTAAGAAATCAGAAGGTAGCCTCTTAACCCACACTGTACTGTTGACAGGCAATCGTTTCCTTTATATCAATTATTCTATTAGTCTTCATAAATTATATACATTTGAAAGATGAAAACCTTAAAATTTGATCTCTGAAGTTGGTTATTCAATAATACCTTGTAAGTAATACTTTAAAAAGTAGAAAGAGGCAGGTTTTTGGACAAGAGAAATTCCCCTAGTTTCACAGACAAGACTTGAGCCCCTTCCCAGACTAAACTGCATGTTTGAGCTGTTTTAGCTGAAATCAACTTACACTGACATTTCTTAAAATATGCCAGTGTAAGAGAAATTCCCCAGATTAAGGGTATGTTTACATGACAACCATGTACTAAAAACAGAGGACAATGTTGTCAAAGCAATCAACATTCACACAGATCTGCAAATACAACTAAAAACGCTGTATTAGGCATGCCAGGCCAGTAGATGAAGATGTACGCAAGCACATGATGCCACCATTTTTACAAATTCATGTTTTTGTTGTTTACATGGAAATGGTAAAGGTATTGTTTCCAAAACCTTGCACTTCAAAAGCTTGCATTTTCAGGCCTCCAAAAAGCTGTTCTTGTGTAAATGAATGACCAAAATGCATAAAAAGTTTTTAGATTGAAATGGTGTTATATAAACATACCCTAAACCCTGCTCCAACACACTGTCTGTTATTGTCAAGTGCTCCAGAAGATCTTAATGAGCTGGTTCATTTGTTTGATCAGGGTTGGAGCTGAACTTAGCAAGGAACGTAGATCTCCAGGGACAAGATTTGGGATCCCTGTTTTAGCGTCTTGCAATCATTATTTTAACCACAAACTTCTTAATAATTTGTATTTTGTGGTTTTTACTATTTTGCATTTTTTACTAATTCTGAAAGGATCCAGTCAGCTCAAGGTGGCTAGTATAGTGGTCTTTTCACATCTCCATGTGGTTCTGTTTGGTATCGCATTTTTTCATCACAGTTTTTGCTATTGTGCTGTATACATACTTTTTTGAACATACTTTTTATGTTTTTCTCCACTAACAGTGCATTTTGCAATGCATTTTGTTTTTGCTTTTGGACTTTAAAAACTGACATGTTCTCCAGTTTTGAAGTACTAATGTTTCATCTGAAGAAGGACAAAAATCTAGCAATTGCTGTTGTGTACCATCCACTGAAACTTAATGAGGATTTTATTAATGATTAATTAATTTCTTAAGAGGACTTGTTTAAACATTGATTAACCAATTGAGACTCAAACTCTAAAAGTTTTTTGTCCACATTCTTACATCCTCTTGAATTAAAACTGTTGGTCTCTGTCAATTTGTCAATTAGTACTTTTATAAAAATGAGAGCCGTCATCTTATATTCTTATTAAATAAAGTCTGTTTTTCTACCCAAATGTGCAAAAATTATACTCGCCATAATAGTTTGGTCTCATCTGTGATTCTCTTCTGGATGTAATGTGCTTTTTGTGTCGTGTTTGTCTTTCTCACGGGACTTTGAACAGAAGTACTGCAAACATTAAATTGTTGCATCTGTTTTAGGATACTAATAAATTCTTCTACTGAAGAGATATTAAACAATTTCTTAGACATGTAAAGCAGGGGGATATTCCAGGAAGCAAGGTTAACTTAAGCCGGGTGCACACTTTGTACGCAATGCATTATATGAGTTATAACTGTATGAGATATAACAGTCTTTTACGATTGTTGCTTGTCAGATTGTATGAACATGATCCCAGTTATAAGCCATGCCATAATGTGGGATCTCAGTTGTCATTAAGGTCAGACTGTAAGACAATCAAGACACGCAAACAGACTCATTCAAAGTTTCTCACCATCAAGCCTTGACACATTTGGTGACGTTGTAAGGCCCGCCTAATGGGTCCAATGACGGTTTCCCACAGGACAGGGAAGGTTTAAGCGTGTATGTCTTTTCAGCGTCTCTATGAAGTTCACTTAATTTCACTTGTTTAATCTGACTCCAATTTCAAATGATTCTTACACTTAGGTTGTGTTTCCAATTAGAAATTCATCATTAGTTATGCATTAGTTTAGATATTTGATGATTCTGGATATTCCATATGTCAATTGTTCAGTCATTAGGGACCCGATGCCGCACAGAGATACTCGCCCCGGGATTTCGCGGTAAACTCACGGACATAAACTCGCCAGTCTGATCTTCGTCAGAGGGTGTAATAAGTTGGCTAATACCTTTAGTCGGTTGCCTACTGCTCACTCGAACAAAAGTGTATTTTAATTTAGCCACTTCCATACAACTTGCTAAATCAGTGGTAAACAGAAATCAAAAGGTCTTCAGATGAAGTGCCTACTGCTCCTTCATTCATGCACCTTCAGTTTGTTTTACCCTGGACACAGATTTACGGTAGCATTAGCCTCCCATAATTTCTGGTAATAATGATATCAGGAATCCAGAGCAAATCAAATATAACATTTTATTTGTCAGGTACAGTGTATCGTGTCAATTACACACATAACCAATTAAAGCCAATTCAGAAATGATAAATGCTAACATCAATTACTCAAAGAAATGCATATATACAGTGATGGGTGAATGTCCTCAGACATTCACCCATCTCTGGGGGGGCCTCTCCTACAGATGATCCCACATGACTGCTTTGCTCTTTACCTTTTATACCAGAACCAGAACAAAAGGATCGTAAATGTTTATTACACCAACACCTGTTTTGGGGGAGAGGAGAAGAGACACCACCCAAAAAGAGGACAGAATTTTCCTTAATTTTCCATCTTCTTCATAATTCTAGTGACTGCTATGAAATTGAGACCGTTTTACCAATCGCACTGAGACAAATTAAATGATACCAAACATGAAAAGGAAAACAACAGATACACTTACATTTATAGTTTTTGAATACTTTCAGTGACTTGAGGCAGGGGAAAGGAGAGGTGGTGGTGTGTGTGTGTGTGGTGGGGGGAGGCGCTGTCCTTTTGGAGTTGGGGCAAGGCGTTGCCCCTTGCTATTCTTTTAAGATCTTCTCTCCAGATACGCTTTATTGCAGGACGCTTTATCTCAGTTTTTGTTTAGCAGGAAAATCAAGCCTTACAACGTTGAGCTTACACATAAGCTGATCCATTTGTTTATGATTTTTTTTTTAATTATTGTACATTTCCAAAATAATATCATATACCCACAGTGTTTCTATGTTAGCCAATTTAATAAAAATAATAATAATTTTTCCACAAAGTCTTCATAACATTGTCATAAAGTGATGTCACGCTGACCAAAGGACAACTAAAAGAAACCTGTCTGGAGCTAGATTAAAATATTACAGTATATAGCAGTGAAAGATCATTACCATGAAAGGAAATTCACTCAAAAATCTAAATTCTATCATCATTTACTCACCTTCATGTTTCAGATCCTGTAAAACTTTCATTCATTTTCGGAGCACAAATGAGGATATTTTAAAAATCTGAGAGATTTCTTCCATTGACGCTTCTTACGCTTCAAAAGGTTCATAAAGAGATTGTCAATCTAACCATATGAATTGAGCATTTTAGTCCAAATTTTCTGTAGGGACACAATCGCTTTATATGAACAGGTTGAAATTAGGCTCAATCAGAATATCTAAAAATTCTTAAATCCAGATACTTTTACGAGATAACTAAAGAAACAACAACACAAAAAAACTTAAATCAAACATTGTGTCAATGTTGTGAATAGAAATAAACATCTACTGAACCTGGAACATCCCTTTGATTATGATTACTTGAACTACTTATTTATTGAAGCAATATAATTCAAGTACAATAGCCATAATCAGGACACTATAAAAGGAACATGAGAGGCTGTGAGGATGACAGAGCAAGAGCTGGAAACAAACATCATGAAGAATGAAGGCTTTAGTATGTATACTGCTGCTGTTGGAAACCTTTGTGTTTGTCGTCCAGCAGCAGGTAGAGGAGGACCATGAGAATGAGATCAGTCAACAGATCAGCTCTGAGGACGGAAGACAGAATCCACCTCAAACAGACACCTTTGAGAGCTGAAGCTTCAACTGACAGAAACAATACTGTGATCTGGCATCCCTGACATCCATGCAGCACTGAGAGAACTGACCGCCACCATTACAGAGCAGAAAGAAAAGAACGAGAACTGACCGCCACCGTTACAGAGCAGAAGAAAACATCAGAGAACTGACCGCCACACGTTACAGAGCAGAAAGAAAACATCAGAGATTTAGAGACGCAGCTGAGGGAGAGATGAACAAGAAAAATGAAGGTACCTCACCCAAACATTCTCTCTTTTATCAATGATCCTCAGAGTAAAACCAATGTAATACACTGTATAGTGTAAATGTTAGTGTAAAGTTGAGTGTATACTGTGTAAATTGTGTTATCTATTACATATCAGTGTAAATGTCATTAACAGATCTTTATTCCTTCCAGAAATTTCAAATCTTACTCTGAGTCAGTGGAGTTGAGAAAGGAAATAGAGGTAAAAGTGTGCTTGAATGATGTTAAATTCAGTGAATTCATTCTCAGTGTAATACAGTAATATATCACAATATTGCTTATCTTTTTCAATAACAACAGAGAAATAGCTTTTTCAGCTGCACTGATGGAATCTGGCAGTGGATATATGGTCCTTTTACCACTGAATTCACACTAACCTACAAGAACGTCTTCACAAACATAGGGAACGCCTACAACCCCATTACAGGTAATTATCAATTAAATGGAGTCATAAAACTCAGTTTTAGTAATGAAAACCTTCTGCTCCATTCAGACCTCTCTGCAGTTGTGTAATCTGTATAGAGATTAAATGATCTGCCATCTTTCAAAACTATTACACAGTGTGTTTGGTAATTAATCAATCATACAGGAAACAGCTGATTCTGTATCTCTTGTTATTTGATTTAGGTATTTTCACAGCCCCACTGAAAGGAGCGTACATGTTCAGAGTCTCTGTATATGGTCATGGTGGAACTCCATCAGCTGCATCCATTTATAAGAATGGAAAGGCTGTGGTTGTGCTTATGATAGTCACCTCAGAATACATTAAACCCTCAAATGGAGTTGTGTTGATCCTGGAGGTTGGAGATGTTGTCTGTGTGAGACTTGGGTCTGGTCAAAGGATACATGATAACCAGAATAACCACAACACTTTCAGTGGTTATCTACTGTTTCCCTTAAGATAACAGGAGCTTTGAAAAATGTGATTCCAGTAATTCTGAACCTTCAGCGTATGATTTAAGATGAAAATCATGAAGAATCATTAACATATAAACCTGTATTAATGAGGACTTTAAATAGATTACTGTATAAAGTCAGTATAATACACTATAAATCATAAGTTCTGATCTGTCTATACATGTAAGTTTGTATAAAGAGTTTCAGCACTGAGACAGACAGGACCCATGAATATCACATGTGACTTAAAAGTGTTTTGTTAAAGTAGTAAATCTACACTGCAAATTTTGTTTATTTATTTTTCTTTGTTTGTTTCCAGTCCAAATATCTAAAAATTCTTAAATCAAGATGCATTTACTAGAGAAGTAAAATGGCATAAAATGATGTTTTTTTTGCTAATGGGGTAAAAATAATATTGTTTGTTTGATTTAAGGTTATTTTTCTTATCCCCGTGGCAGATGATTAAAGATTTTTTTTTGCAGTGTAGAATGTTAAATAATACCTTTTTAAGTTGTATCTTGTTACTGATCCTTGATCTGTATCTCTTCATCCTACAGAAATAAAGAAGAGAATAAAGAGACATTGCGGCTTCTTTTTTTCCATCATATTTTAATGAATATTTCAGATTTCAATTTCATTTCAAACAATGTTTGTTTTGAAGCCCTCATGATATCATATTTACCAGTCCTGGATTTAGCAGATTTTGTGTGTGCTTTTTTATTTATTTATTATTTATTTTATTGTGGTGGTGACAATTTCCAGAAGGATGGGCCTAATTTCCTTAGGATCGTTAATATGACCAAATCTTATAAGCTAAGCAAATCAAAGCAAAACTTCTCAATTAATAAATAATCAAGTAAACAGTTATAAAATTAGAACAAAGAAAATGACAATATGATAAATAAATACAACATGAAGATACAGATATATATGGAAGCCCGTTTCCGCCACATTTGAGTAAAAAAATATAATTCTGTAAGTCATAATAATGAGAAACTTTCTCGTAATTATGACTTAGCATCTCATTATATTGAGAAGTTTCTCATAATAATGACTTAGTATGTCAAATATGAGAAACTTTCTCGTAATTATGTACTTAGTTTCTTAATGACTTATGATAATAATGACTTAGTATGTCAGAATAATGAGAAACTTTCTCGTAATTATGACTTATTTTCTCGTAATAATGACTTAGTTTCTCGTAATAATGACTTATTTTCTCATAATAATGACTTAGTATGTCATAATAATGAGAAACTTTCTGTAAAGACTTAGTTTCTCATAATAATGACTTAGTATGTCAGAATAATGAGAAACCTTCTTGTAATAATGACTTAGTATCTCATAATAATGAGAAACCTTCTCGTAATAATGACTTAGTTTCTCGTAATAATGAGAAACTTATACACATGCGCATAGCAGCGGATCAGTGACACACTAGCGACATCCGCTGGTCAAATGCGAGAACTCCGCATCCATGGCACGTTCTGCAAAAGTGTAATCTATTAGGCTATATCATTAAATAAATAACATTATTGATAAATTATCAGTAGCCTGTATGAGACGGGATATAGTTGTTTATTCATTTGTAACATTCATTTGTATGTTTGTGTATGAACAAGCAGAAACACAGAGTATGATCCATGGATTTCAAACAGATAGAGAGGAATGATAAGACAGCACACACCTACATATCCAACTCTGTTAAAGAACGCTTCACCTGGACAGCTGTCTTTTGCATACATTCTAATGAGTCATAAACATCTTAAAAGGTGTTTTCTGTAGGAATATCGCTGGAATGAAGGTTTATGACTGGCCAAGTGCTTTAGGACCCGGTTTATATTAGAAAAGCTTTCCAGTGCCTATGTCTAGGCAAACCTGCACATCAACTAGACTCATCCGCGAAATACGTGTTAACGTTAACACATAAACCCACACATTTTATGAAGACGTTGCACTTGAACTAAACGAATAAATGTCATATTCCTTCATTAATCTGATAGTTTTGAAAGCCTTCGCGTTCATGCAGCAGTTTCCACCGTTACCACGGAAACCACTTTGCGTTCGTGCGCATGGAAAAGTATTGAAGATATACTGATAATTTATAACTGATGTTATTTAATGATACTATAGACTACACTTGTATATTACACTGAATTTATCAAAAAAGAGGTGCACGAACGCAGAATGTGCCATGTTTGCTGTTCTCGCATTTACGAGCCTTTGACCAGCAGATGTCGCTAGCGTGCCACGCCCTTCTGCTCCGCTGCTCTGCGCATGCGTAGAAGTTTCTCATTATTATGAGAAAGTTTCTCGTTATTATGAGAAACTAAGTCATAATTACGAGAAAGTTTCTCATTATTATGAGATGTTAAGTCATTATTACGAGAAAGTTTCTCATTATTAGAGTGTTAAGTCATTATTACGAGAAAGTTTTTTCATTATTATGAGAAACTAAGTCATTATTACGAGAAAGTTTCTCATTATTATGAATGTTAAGTCATTATACGGAATAAGTCATAATTACGAGAAATTTTCTCATTATTCTGACTTACAGAATTATATTTTTTTACTCAACTGTGGCGGAAATGGGCTTCCATAGATATATTATGTCCTGAGGCCGTATTCATAATTATGTAATCATGCTGGTGATCCCTACTGGTCAGAAAAGTGTAAATGCAACAAAAACTCAGGCCAAACATAAGCATAAATACACTTTTTACAAACACAATTGCAAATGTTTTATTGAAAGTAAAATCTATCTGATAAAATTAACTAAAACTCTATTTTGATTTAATATCAAGTGTCTGTATAATACATGTTATGAATTCATGGATTCACGGATCACCCACTTCTTAAAGTGCATCCTGCAAAGTTTTAAATCTGAAAGTGTGCCGTATATAAAGTTATTGTCTCTCAAGTTGACTCAAAGTCAATAGGTTGTTTGCACATGACGTCACAGCAGCAGCGCGAATGAGTCTGGAGGGCAGGGACTGGTTTTTCTATATAGGAATCCTATCAAAAACTCAAAATTTGTATGTTTTGCATCGTTTATGGTTGCTCAAATCAATAAAATCGAGAACCCAGAAGGTGTTTATATCGTTTACATAACTTATGCCGTTTTTTATAACTTGCATTGTTTTTTAACTTTAAAAGTTGTTGCCTTTAATAGCATTTTGCGTCTGCTGATACTGAAATGAATATGGATACCTGCTTACCTTATTTGTTTTTACTTGGTTAAATATCCACATTCTTCATGGTATTGTTTGCAGGGAAGATGTACTGAACGGAATACATATGTCTTTCGTCTTCCCTGCAGCCAGTAAATCAAACTTATCTGTCCTGATCATCAGCAAACTTTAACAGATCTTCACATACTGAGAACATCTGATGCCACACCTTAACCTGCACTTCCCCCTCTAATCCAACACAACTATCCCCAGTCTGTGTCATCAGGAATTCTCTACACTCCTTAATCACATTCATGCCAATCAGTCCTGAACATGATGACCCATTTGAATCTTTAACAATCAACACGTCCCTTTTTGGTATAACTTTCCCACAAATATTCAAATACACCTCAATGTACCCAATATACGGAATGACCAACCCATTAGCAGCTACCAAGTTAAACTTTTGGATCGGTGGGTACATTGTTGGTCCACTAGTCTCAAAATGTTTCTTAAAATAGCTTTCAGTCAATGTGGTCACTTGTGAACCCGTATCAATCAAACAAGGTGTTTTAACCCCCTGTATTACCACTTCCACAACTGGACATTGTCCTACTAAATTATCGTTCTTTTCTGATTGGCCACTACCCAATGTACCCACTGTTTGGGCCTGCATAGTGGGTTCTACAAGTTTAAAGGCCCCTGTGCTCCCTCTACAACCCCACAACGTCTTTCAATATGCCCCACTTGTTTACAACGTCGACAGCCCTGATGGTCATACTGATCTGAACTTCTTCGACCCCTCCTTAACTCATACCTAGGTCTGACAATATCATTATTTGGCAGTAAATTCTGTACTCCTTCACGAACTTCATTAATCATTCCAGCAACCATTTCCTTTATTTCTCCTCTTAACTGCAAAAAGACCTCCTGTTTGATCTCCTCAACCAATTTTGTTGTATCTGGGGCTGGTTTTAACTGTAACGTTGCAGCTACTGCTTGCCTTACCTCCCCAAACTCCTCTGCACGTAGAATTGCTTCTTGTTTAACTTCTACAAAGGAAGTATCAGGAGCTGTTCTAACCATACTCTGAAGTTCCCTACGCAGTCCTGTATCACAGAGTCCTAGAATAAATTGATTGCGCAATACTCAAGTTTCTTTCAAGCCATCTAACTACTCTCGTCTCATTTACTTTTCTTTCTTTTACTTAGTTTTTTTTCTTTATTGTTGAGAGTCTCGTGTTCTCAGTTAAGTTTTGCTGCAAAGCCCGCCTCAAACTTCTGCCATGAGACATTCATCCACCAGCACACCAGAACGTGATTGGCTTCCCAAGACAGCACTCCAGACACGAAAAAGACATTGAACGAACCAAAAAACCTAGGAAACCCCATTTTCAGCCAAAAGCCCTATTTGGACAGGATTAGTTTTATGTGGGGAGGTGGAGTAAAGTAATTTTACCTCAGGATGTCTGTAATATTAATTGGCCAATTCGCACGGGACAAGACATCTCAGTAAAACTAGCAGAAGTGGGAGGGGTAACTCGATTTACTCACCGTCGTCACCTCCCTGTCATCATGTGGGTATACGTTGCTTCCTGATACCATGTGCGCAAACACATATAATCTAAATATATAAACTATATATAACAGTTAGGTCCAGTCAAATGATTTATTAATTAAATTCTGATTTGATTATGATGGTGATATGCACATTAGTTTTGTGCCTCTGACAATTGCTTTGATCTTCTTTTTGCTCTGAATGGTATGTAGAAAATACTTGAGGTTTGCCACAGACTTGTCCTACCACCTACAACACAAATGAATGTTTCTTCAAGTGCCCATGCTTGAAAAATGCACAGAAAACTACATTTAAACAGGAAATGACGGAATTTTACCATACATATTTACAGTGGGTCTATTCGAACTGGATTAGTATTACCTGAGGTAATTTTTCTGGACTTTTTTACAGAAGGTAAAAGTCGCCGTAATCTTTACTGACATTGTCCATAATGATTACTGAGATGGCACATTCGGACGGGACTAAAATCACTGAGAAGCTCTGGTAATAATTACTTTACCCCCACCTCCCCATGTAAAACTAATCCCGTCCGAATAGGGCTAAAGACACCAATGAAGGGAATCCCCATCAAAGATACAAACGACAAATGCAAGTGTACCTCCAGATTCTAGCTGAAATGGTGCATTAATATAAAATTCAATAACCCTGCCTAAGAAACGATAGAAAGGTTAAATTAATGATTGATGGTTTGTTCAGGTCAGGTCTTATAAAGTGCATACAGTGCTAGAAACTTGGGAGTTCATCATTTCCTCACTTTCTTTCTTTCTGCAACTCGTGTGTTTATGTGTTAGATATTAATTTTTGTGCATTAGAATAATTAATAGTCTCGTATTTAAAGAAAAGTGTTCTTGCGTTATGTGCTTATGAATTTAATGTGTTAACTGCTGATCTTGTTGTCAATACCATGTGATATTTTGTACAAATGTAGAACAATTTCAGTATAATTTAATTTTGAACATAAGTTGCACATTGTTACTTTCAACCCCATCAGGTGGGACAAAACTAACAGACAGGTGGGTCACACAACAATACAAGCTAGATTTTTACTCGTTTTTATTAAATATACCTGATTATGACCTTGTTAATATGTAACTGCAAACATATTTTGTCTTTCATCCGAAAATATCTGATATGTGTGGAGCGATGAGGATTCATTCCTCAAATGAATCAAACAAAAACCGCAAAGAGACGCCACCATGTATCAGTGGCTGCAGAAACAAATGTTAGACAGAGGCTTTGAGAAACCATGGCATATTCTCAAAACACTGTGGAAAAGTTTGAAACACTATATGAGCCCAGAAGAGTCAAGTGGCAAAAAGAGGTTCATTGTGGATGGAAATCTGATTAATGTTAACAGGCATTAAAAGATGAACAGTATAAACAAACAGGAACATTAAAAAAGGCATTAGCCTAGGCATTGTCACAGTTGTGACAGATATAATGTTCTGCACCCTCACTGCATGGCTCATGTGACCAGAGCTGGCAAAAGAGACACTTGTCCTGGAAACTGGGTGTAGTGTTTTCAATAGTGAGGAGCCTTTTCTTTGGAGTGGATGGCTTTTTCTGGATCCTCTTCTGTTGCTTCTACTCCAGAGCTGCCCTCACCGGAGAGTCCGTGAGAATCACCGTTGACCTGCAACATTCAGAGTGACATTTGTATAAATTTACAGAGTGTTATTGCATATCCTCTGTCCACATGATAGCAGCATGCATAAAGAAGTTTCTCAGGACAAAGCAAACACCAAACGCCACTCACCTCCTTTTATCTCTTTGTTTTGTGTCATTTCTCAGTCCAGCCTTAGGAAAGGGACGTACAGCTTCTGGAATGAATGCCTGGACTTTTTATATAATTACATATTTATTCACCCCATGGTTTTGTAATCTGTATATATTTATCTGTATAGGCTACCATATGAATTTATTAGATCTTTAGTTTATATCTGTTTTTTTTTTTTTTATATTTTATATAGCAATGAATTTGTCTCATGTATTTTAAACCACTGAAACTTTTTAGTTTTAATGAATTGTAAACTTCCAAATGTCATTTGCTTCAAAAGGGTAGTGGGCAAGAACTGTCTGCAGGTTGTTATAAAAAGCAGTCACGTGTGTTTTATTGAAGCTGGTGGAACGGGACATGCTGGTGAACATTTTGTCCTCAAAATTGATGTGTTAGAAGCAGGAAAAGCGTAAGGATTTGAGGGAGCGTAAGGGCAAGCGTAAGGATTTGAGGGAGTCTGACAAGGGCCAAATTGTGATGACTAGATGACTGGATCAGAGCATCTCCAAAACTGCAGCTCTTGTGGGGTGTTCCCGGTCTGCAGTGGTCAGTATCTATCAAAAGTGCTCCAAGGAAGGAACAGTGGAGAACCAGCGAAAGGGAGTGAAGGCTGGCCCATGTGGTCCGATCCAACAGATGAGCTACTGTAGCTCAAACTGCTCAAGAAGTTAATGCTGGTTCTGATAGAAAGGTGTCAGAATACTCAGTGGTTCACAGTTTGTTGTGTATGGGGATGCATAGCTGCAGAATCAATGTTTAATATTGTCAATTCATATAATACTTATATGAATATATTATTTTGTATTATACACAATTATAATTCATAATAAGTACTATTAATAATTAGCAGCAAAAGATGAGCAGTTTTGTCTTTGTATTGTTTTCGCTATAAACTGATTAAATTTGGAGCGAGAGATACGGGGGAGTGGCTTTATTGCATCAGATACAGGTCACTTTACTCACAGCTGATTGGTCAAGTTGGGTCGATACTGCTGATCTATATAAATATTTTACAAAAAAAATGAGTCCAAGTTAATTTCTGTTGAGATCAATATAGTGCCACAAACATCTACTCAGCCTTGAACATTTCACTTATTATGATTGTAGGATCATCCATGAATGAAGCCCACCACATGAACACAACACCACATTCCAAAGATCACAGAGATTCCCCACTAAACCATTATTGAGCCAAAAAAACAAACCCGTGGTGATAGAGGAAATGAAACTGCTGAAGGAGACGGATCTCCCATGCCTGCTGAATCTCAAACCAGTGTTTGTATTAACAGAGCTGATCAATAAAGTTGACTCTCCTTTGTTCCACAAACTTTAAAGTGCACAGCTTTGTGTCAGTGTGGAAGAGACTTTGAAGAAGACTGAAGAATAGGTTCAACAACAACAAAACAATCAAACGTTTTTCTGAAATACTGTAGATTTCTTAAAGTAAATCTTTGTTTGCCATTCTATTTAAGCTATGTTTCTAAGGTCATATTGAATATTCTACTCTTTACAGTCACAGTATTTTCAGGGTTAATGAACAAAATGATTAAGCTTTTAAAAACTACACAACATTCATGCATCAGACATGATATTATAAAGTCTAGCCTAGGTTCTCAGATACTGTGATTTCCTTCTCACATCACTGAAATCACCATTAACTATTCACCTGAACAGTTTATGATGTTTTTATGGTATCATTGTAATCCTTGACCATCAAAACATTGTGGTAGACATCACCTTTTCTGTGTTGTCATGTTTGATTCAGGAGATATGATACAAAATACATAATTTGGTTATGCTTAAAAGTAAAATGGTTGCCATGGTGACCATGAGGATTATTGCCATTACTCCATTTCTGAAAATGTTCAGGGCCCCAAACTGTACAAGTGCACCAAATTTCATGCTTTTATGAAAAAGTGGGCATTATTTTCCTGTATTACCTGCAGTGTTGGTCACGTTACTTTAAAAAAGTAATTAGTTATAGTTACTAGTTACTTCTCACAAATAGTAACGGAGTTAGTAACTGAGTTACATCATTATAAAAGTAACTAATTACCAGGGAAAGTAACTATTGCGTTACTTTAAAAAAAATAAAAATATGCCAAATAAATTGAATGCCCCCAATATTACATATAAGTCTAAGAATAAATTATTCTTGATGCGACTTCTGACTCATGATCCGCTCTTGCTCACGACATGAAATTTCTCTGTACTGTGTTGGTAGCCATTAAAGAAAACGTAGTTTCATATTTATGTTTAAATAGTCCTATGTTATGTTTTAAATCCATTTATTCGATTATGAAAAGTGAACAGCGTGATTAAGATGCATCATAAGATGCGCAAATATATCGGGAGACATGGAGTGGGTCAGATATGATTTTAAACACTTCATTAAGTTTTGTTTTATAGAAAGCCTCTCTTTAAAGTGAATTTCGTTTTGTAAAAATTGTATCTTAATTTTAATCAATGTTTCATCAACCAATTGCTTGGATTTAATATATAACAAGCAAATATAGCAGACAATAAAATCATGACATGGAGGCGCGGGCGCGATCACTGGCGCGTGAACTGGAGCGCGTCTTATAGGCTAAATGAACCGAAACTCAGAGGCTGCTTGCCTCGCAGACATGAGAAATATACCTATCTATAGAATGCTTGAAATCTACTTTAACGAAATGAAGTAATTAAACACGAAAAGAAAGAGGCTACTCTGAGTATGTAGCCTAATCCGAATGAAATGCGTTATATCTCTAGGCGTCCATATGAGCAGATGATCAGCAATGAGAATCAGCAATGTCAACTTCATCTTGCAGCCGACACTGATTCAGAAAACATTACTTTATTAATAAACAATTAAAATGTCTCCTTGCTGTTTTTGTCACACTCATAATCATTACTTTTGCCGGTTCTTTATGGCAATTATGCGTGCCCTTGAGTGCTATATAGCCTATATTATGTAAACGCTCCTTATTATGGTTTATTCTCTCCAGTATTTAAGAAATTAAAATAATATAAATGTGATTAGTCAACTAATAGCTTAATGAACAACTAGCCTACTAGTCGACTAGAAAAAAACTCATTTCACATATTTCGATCAAGCATCAAAAAGGGTATTCTGTTTGAGCTCGCGCTTCGCGCGCATGCTCTGACAGACACACACACAGCGCATCATACATTATTATCAGTTTAAAATTATATTTGTGTATGACTAACCGCAGCACACACCAGAGAAAAAAACTTTGCAGGTCCTATGGCTGAGAGAGAGCTTACTCGGATGAAAACCGCTTCAGTGAGCTCAATTATAGTAACGCGGCATTTTTTTTGTCAGTAACGCTAACGGCGTTGTAACGGGAGAAAAAGTAATTCGTTGATTACTCGTTACTGAAAAAAGTAACGGCGTTAGTAACGCGCGTTATTTATAACGCCGTTATTCCCATCACTGATTACCTGGGCCCAGTTTTTCAAAAGTAATCCAGTGGGATTTCGGATCATGGATTGGATCAAATCTTGGAAATGGGTTTTTCAAAAGCAAAAGAGGGCTTCCAAACTAAGATCAGAGCATGTAATCCGATCTTACATTTGATCTGGATCAAAACTGCCTTTTGGGTTTTTCAAAACTTTGAACTCGGTTTGGGATTATCCTGATCCCATCAGAAGGGTGGATTCAGCTGTGATTTTTTTTTTTTTTTTTTTTTTTTTTTAAGTGAAGCATAAATGAACCATGTCACATCTGTTGAGATATGGTAAACAACATAAAACAACAATAAAAAAAAATCTCAAAGCTATCAGCTGTCAAATAAATGTCACTGTTGCTCACAGCTCTATAATTCCACAGTACATTAATGGCAATGACAACAACAAATATATTCAGTAGCCTAGTTAAAAGTAATTTCTCACAATTGCATCTCTAATTGCATGTCCAGTGTGTCCTTCATTAGGTAAAAACATTGGCGGCTGTTCTGGTTCTACATCAGGCTCAGGTCCATCAAAATTGTCATCAAGAGGGACATGACGCCTGGTGGCAATGTTATGCAAAACAATACAGACAAGGATTATGTTGCATGCCAACTTGGGTTGTACTCGCAAGTAGTTAAGACAAGCAAACCGTCTCTTCAGGACTACATTTAAGTGTTCAATGGCACATCTTGTTTTGCAATGTGAGGAGTTGAAGCGTGCCTGCTCAGGTGTGTTTGCAACTGAAAAAGGGGTCATTAGCCATGGTAGGAGTGGATACGTGCTGTCTCCCAATACAAGGTGCTTGGATATGCACATGAGTACAACCAAAAACACCAATAGTGCTAGGCATGTTCCCCATTTGAAAAAACTTGTGCTTAGTCTGAGCTGTCTGGTCATCCTTGGGAAAGGAAACAAATTGATTGATCAGACTGCCCAGTGTTACTGACATAGTTTTCACTACATTACTCGCGGTTGCTTTTCTCACTCCCATATTGTCACCAATTACTTGGTAGAAAGTCGCACATGCGTAAAAGCGCAGAGTGATTAAGCACTGTTCACTGATTAAGCACGCTCAGCATGCACCCTTTGACGGTAACTTCTCTTACGGTGACAATAAACAATACCCACCATGTGGATGCCTCTGTAGGCTAAGAGAAATGGGTGCAAAAACATGATGTGTTTAAATGGTGTCACCTATTAACCAGCAATGAGCTGATTGGTGTAAGCCTAATTGAGCACAAGCCAAAGCAATGATGCTCAAGGCTTTTAAGATCAGTGTTGGCTACACCAAAGAGTTGGAACCATGGACTCAAAAGGGCCTAATTTCACTGTGGCAGAAACCTGTGCACTGCTGGAGGGTGTTCGGGCCAATTTTGCCTCGATAGTAGGAGGTTTCAGCTCAGCAAAGGGTGGAGAAGTGACCAAAAAAGGAAAACACAACATTTGGGAGGACATAACCAATCATGTCAATGCCATGGGGTCTGGCCAAAAGAGGACCATGAAACAAGTTATGTTGCGATGGAAGAACCTTAGGGCCAGGGCAACAAAAGACTAACTGAAGCCAAGAACCCCCAAACAGGTAACAAGCCATATAAGAGGGGTGATTTCACTGATATGGTCCTTGATATCATAGGAGGAGAAAAATCAGAGGCTCTGCATGGCATTGAAGGCATAGTAGCAGATGGAGAGGCCACAATTACAGAGACGAGGACTTCAGAAGAATGCGAGCAAAATTCTCCTGCAGAGGAAATGTTTGTCCTGGACTTAACTACAGTGATTGAGGAGGAAGATAGATCCCCAGTGGATGTAATGAAGACAGCCCAAGACGTTCCTACAAGAAAATGCAAACGTTCCTCAGCTACAAACCAGGATGGTGACAGCTATGAGTTGCTTCTGAAATGGGAAACCGAAAGAGCAGAAGTACAAATTGAACTGGGTAAAGAGCAAATCTTGCTTACCCAACTGCAGCAGAAAAAAGTGCAGATGGAGATACATCTCCTAAAGGCAGAGATGGAAAGAGCTGGTATCTGTCCTGTAAATGATTTGACTATTGGATAGTATTTTTTTGTTTTGTTATTTAACATTATAACAAAATAAGGAATGTAACAATTAAAACAAACAATGGCTATTTGTGGCCACTGGTATTTTGCCTACCTGTTGTTCTTTGCTAAGCCAGTAGGCTACACTGTTGGATCCATTTAAGGCTCTGGTAAGCAGGATTTGATCCTGGATAGCAAAACATGGGATTTCCAAATAAATTTGATCCAGAGTACATTTTTTGGAAAAACTGGGCCCTGGACTTTAATTGATTCTGCTATTTTCTTGTTTATCTCTGTGAAGCTGCTTTGATGCAATCCATACAGAATAAAGTTTTATAGAAATAAAGGTGACTTGACTTGACTTGACATAAGAGTTCACACTGGCAGGCCACCCATGCTGCTGGGAGTTGCATTTAGATGAAAATGTAAATATGCGCTGCATGTTTTCCTCTCAACAACAAAATGAACGCACAGAAATGACAACGGTAAGAAATCAGAAGGTAGCCCAAACTCAGTATTGGCCGAAGCTGATCACGTGAGCAGCACAACGCAATGCATGTGATGCTGACCCAGGATCCGACCAATAATGAGCTGACATTCGGACGTAAACAAAGAAGCCTTCACTGAGTTCACATGTATGACAACGGTTCAAATTGTTGAATAAAGTCATTATTTTTGTTTTGTTTCTGCACACAAAAAGTATTCTCGTTGCTTCATAACATTAAGGTTGAACCACTGTATTCACGTTGACTATTTTAACAATGTTTTCAATTACTTTTCTGGACACCAAAAGGTGCAATGATGTTGCTGCCTATGTGTGGATCAGATACCTTTGGAATTCATTTTTGGGTGAACTAACCCTTTAAGAGAAATTGTTAAACACTGGTTAAACAATTACGACTCAAACTCTAAAAGTTTTTTGTCCACATTCTTACATTCTCTTGAATTAAAACTGTTGATATCTGTCAATCTGTCATTAAGTACTTTTACAAAAATAGAACCATCATCTTATATTTTTTATTTAAATAAAGTCTGTTTTTCTACCCAAATGTGCAAAAATTATACTCGCCATCAAAAGTTTGGTCTCATCTGTGATTCTCTTCTGGATGTAATGTGCTTTTTGTGTCATGTTTGTCTTTCTCACGGGACTTTGAACAGAATTACTGCAAACATTAAACTGTTGCAGCTGTTTTAGGATACTAATAAATTCTTCTACTTAAGAGATATTAAATAATTTCTTTGACATGTAAAGCAGGGGGATATTCCAGGAAGCAAGATTAACTTAAGCCGGGTGCACACTTTGTACGCAATGCATTATATGAGTTATGACTGTATGAGATATAACAGTCTTTTACGATTATTGCTTGTCAGATTGTATGAACATGATCCCAGCTATAAGCCATGCCATAGTGCCATATAAGCGATAATGAAGGATCTCAGTTGTCATTAAGGTCAGACTGTAAGACATTCAAGACACGCAAACAGACTCATCCAAAGATTCACACCATCAAGCCGTGACACATTCGGTGATGGTGAGCATACATACATTAAGCTGATCCATTTGTTTATGAAATTTTTTTTTGAAAATTATTGTACATTTCCAAGATAATATCAAAATGGCATATACCCACAGTGTTTCTATGTTAGCCAAGATTCTAAAAAAAATAAATTAATTTTCCCACAAAGTCCTCATAACTTTGTCATAAAGTAATGTCACGCAATGACCAAAGGACAACTAAAAGAAACCTGTCTGGAGCTAGATTAAAATATTACAGTATAGCAGTGAAAGATCATTACCATGAAAGGGATAGTTCACTCAAAAATCAAAATTCTGTCATCATTTACTCACCTTCATGTTGTTCCATATCCTGTAAAACTTTTTCATTTTCGGAACACAAATGAGGGTATTTTTTATGAAATCTGAGAGATTTCTGTCCTTCCATTGACAGTTATGCAACTACCACTTTTACACTTCAAAAGGTTCTTAAAGAGATTGTAAAAGTAATCCATATGAATTGAGCGATTTAGTCCAAATTTTCTGAAGAGACACAATCGCTTTATACGATGAACAAGTTGAAATAAAGCTTTTTATTTACATGTAAACTTTGATCAGCAAAAATAAACAGAAGCTCAATCAAAATATCTAAAACTTCTTAAATCCAGATGCTTTTACTAGATAACTAAAAGAACAACAACAACAACAACAAAAAAAAAACTTTAAATCAAACATTGTGTCAATGTTGTGAATAGAAATAAACATCTATTGAGTCTGGAACATCCCTTTGATTATGATTAACAATTAAATTGAATTACTTCCATTATCTGAAGCAATATAAATGAAGTACAAGAGACAGTAATTCAGGAAACTATAAAAGGAACATGAGAGGCTGTGGGAATGACAGAGCAAGAGCTGGAAACAAACATCAGTGAAGAATGAAGGCTTTAGTATGTATACTGCTGCTGTTGGAAACCTTTGTGTTTGTCGTCCAGCAGCAGGTAGATGGAGGACTCAATGAGAATGAGATCAGTCAACAGATCAGCTCTGAGGACGGAAGACAGAATCCACCTCAAACAGACACTTTGAGAGCTGAAGCTTCAACTGACAGACAACAATACTGTGATCTGGGCATCCCTGACATCCATGCAGCACTGAGAGAACTGACCGCCACCGTTACAGAGCAGAAAGAAAAGAACAGAGAACTGACCGCCACCGTTACAGAGCAGAAAGAAAACATCAGAGAACTGACCGCCACCGTTACAGAGCAGAAAGAAATCAACAGAGCTTTAGAGACGCAACAGACGTTTATCCTGGAAGAGCTGAAGAAGAAAAATGATGGTACCTCACCAAAACATTCACTCTTTTATCAATGATCCTCAAAGTAAAACACCAATGCAATACATTGTATAGTGTAAATGTTAGTGTAAAGTTGAGTGTATACTGTCTAAATTGTGTTATCTATTACAATAATCAGTGTAAATGTCATTTAACAGAATCTTTATTCCTTCACAGAAATTTCAAATCTTACTCTGAGTCAAGTGGAGTTGAGAAAGGAAAATAGAGGTGAAAGTGTGCTTGAATGATGTTAAATTCAGTGTATTCATTCTCAGTGTAATACAGTAATATATCACAATATTGCTTATGTTTTTCAATAACAGAGAGAGAAATAGCTTTTTCAGCTTCAATGATGCAATCTGGCAGTGAATATATTGGTCCTTTTACCACTGAAATCACACTAACCTACAGGAACGTCATCACAAACATAGGGAACGCCTACAACCCAATTACAGGTAATTATCGATGAAATGGAGTCATAAAACTCAGGCCTAGTCCACACTTGCGGGTATTTTCATAAACAGTTTTTACACCTTTGTTTAAATAAATAAAATAATAATAATAATGTATAAAGTGACATCTCCAACTACTTGCCTGGCAGCAGAATACAGTGTTTTTAAGACATTTCCACGGATCTGTATGAACAGATATCATTTTGACAAAGCCGTTGTTGTCACGTGATAAATGCAAAATAAAAACATGTCTGTTTTTAGAAAATGGCTGTCATTTAAATGTAGCCTGAAATCATCTGCCATCTTTCAAAACTATTACACAGTGTGTTTGGTAATGAAGCAATCATACAGGTAACAGCTGATTCTGTATCTCTTGTTATCTGATTTAGGCATTTTCACAGCCCCACTGAAAGGAGCGTACATGTTCAAAATCTCTGTATGTGGTCATGGCGGAACTGCAGCAACTGCATCCATTCATAGGAATGGAAAGCAGGTGGTTATGGCATATGCTTATCTGCCTCAGAATGATTTAAACTCCTCGAATGGAGTTGTGTTGATCCTGGAGGTTGGAGATGTTGTCTATGTGAGACTTCGGTCTGGCACGAGGATATATGATGACCAGAATAACCTCAACACTTTCAGTGGTTACTTACTGTTTCCCTTAAGATAACAGGAGCTTTGAAGAATGATTCCAATAATTCTGAAACTTTAGCATATGATTTAAAATGAAAATCATGAAGAATCATTAAAATATGAACCTGTATTAATGAGGACTAATGTGTTTTAAATTTACAATAAATTACTGTATAAAAGTCTGAGCTGTACATACATGTAACTGTGTAAAGAGTTTCAGCTCTGAGACCCACATGTGACAAAGTGTTTTATTATTAAAGCAATAAATCTACACTTCAAAAAAAATGCTTTTCTTGGCTTTTGTTTTTTCTTGTTTCCAGTCCAAATATCTAAAAATTCCTAAATCAAGACACATTTAAGTAAAATGGCAAATGATATGTATTGTTTTCTGAAAATTTTGTGAGTTTTATCTGTAATGAGGTAAAAATAATATTGTTTCTGTTATGACGTAACAAAGCCTCTTTACTGACATCACTTGACTTTGGCAGTTTGAAACATGCTCTGAACCACTGATTTAAAACCCTAGTTCCCTGAATAGGGAACGAGATGCTGTGTTGAATCGCAATGGGATCACCTCTGCATGATTACGTCTTGAAGCACTTGTGAAATCGAACCAATAGTGTGATGGGACGTCAGAGCGGGTGACGTCATGGACCAGGAAACTATAAATCACTCCTGAGAACAAAGAACGCCAGCTTCTGATATGGATGAAGCAGACGCTCACAGGCGTGCAGGGAGTATGGCTAAGCAACGCAGCGTCTCATTCCCTATTCAGGGAACCAGCGTTACAGCCGTAACCCGAGACGTTCCCTTTCATGGGAACATCAATATTGCGTTGAATCACATTGGGAACCCTATCCCAACTAGACCATAATACAGAGTGCCTGTCTATTATGTGTGAAACGAGAGCACCGAGGACCCTGGAGTGGAGCCAAAATCAAGATTATAAAACCTAATGAAGGTATGCTGGGATGACCACCCAGTCGCATCACATATCTCATTGATAGACCATCCGAGAACTTTTCTTGGAGAAATCGCAGTACATGACTGATAGATGAGTGGAATGGGTCCACTTGAAGATGGCTACACCAAGTAGCAAACAGCTTCCATTTATATGCATACATTTTCCTCGTGGAAGGAGCTCTGGAGTGGAGTATGGTCTCCACAACCTCGGTTGGGAGACCGGATTCTATGAGCTCGGTCCCCTCAGAGGCCAAGCCCACAGTTTCCATAACTCCAGGCGGGGGTGAGTTATCATGCCGCACGCTTGGGACAGAAGGTCCTGCCTGATTGGAATCTCCATGGGGGAGCCTTCTAATAGAGACACTAAGTCTGTGTACCATACTCGGGTTGGCCAGAACGGGGCTACCAATATGAAACGGACCCCGTCCCGCCGAACCCTCTCCAGAACTCCGGGGAGCAGAGCAATCCAGGGAAATGCATACAGACGCAGCCTTGGCCACATATGTACCATGGCATCCAACCCCAGTGGGGCTGGATGATTCAGAGAGAACAACAACAGGCAATGAGACGTCTCTTTCGAGGCAAATAAGTTGAGTTGAGTGCGCAACCGAAATTCTTCCAAATGAGCTCCACCACCTCGGGGTGGAGTCTCCATTCCCTGGGCCTCGGCCCCTGCCTCGACAGAATGTCTGCCCCCACTTTTTGATCCCCCGAGATATGAGCTGCTCTCAGGGAGAGGAGCTTCCCTTGGGACCATAGGAAGATCTGATGGGCTAACTTGCACAACTGGCGAGACCTCAGACCCCCCTGATGGTTGATATAGGAGACCACCGACATGTTGTCTGTGAGAACTAACACATGGTGGCCCCTCAGGTCTTGGAGGAAGTATTTGAGTGCTCGAAATACCAGACGATTTATGTGCCAGGAACTATGATGGTCCTCCCAAAGACCCTGAGCAGAGCGACTACTCATGATTGCCCCCCAGCCTGTGAGAGACGCATCCATCGTTAGCACTACGCGACGACAAGGAGCCCCCAACACAGGTCCCTGGGACAGGAACCAAGGCTTCTTCCACATGAGTAAGGCACGAAGGCATCGCCACGTGACCTTAATCATGCAGAAAGGATTTCCCCTTGGAGAAAACTCCCTGGTCCTGAGTCACCACTGTAAGGGTCTCATGTGCAGCAGGCCAATAGGTATCACATTGGACGCAGCTGCCATCAGACCCAACAGTCTCTGAAACTGTTTTACAGTGCGTGGCTGGCTTAATTTCACCCTCTTCACAGCTGAGAGAATGGAATTCACCTGAGCAGGAGACAGACATGCCTGCCTTGTGGTGGAATCCCAGACTACCCCTAGATAGCTGGTAGTTTGAGCTGGAGGGGTGGGGGTGGGCCCATGTTCTTATCTCTGGGGAAACAAATCTCTGGGGAAACAAATAATCAGTAATACTAGGGCTGTAACGATATATCGCAGTACAATATTTCACGATGCAAAAATGTTACGATATGTATCGTAGAGTGATGGCGATTCTTTTATGATATGACGGCAGTCTAATCTTATTGGTTGAGCTGCCGACGTGTACTCTGCAACATGGAGGTGGCAGTGAGAGAAGCCGGATTGTCACTGCATATTAAGGGTGTGTCTCAATCAGCTCTCTAGTTCAGTAAGTGTTTTGCACACACATCGAATCTTGCAAGCAGGTTTAAGCATTCCTCACGTCAGTCGCGTGAGAAAAGACATGACTTTCTCTCACCTCAGTGCCACAGCAACAGCTATGCTCACAGAAAAGCAAAAGATGCTTGCGATGCTTTGCTTTAAGAAATTCTGTGGGGCCGTTCACATATTGCGTCTTTTCCACGTGCAAGTTAGTTATTTCAAATGTAGCCATGTGGCAGGCGCACTCAGGTAGCGATGCGTGTGCGGTGCGTTTTCCAGGTGCATCGAGATGAAAAATTCTCAACTTTTCAGAATGCTGCAAGTGCACCGCAGGCCATGTGACAAGGACCAACCGATCAGCTATGGCCTTTCTGTACAAATGTCAGGAAATGAACACAGACAGAGGATCCAACTGCAAGTATAACAATATTTATTGACAGAATACGCTGTACAATAACTTCACTCCAAATGGACAGTCGATGCAGAGACTGAGACGTTCAGAAACGGTGGCGTGCAGAGTGAGAAGAGCTGGGTGGCGCAGGGCTGCAACGGGTATCAGAGACCAAGGATAATCCAACCCAGAAAGGGCACATGACGACAGTCCAGAAATCCCAGAACCAGGAAGAGACAAACAGAGTGCATGACACCGGGACAGCCTGCAACGAACTGACAAAAACGACATGTAGACACGCACATTTTATAACAAGCACTAACAAGACACGGCTGGCAACAGATCGCAATCATACCATAATGGGTGACGCCCACGCAATCATTCACTCTCTCACACACACACACACACACACACAACAAACACACGAGGGCGAGTAAGTGAATCCATGAACCGTGACAACAAAACATCAAAATCTCAGCCGAACAGCTGATCATAGCTGCACAGGGTGGTTTTTATATCTTATCTCCATAAATATATCTAGTAGTAAAGGTAATGCAAGGGCTAGAAATCAATTTATCCTTTGCTGAAACTTCCTGATCCTCTTGGAGAGCGTGGTTAATGGTTGCATAGCAATGACCGATGCCACGGGAGCGCAAGCGCTTTGGAAAGAAGAAGCAGTGCGACCGCGCCTTCCACGCATTTTTAGACGCGATATGTGAACGGTCCCTTAGGGTTCTTAATTCTAAGCAGAGGTGTAAAGTACTTGAATAATTTTACTTGATTACTGTACTTAAGTATTATTTTTGGGGATTTTTAATTTACTTGAGTACAATTAAATATCAATAATTTTACTTAATTACATTTAATTAAATGGGGTTTTATTATTATTATTTATTTTATACAGATAGAGGCATCGGCTGTGCTGAACAAATAATCAACCTCACATCAGATTCTGATGTAGAGTCTGATGTATGCATTGTTGAACCTCAGAGGAAGCGGTAAAACATAATAGGATCAAAATCACACCAAACCCCTCAGGGTAAGACTATCTTATTTTTCAGATTTACAGTTATAGTTATCACAGTATTCCATAGCATAACAGCCATTAATGTGGAAAATTAGTTTTTAACGCTTTTTTAAAAAAAAATAAAAATTCTATACAGATACACGTCAGGAGCGTGGATGTGATGGCTAAGGCCACATTTATCCTATGGATTATTTCAATGGTTCTAGTTTTTTTTTTTTTTTGTAATTAATTGGTTTGGTTCCCTGCTTGTTTATATATTTCTATGGATTTATTTTGTTTCTTTAATATTTACCCAAACCATTTTTTGTTAAAAGGTACATGCTTTTTATGCGTGCATAACATCAAAAAGTGATAATTCATTGCTAGAGTGCATGCTAGTGATTGAATAAAGCCAAAACAAAGATATGGGTTAAGGTTGATTCTTTATTAAGTTGTTTTTGAATTGTGTCTTACCCGGAGTTTCGCCTGGATCCGTGACTGCAGCATGGAACAAAGGCCTATTAAAAGAGCGCGGCATTTCCTCATGTCCTTTATCCTTTGCTGGGAATTATGGGAAACATAGTTTTTTTTGTTACTATATGGGTTTGGGATTGTTTGTTTATTTAACTGTATTTTTGTAAAGTTTATTTGTATTTTCATTGCTTTATGGTAAATGTAAATGGAGTTTATTTGTATATATTGAATTGTTTTTGTTTTGAGGTTTGATTTACGGATTTAAGACCTCCCTGTAATTAAAAGTGGTTTAGTCCACCCTGTTAAAAGGGTGGAATTTTCTAAGGTTGAGTCAGTTCTGGAGAGGGATCCCATGAGAAACATCTGAGGTCCAGAACTCTGATTTGTAATTTATTTATTTATTATTTTTTATTTTTTTAGTGAGGGCCAGACAGACACCTGTATCCTTTTTACAAAGCGTCGGAGGAAGAAGAAGAAGAGGAAAAAGAAGAAGTGCGGGGGAGCAGAAATGATGAGCAGTATGATAGTCAGACTCTGTGTCGTAAAATCATTAAAAGATTAGATATCCAGTCCACAGAGAATTGTAACAGAACAGCCGCCATTAATAGGCGATTTGATTAATTTAATAGCAGATTGGATGAGATTAATATCAGATTGGATGTCTACTTCAAAGAGAATCAAAACATAATCGGCTCTGAATTTTTAGCGATTCATAACAAATTGGATTACCACTTTCAAATAAATTGTGACAGAATAGCAGTAGAGTTTTTTGAAGTTCATAACGGATTGGGGTCGCTTAACGCATTGGTTCGTGAAATATTAGATCGTTTATATCAGCTGAATGAGTCAATAGAGGACTCTTTCCATAGATTGCACATGAGTCTAAGAGAATCATGAGCGTATCCTTAGAGAATTAAATGATCATTTGAGAGAAAGACAATTAACCGTTAGTTTTCTCAGCGCTATGGTTACCTGTGCACATCCAAGTTAGAAGTGTATAATGAATTATGTATTCAATTCTATGGTATTAGTTACATGTGATTGTAGTACCTTTTTCAGAACAGACATGTCATGAACAGACATGATTTTTTTCTGATTGTAGTACCTTTAATTGATTGCACAAGACAGCGGAGCTTTAAATAATAGTCATGGATCAACAGGTAATGCATCTACTGTTGCAGCTCAGTCTGCAGGCCCGGTGCGACCATCAACCAGCAATGCAGCACCCCCTGATCCCCCTACAGGTACGTCGCAACTAACATGAGCAGACATTGATACTTTGATACGTGAGGGCGGGGAAGTAAATGATTATCATATATTACCAAGACCCAGTTTCAATATCGTACAATTGCGAAGACCACTGAATCTGAGAGAGATTAACTCTACAGATTTAGCATTGTATCACATTTTTTTACACGATGCTTTTAGCGAAATAGTGTCCTTTGCTGGAGACATTGGCGGTGATGCTAGCTTAATCAATAATGCATCACCCATTCAATTCATTTTAACAGATGGGAATAATTACAACGTCAATCTATTTACTGATCAAATTGAGAGAGTTTTACAAAGCAATGAACAGATATTGACAGACGATGCAGTCGTGGTCGAAGTTGACGTTGCCATGAACAGATGAGGAGGCAGTCGTCGTAAACTTACAGATTTAACACTTGATCAGGTCATCAAACACAAAAAGATGTCATTATTTTGTCCAATGAATATATCAAATAAATGTTTCTCTATCTGCCTTGCACATTTTCTCAATCTGCAATCACCCTAGAATAAGTTAGAAAGACTGTCCGCATCCACCTACAATGACATAGACTTCACAATTCAAGACAAAATTGGTGATTTAAGTTTGTTTGAAAGTCTTTTAGACTTTAAAATTGTTGTTTTTTTACAGGACGAATGCTGGTGCGTTAGAAATGTACAAAAATAATGATGAACCTCACCCTAAAGTGGTATGTCTCTATTTGTACGATGAACATTACTATAAGATTCTGAATTTGACGCAAATTTTGTTTAAAAGGCTATTCAAACCCTAGAAATTATCAATGCAAACACGTCTGCAACTTATGTTTCGACGCTGATTGTTACAAACATCCTAAAAGAATCACACACTGCCCTGATTGTTTGTGATTTTGTAAGTCAAGTTACTGCTACAACGCCCATAAAAAAACACCCCCTGGATGGGAAAAAGCACTGTGCAACGCTATAAAATATTGCAAACAGTGTAACAAACGATACAGCATCATAGGTCAAGGTACGAGAGCTCAACACAAATGTAGTCCCAACTGTTGCGTCCATTGCGGCAAAGATCTGCATGATCAGGGGTTACACTGTTGATTCATACAACCCATAGCAACCCATACAACCCATAGGAACCTAACAAGAATTACATTTTCTATGATTTTGAAATACGCAAAATGCAAAATCAAAATGCAAAACACGTAGCCAATTTTGTTTACTCGATCACTTTTGAAGGAGAAAAATTTGTGGCAGAAGACCCCGACTATATAGCACGGTTAATCACGCACTTCAGACAACCGCGATACAAAGGATACTGCTTCATAGCTCATTGCGTGCCCAGATTTGATTCGTTTCTAATTCTGGAGTATTTCTGCAATGCGGGGATTGTGTTAGATGTCATAATGCAAGGTTGTAAATTAATCCTCATGTACGACGAAGCTTTTACACAGCGATACATTGACAGCTACGCATTCATACCAATGGCCCTGTCTAAGATGCCTGCGGTGCTAAACTTAATAACTACGGAAAAAGTAGTTTCCCCGTCTTTTCAATAGGGTGGAAAATGAGAATAATATAGGACATTACCCTGATAAAAAGTTCTACGAAACTACTACGAAAACATGTCTGATAAAGACCATGTAAAGTTTGATGTGTGGTACACCAGCGTTTCAGGTAAATTGTTTTACTTCAGGAAAGAGTTGTGTGAACATGGCGTGAAGGATGTTGTCTTGCTCAAGAAACATGCATGAAATACAGAGAGGCATTCAAAGAATGTACCGAACTTGATCTATTCAGCTTTACTACTTTAGCATTGTGCTGTATTGGTGTCTTCAAATCTTCAAAAATTATCTTGAAAGAGATACGTTAGCTCTGATGCACAATAACGCATACGTCTGACAGAGTAAGACCTACTCGAACACTTCGATCGAATGACTCGAGTATGTAAAAAAGACTCAAGACATGGATATTCATCATGCTGTAAACCATGGTGAAGTGTTGAGTGGTCGTTTATCTTTAGACGGTTTCTATGAAAAATCAGGGACAAGGCATGGGCTAGAGTACAACGGATGTTTACATCATGGTCACGAATGCCACTTTGAACCCCATCGGGTGCATCCCATGTCAGGAGTGTCCTATGGGCTTCTCAGGAGGCAGTTTGATGATAAGGTTGATATTCTGCAAATTGTGCAGTTTGCAAATTGAGGTTCTTTGGGAGTGTGAATTCTGAGATGGAATTTATGAGTACCTATTCAGCCCCTGAGAGATTGAAACCACGAGATGCGTTGTTTGGGGGGACGTACTAATGCTTATAAACTCTATCACAAAATGGTCAATGGTGAAAAAATAAATTATGTAGATTTTACGAGCTTATATCCCTTCTGCCAGGCTAGAAAAAGCGATCCGATCGGACACCCCCAAATCATTTTCTAAGATTTTGAACCGATCGAAAATTATTACGGTCTTATCTGAGCTACTGTTTATCCACCCCGCAAATTACTGCACTCACTTTCTGATGTGGTGGATTATGTTTCCATTATGTCGTACATGCACTCACATTCAAAAACAGACAACGAACTGTAGCCATACAGATGAAGAGAGGGCTTTTGTCCGATTTCACCACTCTTCCTTATGGTTACCGATTCGATGCTGCAGAGGGGGCTTCGGGATGCTACTGATTTTGATTTCAGACTTCAGCATCCATTCTCCGCCATAATCAGCGGACCTTCAAATTCAGGGAAGAGTTATTTTGTAACAAGTCTGCTGGAAAATGGGATGAAATTGATTTCTAAAAAAATTGAAAACATTGTTTATATTTACAGTTGTTGGCAACTTCTGTATGATGAATTACTTAAACTGTATGACATTAAATTTGTGGAAGGAATACCAGAACAGAATTTCTATGATGCTCCTTTGGCTACATACAGCATCCATGTTGGTGGGGTCTTGCTCACTCTGGATGGGGGTGAGTAAATTATCAGGAAATTTTAATTTGAAAATGAACTAATCCTTTAACACTCTGAGGTCTGAGGGTATCGCCGGCGATACCACCGCGTTTTTTTCTTACCAGTGTGAAAGAGACTCAAAATACTCTGTTAATGTTGCACATACAATTAAGAGTTATACACCATTTTAATCTGTGGAATATCTTCTTTTATTTGTGTACACTCAGAGTAAAAACAAAATGTTGTGCTTTTTGTAAAATAAGAAAACTAACATGATGCATGATCTCTCGTCTCCCTCTGAAGGAAGTCCAATCTGATAGTTCTCAGAAAATGAACTGTAACTTAGTGAATACGAATCACAAAAAAATTAGTCTTATGTCTAAAAAAACGTTGAAATGTCAGGTTTTAAATCGTGTAAGTCAAATCGAAAACAAACATTCTGTGTTTATGTAATCTGTATGAAAAGAGAGCTAGGGATGGGAATTGATAAGAATTTAACGATTCCGATTCCATTATCGATGTTGCTTATCGATCTGATTCCTTAACGATTCTCTTATCGATTCTCTTGGGTGAGGTAATAAGTACAAATTTGTTTGTTTGTATTAACTCGCTTTAATATCTGATCAGAAGACCAGAACAGAGTATACGCACATTATGTGTAGCAACCTCAGAACAAACCTAAAATTAGGTGAGCTACTTCTTCAAGTAAATTCCAGGGACATATAGCCTTGTTTCTCAACCAGTATTCACATTCACAGTATATCACATTCATTGGTCCAGACAAAAATAAATAAATAAATAAATAAAACTGCCATTTATGTGCCATAAAAACTAAAACACAGACTGAAAACAGTCAAAGAAGAGCTTGTGCCTTTTGGAATATTAACAGTGCTCATTTGGATTCAACCTGAAACAAAATTCAACTGACACAAAAAATACAAAGAAGTCTTCTGTAAAGACCACAACTATTAACTTAGGCAAATTAACAATTTTTGTGCAGAAAAATAATCATGTTTGCCCTCTCAGGAAGGATACGAGATCTTTCTGGACTTAATGTGTCTCCAGCAGTGGAGAACACCCTTTCAGAAGGGGTGGAGGACGCTTGGACACAGAGATACTTCTCAGCTAGAGCTGACAACACTGGCAATGTGTCACTCTTCTTCCACCACCACAAACTGGCACTGTCTTTGGTTGGAATGGGAGGAAGGCTTCTATAAAGCTGGATTTCTTGCTCTACTCTCTGGGCTGTGGAGACAGGGGGCTGCTGCTGCGTGGAAAGCAGCTTGCTGTCCTCTTCTTCGAAAAGTTCCTCTAGGGCAGTCCTCTTTTTCTGCTTTACAGGTGGCGTCTGAAAAAATGACATAACCACAAGCTTTAGTTTTAAATGAAATAGTGTAATAATCCCTGCCATCTATCATCATTTATCACAATTATTAGCTACAATAAACTTACGTAGTCCTCCTCTTCTTCTTCTTCTTCTTCTCTATCCTCTTCTTCTGCCTCCCGCTGTGTCTCTCTTGGCTCTGTCAGCTGGAGAAGAAATTTACAGTGTAAGAACCACAGAGCAAGAAGGAAAAGGTCTCACAACAACAGATATATGCTAAAGGCATTTTCAAATTCAAATACCTTCTCAACTGCATCTGTGTTTGCTGCCACTGCTGATGCCCTGACCCTGTCCCAGATTTCATCCCTGTCCATTTGAGATTTAAATCTGGGATCTAACACAGTGGCTTCCTCCAGGAATGCCTGGATATCATCATCCTTACATTTAAAATGGAGGACAAACAACACAAATTTAGAGGAAAATGTGAATGACAATAAATAACCATTAGTGTATATGATTAATTGTCATATATTAATTTGTCATTACATGTCTGTGACTGTACCTGGTAACGTTTGGAAAGATTGTTCCAGATGTTCTCCTTGACGCTTCTGACGAATGCAGAGTCATCTGCCTGCACTGTGTAATGTTTGCGCAGTTTCTGAAGGATGGGCAATATCTGGCCACAGGTTGGACTTTTTTCACTGGAGACCGCAAGTGTGGATGTGTAATGCATCCTCATCAGCAGCACAAACTCCTCTGCTTTCCTCAGGTCCTCATTGCCCATTCTGGCCAGTCTGCAACATAAACAAAACAAAATATCTTGGCTAAACAGCAACATAACCCTTTTAATGGCTTTTAGTCATTTTAATTTTTTTCAAACATTATTTACTTCTCCTTCTCCATGGGCTTTCTTAACCGTTGGTCTATAGCTGCAGCTTGTATAGCAGGAAACTGTTCACAAAATCTCTCCATCATCAAATACAGAGAGTTCCATCTCGTTCTCACATCTAAAAGGAGCATGTGCTAGGGCAGCTCTGCACACACACACACACACACACACACGATTATTAGATTACATTAAACAATGTAATACTACCATTACTTTATAATTTTTTAATTTATCCTAATCTGTTCATTTATATATGTTACAATATGTATGTCATTAGCTTGCAATTAAAGTACAGTATTTAAACAGTAGGCCTATTACTACTTACTGAGGAGTTGTTGCTTTTCCTTCAGGACTACTTTGGCCATGTGGGATCTCTTCATCCATACGATCACAGAACGAATCCTTGCTGCCCAGTTGGAAACTGTATTGCAGTTGTACAGCTTCTGAGCTCCAAGGTTAAGTGTGTGAGCAAAACATGGAAACTTGATGATATTTAGCGTTTTCACAGCTACATCCATGTTTGCTGCGTTATCCACGGTTGCTGCCACCACCTTCTCTTTCACTCCAAACTCCTCCAGGATCCCCTCAATCTCCTCGGCCACAGCTATCCCTGTTTGAGCTTTGTAAACTGCTCTGGTCTCGAGGACTTTTTTTTTTACTCTGACCTTCTCTGATATAGTGCAATGTTACGGTGAGGTAGTGGTCTTGACTGAAACTAGTCCATCCATCTGCTGTGATGGCTGCATGTGTGACATGTTTCAGGTCTGTGATCAAATTGCTCTTTTCAACCCCATACCAAGCAGGAATCAGATGATTTGTTAAACTGTCTCTGTTTGGGGCATTGTATTTAGGGTTGAGAGTCTTTATCATCTCACTACAGAAAATATATGATAAGACTATGAATGAATAAAACAGAACTATACTGACATAAAACATAAACCATTTGGTCATGCATGCATTTGTTATTTTCATTTGAAAAGACATGATGCTGGAAAAAATACAGCAAATTAACCTACCGAAATGCAGAGGCATCTACTGTGGCAAACGGATGCAAACCCTTCACCACAAACTTAGTCACTGCTCTGTGGCATTCATTTATCCTCGCCTCGGTCATTTTATTCCTCCCTGCCTCTGTAAACGGAGTAGCTAGAGGTGCACGAGAGATACTTGCTGCAGCCTCTGAGCCAGTGTGAGAGCCAGCCAGACTCTGGCTGTCATCATCTTCTTCATCATCTAAATTTAATAATGACAATGGAGATTATCCGTATAGTAAAAGTTTACACAATGAAATAGCGCTCACATTAACATTAACACATTACCTTCGGCATTAATAACAGATGGCGTCCTGTTAGCTCCGCTGGTGCTTAACTCACTGGTGGTGTCGTTGTGTAGTAGTGTATCAAACACGCGACAGTCCTGCAAATGAATTGCATGCTGTGTGGCCAAATGTTTCTGCATATTGGAGGTAGTTCCCCCCTTTGACGAAATGGAACTTTTTACAAGTGTTGCAAGTGACTGTATTGTCGTCTTTTCGCGTAAAATGTAACCAAACTTTAGATCGCTTCTGCCTCGATGCCATGTTTGCTGCGTTCTAAACCAAAACAACGCAGCGTGTGTGTGACGTCATGACACGTTAGCAACGAGAGGAACCGATAAGCGGAATTGTTAAGCCGGCATGCTAACGGTTCAAAGGAATCGATTCACTTGGCACCGGTTCTTAAGAAGAACCGTTTCTCGATTCCCATCCCTAAAGAGAGCCATGTCAGAAATCCGTGATTCAGCTAATTATCCGCTAATGCGGCCACGCCCACGGAGGGAGCGCTATTCAGACGCAAATTCTGAGTCAATACATGCATACATCGTCTCAATCGTGTATTTATTGTCTTGAAAAGTGTTTTGAATAGCCATAGTTAGTGATCTCTGGCCTCTGTTAGTTCAGTTATTTCCAGGATTGCCTATTCTTCTTTAGCATTGGCATTTGTGGACTAAAAGTGCACAGAGCGCCCTCCGGCTGCAAGTATGAATTGTAAACACAGTATCCAGCGTTCACAGTGACGACAATGAATAAATACTCCTCTGTATAGAAAATTGACATAAACATGAGAATCCATCAATATTTCTCCAAATGTGCATGCTTTTAAGCTAAAAGCCTATATGAAATGCCATAGAGGTAACATAATTGTTCAGACACTTTGCATCACAGAAATACATTATATTTTAAATTGTAATAATATTTCACAATATTGCTGTTTTTTCTGTATGTTTGATTTACACCATGATTAGATTTGAATCATGATCACAGAGGGTTTTTTCACAGCCTACCTGACTGAAAGTTCTCATTAATATGCAAGTCATTTCAGGTCATTATTATGTGATTCTTTTGTCTTCTCAGGTGAGAATCACCCATTATACATGAGGATTCACGCCTCCACGCATACTGTGTTTCTTGACCAAAGATGTTTTAGAAAATTTAATTCTCTCTATTGTTTTATATGAACAAGCAGGCAGCATAATTTTTACCTCATTTTGAAGCAAAAACTCTAGTCTACAACCTCAAATACCCAGAAGTCTTCTGAACAAAGATTTAATATATATATTTTGGCTTTATTTCAGTGACTTAAGTTTTTTGTTTTTTCAATAACCACGCATAAACGTTATTCCTTCAAAAACACAAACATGTACATACATGTTCCTCACATATTATTGTAGCCTAGTTTGTGCTGAATACAGTGTAATGACACTTTTTCCATTAATATGTTTATGAACAACTGAAAAAAGCACAAATGTCAGGGCATGTCAAAACTTCTCCAGGGTCCCAAAAATCCTCAGACCCCTGAGGGTTAACTGCTGATATGGTTGTCAATACCAGGTGGTATTTTGTTGAAGAACTGAAGAACGACTTCAGTATCATCATTCAGTCATTTCATTTTGAACATAAGTTCCCTTTCAGTCGGTCACTTTGATGTTATGTCAGAGACTGACGAAATGGGGTCTCGCCCGAGAGCCCAATCACCTTCGAGTCTAACAAAACGAGTGATGATACGAAGAGTATCTTGGTCTATGGAATTTGCATGTGCAAGCTCCGCCCCACACTGTGGGTATATAAGGAGCAGTGCGAGCAACTTGCATTCAAGCTTTCGCTTCGGAGCCGAGCACATTGTTGCCTTTCACCGGAGTGTGTTCTACGAGCCTGCAGTACTGGTGTGACAGCGCGTTTCAGCGGATTCCAGTGTTCCTGTCTTTACCCTGAGCGCTTCAGGTCTAAAAGAGCTTTCCTCCTAAAAGAGTGACGGGTTTAAATGGTTGCGTCTTTTTAAAGATGTCTTACCGGTTGTTTCTGGATGCGGTCGTTATATGGCTCCTCTTGATGGCCATGATTGCTGTCTCACGTGTTTGGGCTTCAAGCACGCTGAGGTGGCTTTTGTGGATGGCTCATGTTCTCATTGCGGGAACATGACCATCAAGATGCTTAGATCTAGACTCGATTACCTTAAACAGTATCGAGTCCCCTCTGCCACACCCTGATCTTCGGCTGGTGGCCAGGGTGATCTGAGGGTTACGGTGTGGAACACCCCGACGAGTCAGCCTCCTCGGGCCCCCCCTCCCAAGTCTCGGGCGGTGGAGCTTCCGATGGGCCCTGCTGCCTCCTCCTCTGGGGGACCCAGCATCTCATTAGGGGCTCCAGAGGATGATCGTATGTCGATCGCTGCATCTCAAGGCGGGTTTGAGTCCTTGGGAGATGATGATTCGGCTGCATTGCCTCCCTCTGGGAGAGCGGCGTCATCCGAGTCAGATCCCGAGCTGACGGCCATGCTTGCCCGGGCAGCTGAGAGCATTGGGTTGGAGTGGAATCCTCCACCCTGTCCTGAACGCTTGCGACTGGATGATTGGTTCCTGGGGCTGCACGCTCTGGTGAACGCCAGGGCCCCCCACCGGTTCCATTCTTCCCAGAAGTGCATGAGGAGGTAACCAGTTCATGGAAGGCACCTTTAATGGCCCAAAATTGTTCTGCTGCCTCCTCCGCCTTCACCTCCCTTGATGGCGGGGCGGTTAAAGCGTATGCTGGGGTACCCCCCTGTGGAGCGCTCGGTTGCGATGCAGTTGTGTCCTCCGAGCGCCTCTACGTGGCACGGTGATCCCAAGCTCCCGTCCAAGGCCTTGTGGCCAAGGCTTACAGAGCTGCGGGTCAGGCCGCTTCCGCCTTGCACGCCATGGCCACCTTGCATGTCTACCAGGCTAAGGTGCTCAAAGGCCTGTATGAGGCGGGTGCTGACCAAGCGGCCCTTGAGGAGGCACGCACGGCCGCCGATCTTGCCCTCCGGGCTACGAAGGTCACGGCGTGGTCCATTGGTCAGGGTGATGTCCACTTTGGTGGTCCAGGAGCGCCACCTATGGCTGAACCTGGTAGATGTGAGGGAGTCGGACCGTTCTCAGCTCCTAAACTCCCGTCTCTCAGGTCAGCCTTTTCGGCGATGCGGTCGAGGTTGTTGCCCAGCAATTCTCGGCCGCTCAGAAGCAGTCTGAGGTGATCAGCCATATCCTGCCCCGGCGGCCAGCTGCTGCTCCTGCACCTCCGCCAGCCCAGGTGCCTCAGTCTGCGACTCAGTCTCCGAGGCCGCCCTCCCACGGCCCCCTCCACTCCCGCTCGGCCACAGCAGCAGCCTTCACCCTGGCCGCAGCAAGGAGATAGTTGTGGGAAGGCGGCACAGCCCATCTCCGCCCCTCCACCTGCCAAGCGTCAGGCCAAGAAGCGGCGTTCCTGAGATGGGCGACCTGGAGTCGGAGATGTCAACTCTTCAGGAAATGGTAGCAGGGCCGCTCCTTCCCCCGCTGGAGGGTCGGGGGAGAACCACTCCATCTTTTTCGCCACTGGCTCTGCCAGTGGTACCCAAATCTTCACTAAAAGAGCTGTTTCCTCTACCTCCGGGTCCCAAGAGGGCACGGATGACAGTGTGCTCTGTCTTCCCGCACTACTCTCATCCCCCCTCCCTTTTCAGAGCCGGCCCGAGAACGCTTTGCCTTCTCACGGAGTCCCCTCTGTCACTCTAGGGTTCCAGACGCAGCCCTCGTCCGGGACGCTGTGCCTCCCATACCTGGGCCGTCTGTTCCGTCTCGCTGCCCCACCGAGGGTACACCTGTGGTTCCTTTGACCCCGCTGGTATGGTTTCTGGGAGCCTGGTTAGAGCTACCCAACCTATCCCGCTGGCTCATTCGAACGATCAGGCTCGGCTATGTGATTCAGTCCAGTTTCGGGGAGTCCGTGCTACGATGGTGAGCAAAGATTCTCCCGTCATGTGTACGGAGATCGCTACCTTCTTGGAGAAGGGTGCGATCGAGCCAGTCCCTCCAGCCGAGATGAAGTCAGGGTTTTTCAGCCCATACCTCATTGTGCCCAAGACGACAGGTGGGTTACGGCCAATCTTGGACCTTCGGGCCTTGAACCGAGCTCTTCTGACTCACGTTCAAGATGTTAACGCCCAAAACGCATTTTCGAATGTGTTCATCCACTAGATTGGTTTGCAACCATTGAGCTGAAGGACGCATACTTTCATGTCTCCATTCTTCCTCGACACAGACCGTTTCTTCGGTTTGCTTTCGAGGGGCAGGCATATCAGTACAAAGTTCTCCCATTCAGGTTTGCCCTGTCTCCCCGCGTCTTTACCAAGGTCGCGGAGGGAGCTCTTGCTCCCCTCAGGGTCCAAGGTGTCCGTCTCAACTACTTCGACAATTGGCTGATTCTAGCTCACTCTCGAGAGCGGTTGTGCGAGCACAAGGATCTTGTGCTAAGACACCTCGCCCGTCTGGGCCTTTGGGTCAGCTGGGTCGGGTCTGTGCTTTCCTTCCCCAAGAAGGGTTGGATCGAAGGCTGTCTCCTTCCACCCTTAAGGTCTATGTGGCCGCTATCGCTGCCCACCATGACCTTGTTGAAGGTAAGTCCTTTGGTAAGCACGACCTGGTCGCTGATGACGAAGCATGCCTAGAATTCGGGCCGGAAGACTCTCATGTTATCTTCAGACCCCGGCTCGGATACGTGCCCAAAGTTCCCACCACTCCGTTCGGGATCAGGTGGTTAACTTGCAAGCGCTGCTCCTGGAGGAAGCAGACCCAGCCCTGTCCTGTTCTGTCCATGCTCTCCGCACTTACTTAGACAGAACTCAGTGCTTCAGGACTTCAGACCAGCTCTTTGTCTGTTAATGGAGGTCAGCAGAAGGGGAAGGCTGTCTCCAAGCAGAGGCTAGCCCACTGGTTAGGGGATGCTATTGTCTTAGCCTACTAGGCTGAAGACCTGCCATGCCCCCTGAGAGTGAGGGCTCACTCAACTAGGAGTGTTGCTTCCTCTTGGGCGTTGGCGCATGGCGCCTCGCTGACAGATATTGTAGAGCTGCGGGCTGGGCGACACCTAACACATTTGCGAGATTTTTTAAGCTCTGTGTAGAGCCGTTATCCTCTCTCGGTGTCATTCGCTTGCTGCGCCATTCCACTCTACGGATTGGATGCGTGCACTCTCTCTCAGTAAATTCCTTATCAGATCCCTGGGTTCCTCCAGCACTGTCGATATCTACATTTGCGTGCATGCCCCTTCGGTCAGCCCTTATGTTAGACTAGGTGCTTCCATGTGTTGTGATTCCCTGCGGGTAATCCCACGTGTGTATTCCACTTTAAGTCTCCTTTGGAGCATGTGTCTTCCCCTAGCAAGCCACTTGCTATTCTGACATGTAATTCCACCCTGCGGGCTGGTTACCTCAGTTATCACTGCTATGCTGGTACTTCTGTAAGACCTCCACGAGTAGGCAGCCTGTTAGCATACTCCTCAGGTATGCTACCCAGTGTGCTCTGTGTGTATGGTCCTTCCATCGTGCTCTCACGGCAAGGTACTATTCTCACACTGTTCACTGGAAGACAGCTATTGTGGCGTTTTAGTAGGGACCCCATTTCGTCAGTCTCTGACATAACGTCAAAGTGACCGACTGAAAGGGAATGTCTAGGTTATGTATGCAACCCTCGTTCCCTGAAGGAGGGAACGGAGATGTTACGTCCCCTTGCCATAATTGTTCCGGTGAACGGCCGGTTCACTTGGCTCGGCTCCGAAGCGAAGACTTGAATGCGAGTTGCTCACGCTGCTCCTTATATACCCACAGTGTGGGGCGGAGCTTGCGCATGCAAATTACGCAGACCAAGATACTCTTCGTATCATTGGCTCGTTTTGTTACACTCGAAGGTGATTGGGCTCTCGGGCGAGACCCCATTTCGTCAGTCTCTGACGTAATGTCTCCGTTCCCTCCTTCAGGGAACGAGGGTTACATATGTAACCTAGACGTTTCACATTGTTACTTTGTGAAACTTACCCCGTCAGTTGGGACGAAGGTAACAAGACAGGTAGGCAAGAGGTAACACAACATCTAGATAAAATACAAGCTAGATTTTTGTGTGTGTGTGTGTTACTCTTGTTTTTAAAAAAAATACCAGACTATTACCTTTAATATGTAATTTAATATTAATATGTAACTGCAAATGTATTTTGTCCTTTATCATTGCAAAAAAAAAATTAATTCCAGTTTCATCAAATGTTTCAAAAGTAACCCAGCAGTACACACTTGAATTTAGTATATATTTTTACTGGCAATGTCAATCCATTTTATAAAACATTTTTTAAACAGTATGAACAATATATATATACATATATTAAATTAGCATAATATAAATTCTCAACATAATGTAACATTAGTCATGTTTTCATCAAGCTGTTTTTATGTGTAAATTCACAATGTACATAAAAACATCTAGATGGAAACACTGCAAATTCAGGTGGAGGTGGAAAAGCTAAGGTATCGCTCAAACCTAAATGTGACTAAGGTAAATGGAAAATAAATGGTGACATACAGAAATCAGCTGATTTAAATCTGAATCAAGCTTCCGCTCCAGGAGAGGAAAAATGGTGGCAGATGAAAACATCCGATATGTGTGGAGCGATGAGGTGACTGCAACATTCCTCAAATGAATCCAAGAAACAATCAAAAACAACAAAAAGACGCCACATCAGTGGCTGCAGAAATAAATGTTAGACAGAGGCTTTGAGAAACCATGGCATATTCTCAGAAGAAATGGAAAAGAGTCACTGCACCCACACTTCCATTTCATTTCAATTCATTTATTTGTATAGCACTTTTCACAATACATATCGTTTCAAAGCAGCTTTACAGAGAATGCATGTCAACATTACAATTTAGATTAATCTGTTTTCAGAGCTGACTGTGTCCAAATTATGTAATTTCAGAAATGCACATATACAAACAACGCAGTTAACAATGTATTAATTTAAGGCAGAAACAATGAGCTCATGGAAGTAATGAATACATGTTAACAATGATTAGGATAGCAAAATTTGGAATGTGCATGTTGATCCAGAGTTTGCATCATCTGAAGTCCTCGCAGAGGTTGGCGCCATCTCTTCACAGGTGTTGATGCATCTGAAGTCTTCAGAAGAAGCTGGATTCAATCATGGGAAACTGTGGGAAACTGAGTTATATATTATTATTGTATTGTATTCTCTTTTCCTCAGTACTGTCATTCCCTTTGTAATGAGATTAGAAACAGTTCATGTAAAAAATCATTTCCAAAATAAATAAATAAATAAATAAATCCCAACAATAAAGTCAATAAAATCCTTCAAAAATGTACATTACAATTCTGATAAATGTGGTTTTTATTTGTTGAGTTGAGTTCATGGGTCCACTGCAATATGCAACTAATATTATTCCTATACAATCTTTCCATTATATTATTAATGGCAAGTGGAAATACTGGTTTAATTCAGCTGGCATTCCTTGAAAAAACTATGTATAACAGTAGCTGATCAAACATGATCAGCAGAACTGACAGTGTGAGGGGAATATTGTCCTGACCATTGGACAGTGGTACAGCATGAGTAATCACTCAGTGATGCAATTTAAGAAACCATGTTTCAACACAACATCCTATTCTTTGTTCCCTCAACAAGTGACTGAAGACTGTGAAATCATTGGTGCACATGTAACATTTACATTTGCCCGTTAAAACATCACATTGGCATACAACAGCTAGAAAAACTGACTCGGATAAGTCAATGCCTACATCTAATCACCCAATCAGGCTGTAATTAGGAATATGAAGTTGCTTGTAGCAATTCAGGTGGCTGTAAACTACGTTTGAGGAAATAAAACCTAACCTCACTTAACATCCAGAAGGCAACAGAAGAGAGCACTTATTTTTGTTTCTCACTGAAGTCTATAAGTCGGCTCCTGTCTGCATAATTATCTGCACCGTTCTGCAAAATGCACCTTTGGAAGGTGCCATGCAAATCTTTGTAGGCTTCGATGTCACAAGCCTTGAGCTCTGCAATTGCTGCAGTATCCACAATGGTCTTTCTGTCCATGCCACATTTGTAGTATACCTCTTAATGGCTTGCTCTGGGAGAAATACTGACAAAAAACAGAGAGTAAACCGCTGTTTTATAAATGAATGGAAGTCAGAAGGATCCGGTCAATAATGAGCAGGCATTTGGATATAAATTTGTTATTTTGTTTTGTTTTGTTTTTGCGCACAAAAAGTATTCTAGTCGCTTCATAACATTAAGGTTGAACCACCGTAGTCACATTGACTATTTTAACCATGTTTTTAACTAATTTTCTGGACGTCAAAAGGTGCAATAATGTTGCTGTCAATGTGTAGATCAGATACCCTCAGATTTCATCAAAAACATCTTAATTTGTGTCAGTAAGTACTTTTACAAAAATGAGAACCGTCATCTTATATTTTTTATTTAAATAAAGTCTGATTTTCTACCCAAATTTGTAAAAATTATACTCACCATCAAAAGTTTGGTCTCATCTGTGATTCTCTTCTGGATGTAATGTGCTTTTTGTGTCGTGTTTGTCTTTCTCACGGCACTTACATTAAACTGTTGCAGCTGTTTTAGGATACTTATAAATTCTTCTACTGAAGAGATATTAAACAAATTTGACATGTAAAGCAGGGGGATATTCCAGGAAGCAAGATTAACTTAAGCCGGGTGCACACTTTGTATGCAATGCATTATATGAGTTATGACAGTATGAGTTATAACAGTCTTTTACGATTGTTGCTTGTTAGACTGTATAAACATGAGCCCAGCTATAAGCCATGCCATAATGCCATATAAGCCATAATGAAGGATCTCTGTTGTCATTAAGGTCAGACTGTAAGACAATCAAGACACGCAAACAGACTCATCCAAATATATATTTATATTATATATAATATATATATATATATATTTGTTTGTTTTTTGTTTTTTTTTTGTTTTTTTTTTAAATATTGTACATTTCCAAATAATATCCAAATGGCATATACCCCAGCGTTTCTGGTATGTAGAATAATTTTTTTTCCACAAAGTCTTCATAACATCATAACATTGTCATAAAATAATGTCACGCTGACCAAAGGACAACTAAAAGAAACCTGTCTGGAGCTAGATTAAAATATTACAGTATATAGCAGTGAAAGATCATTACCATGAAAGGGATAATTCACTCAAAAATCTAAATTCTATCATCATTTACTCACCTTCATGTTTCAGATCCTGTAAAACTTTCATTCATTTTCAGAACTCAAATGAGGATCTTATTAATGAAATCTGAGAGATTTTTGTCCTTCTATTGACGCTTCAAACGCTTCGGTTCATAAAGAGACTGTAAATCTAATCCATATGAATTGAGCAGTTTAGTCCAAATTTTCTGTAGGGACACAATCGCTTTATATGATGAACAGGTTGAAATTAGGCTCAATCAGAATATCTAAAAATTCTTAAATCCAGATACTTTTACGAGATAACTAAAAGAACAACAACAACAAAAAATCTTTAAATCAAACATTGTGTCAATGTTGTGAATAGAAATAAACATCTACTGAACCTGGAACATCCCTTTGATTATGATTAACTTGAATTACTTTTTTATCTGAAGCGATATAAATCAAGTACAGAAGACAGTAAATCAGGACACTATAAAAGGAACATGAGAGGCTGTGAGGATGACAGAGCAAGAGCTGGAAACAAACATCAGTGAAGAATGAAGGCTTTAGTATGTATACTGCGCTGCTGTTGGAAACCTTTGTGTTTGTCGTCCAGCAGCAGGTAGATGGAGGACTCAATGAGATGAGATCAGTCACAGATCAGCTCTGAGGACGGAAGACAGAATCCACCTCAACAGACACTTTGAGAGCTGAAGCTTCAACTGACAGACAACAATACTGTGATCTGGGCATCCCTGACATCCATGCAGCACTGAGAGAACTGACCGCCACCGTTACAGAGCAGAAAGAAAAGAACAGAGCTTTAGAGACACAACTGAGGGAACAACAGACATTTATCCTGAATGAGATGAACAAGAAAAATGAAGGTACTTCACCAAAACATTCACTCTTTTATCAATGATCCTCAAAGTAAAACACCAATGCAATACATTGTATGTGTAAAATGTTAGTGTAAAGTTGAGTGTACTGTGTAAATTGTGTTATCTATTATATTTAATTGTTTATATTATATTTATTTCCTTCACAAAATTTTAAATCTTACTCTGGTCAAGTGGAGTTGAGAAAGGAAAATAGAGGTGAAAGTGTGCTTGAATGATGTTAAATTCAGTGAATTCATTCTCAGTGTAATACAGTAATATATCACAATATTGCTTATGTTTTTCAATAACAGAGAGAGAAATAGCTTTTTCAGCTTCAATGAGGGAATCTGGCAGTGGACATATTGGTCCTTTTACCACTGAAATCACACTAACCTACAAGAACGTCTTCACAAACATAGGGAACGCCTACAACCCAATTACAGGTAATTATCAATGAAATGGAGTCATAAAACTCAGTTTATAGTAATGAAACCTTCTGCTCCATTCAGACCTCTCTGCAGTTGTGTAATGTGGATAAGAGAATTAAATGATTAAATGTTTCATGTTTCAAAACTATTACAGAGTGTGTTTGGTAATTGATCAATAATACAGGAAAGAGCTGATTCTGTGTCTCTTGTTATTTGATTCAGGTATTTTCACAGCCCCACTGAAAGGAGCGTACATGTTCAGAATCCTGTACATGGTTATGGTCCAACTCATGCAACTGTAGACATTTATAAGAATAGAGAGAAGGTGGTTATAGCTCATGATTATCAGCCTCAGGGTGTGTTAAACTCCTCGAATGGAGTTGTGTTGATCCTGGAGGTTGGAGATGTTGTCTATGTGAGACTTTGGTCTGGCAATAGGATATTTGATGACCAGTATAACCGCAACACTTTCAGTGGTTATCTACTGTTCCCTTAAGATAACAGGAGCTTTGAAGAATTTGATTTCAATCATTCTGAACCTTCAGTGTATGATTTAAGATGAAAATCATGAAGAATCATTAACATATGAACCTGTATTAATGAGGACTAATGTGTGTTTGAAATGTGCAATAGATTACTGTATAAAGTCAGTATAATTCACTATACTCATAAGTTCTGATCTGTCTGTACATGTAAGTTTGTATAAAGAGTTTCAGCACTGAGACAGACAGGAGCCATGAATATCACGTGACTCAGAAGTGTTTTGGTAAAGCAGTAAATCTAGAATGCAATCCTACACTGCAAAAAATTTTTTTTTTTTTTTTGTTTGTTTGTTTCCAGTCCAGATATCTAAACATTCTTGAATCGAGATTTACTAGAGAAGTAAAATGGCATATGTCTTGTTTTCTGAAAATTTAGTGAGTTTTTGATTAAATCAAACTGCTAATGGGGTTATTTTTAAGGTTATTTTTCTTACCCCATTGGCAGATGATTAAATATTTTTATTTATTTATTTTTTGCAGTGTAGAATGTTTAATAATACTTTTTAAGTGTATCTTGTTACTGATCCTTGATCTGTATCTCTTCATCCTACATAAATAAATAAGGGAATAGTTTGGAAAGAGACATTGTGGCTTCTTTTTTCCATCATATTTTCATGAATATTTCAGATTTCAATTTTATTTCAAACATTGTTTGCTTTGAAGCACTCAAGATATCATATTTATCAGTCCTGGATTGTGCATATTTGTTTTTTTTTTGTGTGATTTTTTTGGTGGTGGCAATTTCCAGAAGGGTGAGCCTAATTTCCTTATGTAGTAAGTGGCTGGTTTGTAGTGACTACACCGCCCCGAAATAACGGGGAAATTACCAAAAAAAATCAAAACAAGCAAATTCCACTTAGAAGAGGCAAGAGGTGTGAGTTTCCGTTTAAACAGATATTTTTATTAAAGTTAAAATAGTTTACAAAATTTAAAACCCCAAAAATACAGCATTTAATTATCTTGGTCGGATGGGGAAAAAAAAAGAAATAAAGAAGTTAATTGTTCAGGGGCTGAGGCTTCCTTTATGAGAAGCGGGCTAGGATGGTGCACCCAGTGCACAAAAGAAATCCCACCAATCAGAATCACATCCACAAAAATCACTGCAAATAATGACCAGAAATAGTGACACAGCAATAATGACAACCCTTATTGAAGTGAAGCCTGTGCAACCCAGAACCAGCCCGCTTCCAAGGAACACTCAGCTCCTGCAAAATACAAAAAAAAAGATAAGGAAAAATCACATTAGAAGACAAACGAACCAAACCGCAACATAAATAAGCAAATAAACAAAACAGTCAGAATCAATGTACTAAACAGATATAGACAAAACCAAGAAAACTTGCAATACTCAAATGAACAAAATAATCAAGTTTGCAAATAAAGATACAAATTAAAGACAAAACAAACAATGTATACTGTCACAACAACAAAGATCACACAAACTCAGAACTGATCACGGCTCAAGATTTCAATATAACCGAGATCACGAATACCACATAGCAGTAATCACTCCAATTAATAGTGACTGTTATCACACATACAAAATCACAAAACTGAGGGTTGGTAATACAAAATAATATAAAAGATAGTAATACAAAAGATAAATCAATACAAAAAAACAAATTAACCCAAACAAAAAATGACCACAAAAGAAACAAAAAACAAATGTCAAGCCCACTTAGCCACTGGACCAGAAGTGTCGACGACCCAAAGCAGCAGCGCGGCCCAGAGCGAGGGTTGGAGAGAGAAAAAGAGCAATGCAATGCCTATAACGAGGACCCTTATAATTAGACGACGTGACAGTCACAACCACACACACACACACACACACACTCACAACAAAGTCATATTGTAGCTCCTTTAGTTGATAGATTAACAGCTGGTGCTCCAACCTGGCTATTGTGCTGCCCTGACGCACAGTTGAGTTGGGCACCCTGTAGACACACCGCACTGGGGGTAATCAGTACACCACACACACACACACACAGACAGAGCCTTGGCAGACCAACGTCACACTCTGCAATCCACAGCAGTGAAAGAAATGGGGCGGGCTTTCGACCAAGTCGCACCCCAGGGGGCATAAACAACAGATTTATATGCAAAAGCAGAGCGGTACCTCATTGGCCATGTATTTAATGATGGTGACGTTTCAGACACAACACAAACATCACTACACTTAAGATGGGCAATATGACCAAAATATTATAGGCTAAGCAAATCAAAGCAAAACAAATAAGTAAAAACTTCTCAATTAATAAATAATCAAGTAGTCAGTAATAAAATTAGAACAAAGAAAATGACAATATGATAATACAACATGAAAATACAGATGTATAAGGCTGTATTCATAATCATGTAATCATGCTGGTGACCCCTGCTGGTCAGAACAGTGTAAATGCAACAAAAACTCAGGCCAAACATAAGGTTAAGGTATACTTTATTGTCCCTGAGGGAAATTTGTCTTGGGCTCAACAATACAGCCACTACATCACATAAAACATATAGTAAAGATAACAAAATAACACAACAACAACACACATTAGATTTAATAAAAAATAAAATAAAAAAAAACCTAAAAAAACTAAATTATTAGGAAATTTTGGTTTAATTTGCATCTTGGCATTCTTAAGGGGGGGGGGGGGTGTAATGCCATTTCATGTATTCTGACTTATTTACACTGTTAAAGAGTTGGATTCTCATGCTAAACATGGCCAAAGTTTCAAGAGTTGGACGTATGACGGAGTATTTCTGTGCCAATAATTATCTTCCAAATCCTTACAGGATTCGGGATCTTTTTTTCCTTGTACGGCCACTTCTCCCGGAAGGGTGCACGCACACGTCGACCAGAGCGAGAGAGCAAGAGCACGCCCATCAACACGCGTTCGAGTTTCCAGAAGGAAACAGGTCACAGGACTGCACAAAATCAACAATGTCAGCCTAAGTGCATATAATTGAAACAACAAATTCATTATTCATACGCTATATTCATTATAGTGATTCAAAAGTTATCCAGGGATAATGTGATGGTGTATTGTGTTTAAATTTAGCTGACCAATGCTTGTAGACGATCTCTACACAAAAGCTGCACGTGCTTGTGACAGCTGGTCACTCAATCTCCGCTCACAAAGATGCGTCTCCAGGCGCTCGACTGTTTTTGGAAATACAAGCTTCCTAGGTAAAAATTGCACACGAACATTTACATATATGTGTAATCATTTGAAGCGTATTGAACTGTATTTTCCTGTTTAGGGTATTTAGTTTGGGCAGTGGCCATAGTGGATAGTGTCACTGACAGCTAGCTTTTATATTCTTTTGGGAATTTTGACTCCCTCAGGATGGTAGAGTTAATGTTGAGTGCTTGTGTCATAAGGCATGAATTCCCCTCAGCATGTGGGGATTTTTTCCCCATAGTGTGCTGTAGAGGACGTAGTGCAAGTTCCCATTCAATGTCTCAGGTTACGCATTTAACCATGGTTCCCTGAGAAGGGGAACGAGACACTGTGTTGCACTGCCACACTTCTGGGATGCCTGCTACGTATCCTTCAGCTGAAATATCTGATTGTCGTCACAACACAAGATGAAATTTCTTTCATCTTGAAAGTGTGGGGTGGGTGCAGCAGTAACAAACTAATAACAGAGCGTTGTGGTTTTCTAGGCAAACTGTTACCAGATGACATTGTATTGGCTGACCAGGATTTAATATCTAGGAAAATGTAGGTATGATGTGTGCTGAAGTGCCAATACCTGTATACACAAAGGGCCATGCACAGCTGGATGCTAAGGATGTGGAAGAACTGGACTTAGCTGGACAATGGACTTAGCTTAATGAAGGACGATGAAGGTGATTGAAGGTGAATCATGAGATGAACAGGTAAGAAGCCAGGTAAGTTGAGAGTTATACATCAATGAGACCAGATGATTGTGAGGTGGAAGATGACTGCTTATATAGGGAGTGCTGTTGAGTGATACCAGGGTAAATGCTTGCAGGTACATGTGATGACAAAGTGTGTTCAGGTGATGAGCAGAGAGGATCTTGGGAATTGTAGTGCTGAGGGTGATTAAGCTAGTGACTGTGACTGTACTCCAGCCCATGAGCCCTTCAGAGGACTCTGAAGCGGGCTCATGGGTTGGAGAGGACTGAGGAGTGGACTCATGGGTAAGCACAAGGACGAGTGCGGGCACTGGGTTGAGCTCGGGGACGTGAGTGGACATATGACTCTGGTCAGAGGCCGGAGCCTTCACTGGACGATAGTCAGGGTAAAATTCAGAATGCACATTTGGAAGGGAACCTGTCAACAGATTAAAGGTGGAAGGTGACTGCTTATATTGTGCATGTTGCTGTATGTCTTACTCAATGCCGCCACACGTGCACAGCTGTCCGGGGAAGGTCCTAGAAGGAGCTTCGCATCATATGTGTAGTGGGTGCTGGCATCCTGCGGATCAGCATTCACCATCAAGGTTGCCGCCAGCCCCACTCCCCATCCAGAATCATCCAGCTGGCAAGGATCAACGACCTGAGCCCACCCCAATGTCGGTGCTGTGGTGGGGCATTCGAGGGCCGTGCCCCCCCTAGCGGTCATTGATGCCCCTCCTACCACAGGCCATGGCGTGGCCCAAAAAAAAACAACTTTTAGTTATTCTTTTAATATTAAATGTACAAACTGTAACTTAAATGAAATAAAATGAAATCAATGGGGAAAACATTAATTTTGGTTGTTCATGACATGTTATTAGGCTTGGTCATCATAGGTCAATGCTTATTGGTCGCTGAGTAAACTTGTTACATTTGATTTTCAGCACCTGCGCGCATAATCCATTTCAGTTTGTCTGACTTTATCATAGACATTTAGCCTACAACTCTTCTGAGGGTAAGTCGTTTGTTCATTTCACTTATTAAAGCCAGCCCTGGCTTTGATGATAAGGCCTACTAAGCAGTAGAATTGTTGATGAATGTTTGCTGGGTCTATGTGTTTTATACTTGGCTGCCTGTAAGATATGCTTATGTAATTTGTGCCTGGTGCGTGGCTTGTCCAATTGGCTACTTGCTGCCCGAATGTGTGCCTCAGCGGTCCTGTTCTGTTACTTATATGTTGTCCAGGGGTGTTTTTGATGATGGTGGAGGCTGGTGTTGTCTAATGTTTTATAACCAGTGGTAGCCTACTTAATGGTTTTCTGGAAGTGCATAAACTGTTGAGAGGTGGATGAACTATTTCTGACATGTCAGGGATGGGTAAACTGCATTTATTTGCGTATAGCCTCCACGACAGCCCTACGCTGTGTGTGACTGAGCTGGATCTCGAGTAGAGAGAAGGCATAACTTTATGCCTTTTCTGCCTTTTAATGTGACTCCACTCCAAACGCTGTCTTCATTTTGTTTATTAAACGCAACGTTTTTTAATTTCAAAAGCATTTCTAAATTCAGTTCATATTTCCAACAAACGAAATTTCAAGCCAAAATAACGAAATGGTTTAAAAAAATATCGCAAAAGTTTTGCGCAAATCTGTAATGGAAACAACAACAAGAATAAACGAAACCTGCAAATAATAATTAATAATAATAATAATAATAATATTAGTAATTATTAATAATAATAATTAATAATAATTATTATTATTATTAATTAATAATTATTATTTTTATACGCCGATGACCCAATGCCCCTCCAGTAGATCTGCTCTGGCGCCGACTCTGGCCCACCCGCAGGTAATGCAACGGAAAATGCGCGGTAACTGCCTTAAAGAATTGTAGTGATGGTAAACATTTAATAAATCTTAAACAGTAACTCCTTTGAATATTAATTAAGAATTTTGGCATAATTGGGTGAATTAAACACAGTGAAATGATTGTCATTGAAAAATGACAATGTCTAAAATATTTAATACAAATTAATAAATAGATTCTGATCTTATTCATCAGGTCTCACACACAATGCAGCATCATCACGGTCACTATTTAGACAAGAACTGACAATATGTGGTGAAATAATTGCATATGTTTATGAGCAGTGGCTTTCTTTGATTGGCTTTTGTTGGATTAAAACTACAACTTGAGTTTTGATATTTCTGTACAGAGTAATCATCATAATATTTCTTCTTCTCTGAAAATGTCTGGATTTTGAAATTATCCTGTGGATTCTCATTTTAAGAGGCATTTAATCAGCTAGGTGATTACAGCACATTGAAAATATGCATAACAGGAAGAATTGATACAGCATTTCGAAGGACTTCCGGCAATCAATTCCGCTGTGATAAAGGTCTGTGGCCATGTCCCAAATGGCACACTTCATATGCACTTTCGGTCTTGTGGAATTACAATGGTTGCCCAGTGCGTGTGTCGAACGTAGGGCTTCCCATTTGTCATTTTAGGTTTCAGAAGTGTGCTCGCGAGCGCTCCCTTTGTGTTTGATATGCGCCCTCAATACACACTTTTCCTGAACCCGCACTGGTGTGAACGTCGCAGCAGACTTCTTTCCGACAGTCAGTTGAGACAATTTCCACAGAATTACGTGATCGATGACAAAGGAAGCCTCACTTGCAGTCCAATCACGTGTCCTTCGGTTTGCGTTTCAAATCCATACCATATTTTGTCATGACTTCGGTCTGATTTGCCTGGTTTTGTTGTCTTGTCTCTGTGTCTGCGTGCCCTGTTGTCTCTAAGCACATTAGTTCTGTTTTGACAGCCCTCCATGTGCTCTGCTGTCAGTGTGGCGTTTTCCCCTCCCACTCGTTATCCTTATCTTCAATTGTGTTCTCTGTCACACCTGTTGCCACTTATCCCTCATTAGCTTTCCCCTATTTTAGATCCTCTTGTGCTCAGTCTTTTGACAGACCGTTGTTGTATGTTTGAGCTAATGCTTCGCTCGTGACCGTCCCTTCTTGTTTGCCTAGTCTTGCCGTGTTGTGTCTTTTAGGCTCCAAGTGCTATTTTGTTTTGTTTCTTTTGTTTTTAAACAGCTCTTTCTTTTCCTGCCAGACTTTTTTGTCCTACTCCCTGCCCTGACTATCTTTGTGTCTGTTGAGACTTGGATGCATCGCTCCAGCTCTTTTGTGTTCCTGTTGTTTTTTCCCCTGTGCTCAGTGAGAGCAAAAATAAACTTTTTCTGTTACCTGCAACTGAATCCGTATTTTTCCCTGACATATTTCAAGGGTCGTAGTTGGCACAGTCTGGTTTGTTGGATTGGGAGGAGAGTAGTGTACATTGAAAGCTCTTTAAGAAATAGACATGGGTGGATTGGCCATCTGGCAATTCTGTCAAATGCCAGAGGGGCCGGACCATTTTTTTAAAATGTGGGACGGTCATTTTTTCAAAAAAAAAAAAAAAAAAAAAATATATATATATATATATATATATATAAATTGTTTTTACAGGCCGACATCACATAGGACAGGTTTTTATCATTTGCATGATTTCACTATGGTTATAATAATAATAATAATAATAAAAAAATATTAAGCATTTGGACCAGTCTGCAACAGCCGGCCTGGTCCCAAGATGGGCCAACTGACCTGGGGCGCATTTTCTGAAGCAAACTATGGTTGCAAGTTTCGTCGTTACCAATAGAGTTCAATGGGACTTATGACCATGGTTCACCAACGATGCTTTCTGGAAACACACCCCAGATCAGAGGTTACTCAATGTCATCAGAGAGTGCAACACAAGCTAATTATCAGTAAAAGTTAAACCATAAATAAAAGAAAAGGCGGTGCCGAAAAACTTTGAGAAAGCAAAAAAGGGCTTGTAAGTTCAACCCAATCTAAATCTCTGAGATCCTGACACCTTGCACTTTTGTAGACTCCAGGTAGTTTGCAGTTCTGGAAAATGGTGGTGCTGGAGACTAAAGGGTTCCTGATGGTTTCACACATAATTCTTCACCTTAATTCCTAATTCTTTTGCAGTTAAGGTGTCTGACCCTGCTAACCCAATTTTGCTGTTCAGTTAACGTGTCTGACCCTGCTACCCAATTTTGCTTTTATTGGTCATGCCTTTGCAATTTCTAGTATTGCATCCTTCTCATGTAAAGAAAACCTGCCTAATAATTATCTACACCTGAATATAAAGCGTTTTTCACTTCCAGCCTTCATGAACAATTATATATCACTTATAAATGACTAAATATGATCAGAAAATCAACTTGCATAATAATTATGCATGCACTGTACATATTTCAAATGCAAAGATGTCAGCCAATCACAGCATTGGGTGTTTACACTGAAGTCTCACAGCAGACACACCCCTTAAAACAGAGCATTCAAATCAGAGGACTAAAATCAGCCTTTTTTTGATAAATTATAACATTTTATGATCTAAAAATAATACTAACATTATAAGTGCGCCTTAGGAAACATCATAAAATAATAAAAAATCCACTTCATGACCCCATTAAATAGACAGGGAAATAAATAGATGAGGGAACTCACTCAGCCTGCCACACTATTGTGACTAATATGGCCCGCTTTACCACCCCTCCTAGCCACCTGAGCTCCACCTACTTCCCCTTTCATTCTGGGAAACAGTATCAGCAGTTACTTGTATATTTTACTTGCGTCGGCTCATCTCAGAAGAGTGAACTGAAGTGCAGTAAACCAACTGAAGAAAAGATTTTTTTCCCGGTAAAATAACAAATTGTTTACTTACACTGAATATCTGACTACCCTTATAGAGATGCCAATCTTTGCATTATGTCTACATTTATTTATATAATTTATTAATTAAATTAATGGATTTCCTTTATTTGGGAATGATCTATAATTGCTGGTTGGGCATTTTGGTAAGTGCTTTGAAAAGAGCATCTGCTAAATGCCTTAAATCTGGGGATCCCAAACACATCCGGGATCCTCCCCAGCACTGCACATTTTGCATGTCTCCTTTTGTCTGACACACCTATTTCAGGTCTCGGAGTTTCGACTAATGAGCTGATGATCTGAATCAGGTGTGTTTGATTGAGGAGACATGGAAAACATGCCGTTTTGGGGAGACTCTAAGAATGTGTTTGGGAACCCCTGCCTAAATGATATCGATCACTTTAAACATGAGCTGTTTGTTATATACTACATTCTCTGTTTTCCGGAACGTTTGTGTTGTCCGTATCTCAGGAGAAGCGTCTGAGGTTCTTTTTTGCCTTGCAATATAATGAATATATAATATTTTAATAAATAAACTGGAAAGTTTGTTTATAGAAAATGTATCTAAATTCTAATATCATATCTAGTCTTGATTTACTATGTTTTTGTACAGGTCAATTTCAGATTCAGAAACAAGAATGTCTCAAACTGTCGTACCCGTGAACTCTTCGACGCTTGTCATCCAGTTTCAACCACCAACTCAAACAACAGCAGATGGAACTGGGACAAATGCTCCTGTGCCTGTTTATGTCCAACAGGTGGCGGGGAGTTTCACCTCTTAATGGACAGATACTTCTAAAAGGCCATCCAAAAGCTCTTGGGGTGAGAAATTGTTGAGAAACCCAAATAATAAATTTTTATGTATGTCAGTGTGAGGTAAGGAAAGTACATGAATACATTCTAAAAAGAGTGGTGCACACATGAACAAAGCAAACACTTTTTTTTTTATTATTGAACAGTGTGGTTTATTGCCTTGTGACACTGCCAGGAAGACAGCAATATAAGATAAAGTTAATCATTTACAGAGTAAAATCATAATTGATAGTGTATCAGTCACAGAGAAGTAATGGATAGATTTTGCTCATCTGCAAATCAGTATGTGATTTCATGCAATGAGAAATACCTGGATATTTTTGTTATACAAGCATAAGTCCATAACTAAAGCTGTTATGAATTTATATTGTACATTTTATATTGTTCCTCAAAGTGTAATATTGTTTTTGTTACTTTATAAAAGACTCTCTTGTCCTTCACAGACTGTCCAGATAATGATTGGTCTGTTCACTCTCCTGTTGGGAATTGTGTCTACAGTTCATGCAGCATCCATCTTTGTCTATAGTGGTATTCCTTACTGGGGATCTCTCATTGTAAGTAACAATTATATAATTAAGTGTTGTGTCTTTTTATACAACAGTTCTTTTTGGTTCTCGAATCTGATTGTCCGAGAGCTGTGAGATATCCTAGTGATAACAGGACTCCTACCTCTTCACCGTTTGTGTCAATGTTTTTTTTTTTTTTTTTTACAAATACTACAATTGTGCCACGAACAGTAGTTTTAAGAGTGAGAATGTGGTGGTTTAGACCTAAAATATGTGACTCATATTTAATCATACTGCCTATTTTACAATTTGTTTAGACACTTTCAGAGATGCGAGCTCCAGGCTCTCACTCGGCCGTTCAGTGCTCATGTACCCGCTGAGAACAGCTTAATCTCGGCCAGTGCTTCGGGGATTTGCCGCTGGCACTTACAGTGGTTAAACATGAGATATAATTCATTTTGGGTACATAAAACTGCAATCTTTGGCCTTATTAATATATTATTTGTACCTGAGCAAATCAAATTGGGCTATGTTAAATATTAATAATTTAATATTAAGGCTATATTTAATTTGCATCCTGAAGAGCACTGCTTTTGTAAGTTTGACTGAATTGTACAATTGTGTTTATTTTGTATTGACATTTATAATGGCTTTTGTTGTTAAAGGATTAGTTCACTTTCAAATGAAAATTAGCCCAAGCTTTACTCACCCTCAAGCCATCCTAGGTGTGTATATGACTTTCTGATGAACATAATTGCAGAAATATTAATAAACATCCTGACGCAGCCAAGCTTTATAATAGCAGTGAACAGGATGAGTATGAAGCTGAAGAAAGTGATTTCATTCACAGGGAGGTGGTCTGGAAAGTGGTCAGGCTGAAGCTAGATATTTTACTTTATAACTTGTTTAAATATGGATATTTTTGTACACAAATGTATCACTTCACTTCAGAAGGCCTTTATTAACAAACCCGGAGCACATGTTTATGATGGATGAAAGCACTTTCTTCAGCTCATACTTGTGACCCCTGTTCACTGCCATTATAAATCTCGGATGTGTCAGGATATTTATTAATATATCTCAGATTATGTTCATCAGAAAGAAGAAAGTCATATACACCTAGGATGGTTTGAGGGTGAGTAAGCTTGGGCTAATTTTCATTTGAAAGTCAACTAATCGTTATTTTAAATATTGTTGTTGAATAAATATTATTTATATAAATAAGTTTGTGGCGACCAGGGCGGGCGAGAGCCGTGAGGGAACGACGCGAGGCCAGTGACGCGAGTGACAATGAGTTTCACCTGTGAGGCGCACCGGCCTCGAGTCTCTCATGGAGGAGCTCCGGGAGCATAAAAGGTGGAGCGACGACGGTGAAGGACGAGAGAGGACCAGGCCTGGACTTTATGTTATGTTTTATTATGTTTGTGTGGCCGGCAGACGTCCGCGAGGGTCTGCCGGCATTACTTTCGTTTTGTTCTTTGTTTATTTTATATTAAAGTTTATTGAATGTTCGCCGGTTCCCGCCTCCTCCTTCCCGTATATACGAACTGTGTTACAGTGTTGTTTTTGCTATTGATAAAGGGTCCATTAGTGTGTGATATGGATTGAGTTAAAGTTAGATTAATCATTTACATTAGTTACAGTCGCAAGAGACTTAAATTGAAAGGGACTTTAGTAAACGAAGGATGTTGTTTTAGAGCTGTTAACTGTAAAAAGGACAAATACAAAGATCATTTTCCTCAGCAGACATTCAAACTGATTTTTATAATGGATATAATGTTATGGACATCGACCTGAAGAATTAATGTTATATCAGACACAGGTAATGCTCTCTCTCTCTCTCAATACTGTACAAAATGCAATGAGTTTCAATGGAGGGACTCAACATTCCTGTGTTACTAGTTCTAAAGTGACGTTTTAGAATTAGTAACGAAGGCTTGATCAAACTGTCAACTTGAGATTTGAAAGTGTGGTGGAAGGATGCAGTTTTTATGTTTGTTTGTTTTGGGGTTTTTTTGATTAGTTTATGTTTTTAATTTATTTTATGTAGTTTTTTTATGTAGTTTTTTCTTTGTTGTTGTTATTTATTTCCAAATTTGTGCCGTCGAACTGTTGTATAAACACAATATCACACTCGTAGCTGTGCGATATGCCTGTATATCAGGACAATGTGATTACCTATGGCCGAATCACATCTGTGCTGATAGACAGCCATGTTGCACGGCTATGAGTGTGATATTGCTCATATAACACAAGTTACATATGATTTTTGACTTGATTTTTGTTTTTTCTCTGCTCTCAGTACATTTCCGCAGGCTCACTCTGCATTGCTGCAGAAAACAAACTGAATTCACCCTCCGGTTTGTGTTTGGTATGTACACAACACTTGTCATTTTTAAGAGTTTAAACATGTGAAAAGTTATCAAATTTTGATTAATCAAAACATTTTGACAATATAAGTCAATTAAACAGTGTGGCAATGTTCATTTTTCTCAAACTGATCTTTATCTCCTAAGCGCAACAACCAAACTTAATGGAAAATAATAGACACAGATTGGTTTCACAGACAGGGCTTAAAGGGTTAGTTCACCCAAAAATGAAAATTCTGTCATTTATTATGACATGCCGTTCCACACCCGTAAGACCTTCGTTAATCTTCGGAACACAAATTAAGATATTTTAGTTGAAATCCGATGGCTCAGTGAGGCCTCCATAGGGAGCAATGACATTTCCTCTGTCAAGATCCATAATTGACATTGGCATTGACATTATACATTAATTGTAAATGGCATTCAGTTTGACCTATAAATATGTTGTATTACCATATGTCCTTCGGATGAGACGTTAAACCGAGGTCCTGACTCTCTGTGGTCATTAAAAATCCCATGGTACTTCTCGTAAAACGTAGGGGTGTAACCCCGGTGTCCTGGCCAAATTCCCTCCATAGGCCCTTACCAATCACGGCCTCCTAATAATCCCTATCCATTGAATTGGCTCTTTCACTCTCTCTCCTCTCCACCTAGAGCTGGTGTGTGGTGATCGCACTGGCACCGTTGTACTGTGGCTGCCGTCGCATCATCCAAGTGGATGCTGCACACTGGTGGTGGATGAGGAGAGACCCCCCTGATATGATTGTAAAGCGCTTTGGGTGTACAGTAGTACATAGGAAAGCGCTATATAAATGCCTCATTCATTCATTCATATAAACCTCAAGGATGGAAGATTCTGAACTGCTGATTGTACCAGTGTGAGTGCTAATTATCAATTAATTTTGTCATGATCATTTGTGCTAATGCTGAATTCTCTCTCAGACTCTCTTCTTTGGAATCAGTGTTGTATCACTGACATTTGCAGTCCTTGAGTTTATCATCTCCATCTATCTGTCAGCATTTGCCTGTAAAGCCACCTCCTCCTGCTGTTGTCCTCCACAGGTGAGTGATGCGTCAGGTTTTTTAGTTGTGAAATTATTTTAAGAAATCCAAATTAAAGCATCAGTTTTCACACCAGGACATTTCAGAGGGATTTCAGTCTTTTGCTTTTTTCAATCAGTAAGTAAGGAAGCTAATCATATATCTTTTTTCTTGCAGATATCTGTGGTCAGTGACAATTCAATGCATCACCTTCCTGTAGAAATTCCTCCACAATACAGTGAATTAAAGAATGAACATTAAAACAGTTGACAGAGTTAAAGTGGGACACACATGAGTTTCCCAATGATTTCCTATCCATTATCTCTAATGTCCTTACATTAAAAAGAGAACAGCAAAGGACATATCACTTGATCAGTTAATAAGATTTTTTAAGTCACAAATGTATAAACACTAAAGGTGTAACCAGGGCTTGACATTAACATTGATACTCTGGCTAGTGGTTTTTCCAAAGTTACTATCCACTCTGCATTTTCAATAGCCACAATTTGGGAAATTACTTTGTATATAAATAAAGTTGACTTTGGGTGGCTAAAATTACTTGATTTTGAGTCATTTTACTAATTTTATCTAGATTTAAAACCTTTTCAAACTTTCAAATGCAGATAGACCACCCAAATCAGGACTAGTCCTACATGGTATGTATGGGTGGGCAAGGGATGGGTTATATGACCATAATATGATAGATTTTATCATTTTATAAGTTATTTTTTTTTAGGCTATATAAAAAGAACAAAGACGCAAATTAAAAATAAGACATGTGCATTATGTTTGCTCCACTTAAACTATATTTAAGCAATTAAAGCTTAAGCCCAAGCATCCTATACTTACTTTTCCACTCCATTTCACAAACAGTTGAGAGTGTGAATGCATGTATGAATACATGTACTGGTATTGAATACATGTACCGTTACACCTCTAGTAAACAATAACTATTGAAGACTAGGTACTATTTCATAATAGTAATAGCCACTCGACTGCATTGCCACTTTAGTGGATCCCAAATACAAGGAGAGGCAAGTTCAGTATGAATGCTATGATAAAACTTTATTATTCTTTACATAACCCTAAGTAAACTGAGTTAATAAAACCTGTCAATGATTAAAAATCTGTGAACATTTTTGGATACATACAAATATGTTCATTACTGTTGTTATTTTTAAGAGTGTGAACCTATATTTATAAGGTATGCAAATATGGTTGAGCAAAACCATTTTTCTGATTGGCTGTAAAAGCTTTAGTCCCACCTTCCATACTGAAAAGTGCACTCTTATTGGTGAACTCTTAGGGGAGAAGAGAAATCAGTGAAGAAGAGAGGTCTGTGATTACTTATTCGTAAAGTTGTTACCTTGTTTTATGCTTGGTGTTTTCAACAAGAATTTACTCTATGAGTGTTATGCTTAGTATCATGTGAGATGACATTATTTAAGCCATTTTTATTTTAGTACACATCATTTATGTATTTTCAGATAGTTCACAAATTGGATTTGGCCTACCCAAATCGAAAAGCTTCCCATACCCACATACAGTGCTCTAAATTTTGATGTCATTGTACAGAAAAGCCTTTTAAAGTGATAAAAAATGATAGTATATTCTCTGTGCTGCAATAAACCCAAAAAAGAGGCACTTTTTTATTTTATTTTTTTGTTATAAATTCTTCTTTGAAAGTGTATAACTCAGGCAGACAGGTTTATATGTTAAAACCAATGTTTCAAAATCAATATGTGTCTGTATTGGGAGCCAATGGAGTTTGGGAAAAACTGGAGAAATATGCTGACAAGAAGTTGTATAGGTCAATACGCATGTGGCAGAGTTTTGAATATATTGCAGTTTCTTAAAAGAATTATCAGGAAGACTAAAATAAAGGAAATTGCAGTAATAAAGGCATCAGGCAGGGATAGAGAGAAGGTCGAAGTCTGGAAATATGGTGGAAAAAACGCTGCTTTCAAGACAATATAAGGTTAAAACATACGATATATTGAATTATATGATTATAACTTTCTTATACATTTCTTTTGCTCCTTCTGCTGAAAGTAGAATTTAACATTTTAATTGTTTTAATTATGATTACATTATTAATCAATGTCACTGGTAAAACATTTCAAAGCCGTTTCAAAATCTGTACACAAATCAGTTAAAAAGAGCTTGTGCACATTGCAAAACAAGAACATTCAATGATATGAAAACCAATATAAATGCCTAATAAAACCATAATCATAAGCAGTTTGTTCAATGACGGGTTATGAGCCCAATGGCAAGTGCCCAACTACATAAACACTGATCACCATAACGGTGACTTCAAACAGACTTCCACAACCAATGTACTATATGAAAGAAATAAAGACAAACTGGTTTGTAAAAAGTGAATATGGTAATGCTGTTTTGGAGTTGTTTAATCATCCTCTGGTGAGATATTGATTTTTTTTTTTTTTTTTTTCATCAAATATATTTTTAAATTATGGGTATTGATGGATCTTATTGTTAACTCAAACAATGTTTTGTTGATTTTTAAATATATTATCTTATAAAAGGGAATGTATTGTATATTGAAGTGTCAGGCTTGATTTCCTGGTTCAGCTTTACCACCCCTCCTAATCACCTGAGCTCAACCTACTTCCCCTTCATTCTGGGAAACAGTATCAACAATTATGACAACAACTATTGACACAGAATTTGCCTTATCTTATCTCTGTTCAGTTCACTTAGTTTTGTCGTGGCCATGACATAGTAAGTCATGGGAATGTCACAGTACGCTGAGGCCATGACATAACTTGTGGGAACATTCCTGAGATAATATGGGGGAATGCCTCAGCGTGACTGGTATCTGAAACAACTGTAAAATCACAGCAAACAAAAAATATTGGCCGGTGACAGCCTATGATGTCTCATTCAGGGTTTCGTGTATCCTTAATTCTTAAATTTGGTTTGATCAAATTTAAAGCCATAAAAAGTCTTAAATGGTATATCAAATGTAATTATTTTAAGAGGTCTTAAATTTGGCTATGGAACATTAGTGATACACCAAAATGAATATGTGACTACTAAAATTCAGAACACTGTGATTCAAATAAATAAATGTGAGCTCTGCATGTTTCAAAGTCCAAATGTTGTTGCTATCATGATCACCTCCTGGAGTGCCCTTGATAGCCACCAGAGGGCACTCCACCCTCTATTGTCACTATCACAGACTCCAATTCCCATAACCCACTGCCTGGACTTATCAGCCATGATTGCTTTCAGCTTTTTTCACTATCTTGTTAATTTCTGCCTATTTATACCTGGTTGTTTCTGTCATTTGTCATCGAGTTTTTGTTGTCACACTGCACTTCTGAGCACTGTCCTTGGTTCCTTGTTTTCTGTTTCTGCTGGATTTTCCAAGTATTTTGAACCTTTGCCTGGCATACGATGTTGATGTTGGATTTCCCAATAAAACTGCAATTGGATCTTACTGAAGTCTCAGAGCATTCCGTGACAGTGTGCAACAGGACCATGGTTTCAGAGCAGTTCGCAATAAATTAATTAATATCACATTTATGCCTATCGCTTGCTTATGATGCATAATTCATTCATCTTCGATGAACTGAATAGCTGTTTCCATCACCCTGTGTTTATGCGCATTTTGAAGTATCGCATCAGAAACGAGTGATGGAAACGCCTAATTTTGAGTAAAAATCCCTTAGTCCGCAAACAAGTTATGCTCGCTTGAGGTGGTTTTTGACTTGAAAACAGTAAATGTGAATAATGGCATCCAAGATGTAGGTGACTTTGTTTCTTCAGTAGAACACAAATGATGATTTTTAACTCCAACCGTTGCCGTCTGTCAGTCGTATAATGCATGGCAATGGGAATTCCATCTGTGAGAGTCAAAAAAACATTCACAGACAAATCCAAATGAAATCCTGCGGCTCGTGACGACACATTGATGTCCTAAGACACGAAACGATCGGTTTGTGTGAGAAACCAAACAGTATTTATATATAATTTTTTACCTCTAATACACCACTATGTCCAACTGCCTTGAGCATCCAGTGTGTGAGGTCTGAAAACGCGCTCTGATGCCGGAAGTGATCTCTCGCACACAAGATGTTTATCGTAAACAGATAAACATTTTTTGGGTAACCTATCCTTTTAAAGGTTACCCTCATGTACATCATCTTTGAAACACAAATGAAGATATTTTTGATGAAATCCGAGAGCTCTCTGACTCCTCCATAGACAACAATTTAAATTACCACTGTCAAGGTCCAGAGAAGTAGTAAAGACATCATTAAAATAGTCCACATGACTCCAGTGGTTCAACCTTAATGGTAAGAGGGACGAGAACAATTTCTTTTCTCCCATGTCAGTCTCCTACACTGATGACGTAGTGTAGCACTTCCATGTTTACGTCCAAGCGCTGGCTCAGTATTGGCCGACGTTGTTCACGTGAGCTGCACAATGCATGTGTAAGATGGTGACGCAGGAGCCGGACAATAATTTGCAAAAAACTTATTTCTCAATAAAAATCACTTCCACAGAGTCGTTTACACCATGCTTTCTTTCGTCTCATCTCGTTTCTCATTTTGGTGTGTAAATGTATTTAATTATTTAATAATCAAGTACAGTTGTAATCCACACTCAATGTTTTTTTAAGCACTTTATTATATATTTCTCAGTGAGCCAAAACATCAATGTCAATAAAAATCACTAAAATATCCCTTTCGTGCCCACATTCTTCATCACCCAGTTACACAAGCACATTAAATAACCACATAATCCCTGATCTCATCACACATGTTCTTATTTGATTTTTCCACCTTTATAACAAAAGCATATGGATGTTTTTGTCCATTTTCAAACTTCTTTGAAGTTACATTGTGACATACTGCTATACTAGTTGAATAAATAATACAGACAATGCTATTACTATACAAATAATTGTCAAAAACATGTCACATACAACTCTTTTAGCTATTAAAATGTATCAATTGCTTTCTTACTGTGAGCACCCACAAAATGGCCAACTTTGCCACCCCTCCTAACCACTTGAGCTCCACCTGCTTCTTGTTCATTCTGGGAAATTGTATCAGCAGTTTCTCTTATTACATCTAACTTACATCGGCTCATCTCAGAAGAGTGAACTCAACTAGAGTGTGGTAAACCAACTGAAGAGAAGATTTATTTTCCGGTAAAACAACAAATTATACACTTACACATCTGACTACCTTTATACAGATGTCTATCGTCTATAATGGTTGGTAGGGCACTTTTATAAGTGTCTTTGGAAAAGAGGATCTGCTAAATGCTTTAAATGTTAATGATGTGGATCAATTTAAACATGAGCTATTTGTTATATAGCATATATTACGTTTTCAAGGTCTAATAGAGTTATTCTAGTTGATGACAATAGTTTATTGGTAATAACTACTATTGACATAAGCTCATTCAGTTTTTCAACAATGTGAAGATCACATTTATAATAATAAAAGTAATGAATATATAATATTTTAATAAATAAATGCGAAGGTTTGTTTATATAAATCTATTTTATAATCATATTCTTTACACGTCTCAATTTTCTATGATTTTAAACAGGTCAGTTTCAGATTCAGAAGCAAGAATGTCTCAAACTGTCATACCCGTGACCTCTTCGACGCTTATCATCCAGTTTCAACCACCAACACAAACAACAGCAGCTGGAACTGGGACAAATGCTCCTGTGCCTGTTCATGGACTTCAGGCATTTCTGAAAGGCCAACCAAAAGCTCTTGGGGTGAGAAATTGTTCATACACACATAAAAATCATATAAAATTATTTGGGTTTATGTCAGTGTGAGGTAAGGAAAGTATATGAATAAACTCCAAAAAATGAGTGGTACACACATGAACAAAGCATTCACATTATTATTTATTTATTTTTATTGAAGAATGTAATTTAATGCCTTGGTGACAATGCAGGGAATACAGAAATATAAGATAAGGTTTATCATTTACAGAGTAAAATCATAAAAAAATGATAGTATCAGTCACAGAGAAGAATGATTTAGGAGTTGCAAACTATCAAAAAATGTAAAGTAATGGACAAATTTTGCTCATTCATAAGTTCAATTCAATTCACATTTATTTGTATAGCGCTTTTCACAATACATATTGTTTCAAAGCAGCTTTACAGAGAATGCATGTCAACATTACAATTTAAAGAATGCAGTTAGCTAATAATGTAATAATTTAGGCAAATAATTTACAAACACTGTTAGCAATTTACTTGAGGGTAGAAGCAATGAGCTCCTGGAAAAATGAATTACATATTAACAATAATAAGGATATATAGAAATTTGGGAATGTGCATGTTGATCCAGATGTTCCAGATAAATCAGTATGTGATTTCACGCAATGAGATTACCTGGATATTTTTGAAGTACAGCTGCTAAAAAAGTATATGTTGTACATTTAGTAATGTTCCCCAAAACTTTTTATCGGAGTGTCTATTTATACTAAGTGCAAATAGCGTCCCTTGTTGGCAAATGCTATTTACACTAGCTCCGCCCACCAATGTCTGGTTGGGCCTCTCAAGTTTTAAAAAAAGACGGAGAGCTTTCAATGTCCTCAGTGGCGCAGCAGTAGCGAGTAAGGCTTGCAGCTCTGGCATTTAACACAATCGAGGCGGGTTCGAATCCTCCTTTGGCCGAGCTCGCATTTATTTTAAATAAAAATTAAAATAATCTTCTAAAAGTGGAAATAAACTGCAAACGAGCGTTTAATAATATTAAAAGTGTTTATTTGGTAGGGTTAGGGGGAAAGTGTAGGGAGGGGTTTATTCTCCCAATAAGGCAGCATACATTTAATAAATTTTAATAAATATAATAATTTACACTCTGATATTATTGCATCCTGTTAATGTACAAAAATACTGAGGTGCAAACATAGTATCTGCCAATATAAAGTATAGATAGCATCTAATTACTATTTACTCTTATTGCAAAGAACTGATCATTTTACAGCGCATCCAGAAAGGATTCACAGCTCTTCAGTTTTTCCACATTTTGTTATGTTACATCCTTATTCCAAAAGGGATTAAATCTTTTATTTTCCTCAATTTTCCTCAACGTGAAAGAAGTTTGTTTGAAACGTTTGCAAATTTATTACAAATAAAAATAAATAAATTTAAAAAAATCACATGTACATAAGTATTCACAGCCTTTGCTCAATACTAATTACAGCCTCAAGTCTTTTTGAGAATGATGCTACAAGCTTGGCACACCTATTTTGGGGCAGTTTCTCCCATTCGTCTTTGCAGGACCTCTCAAGCTCCGTCAGGTTGGATGGGAGGCGTTGGTGCACAGCCATTTTCAGATCTCTCCAGAGATATTCAATCGGGTTCAAGTCTGGGCTCTGGCTGGGCCACTCAAGGACATTCACATCGTTATTCCATAGCCACTCCTTTGTTATCTTGGCTGTGTGCTTAGGGTTGTTGTCCTGTTGGAAGATGAACCTTCACCCCAGTCTGAGGTCCAGAGCGCTCTGGAGCAGGTTTTCATCAAAGATGTCTCTGTACATTGCTACATTCATCTTTCCCTTGATCCTGACTAGTCTCCCAGTTCCTGCCGCTGAAAAACATCATCCCCCCAGCTGCCACCACCATGCTTCACTGTAGGGATGGTATTGGTCAGGTGAGCAGTGCCTGGTTTCCTCCAGACATGATGCTTGCTATTCAGGCCAAAGAGTTTAATCTTTGTTTCATGAGAACAGAGAATTTTGTTTCTGATGGTCTGAGAGTCCTCCAGGTGGGCTGTCATGTGCCTTTTACTGAGGAGTGGCTTCAGTCTGGCCACTCTGCCATACAGGCCTGATTGGTGGAGAGCTGCAGAGATGGTTGTTCTTCTGGAATGTTCTCCTCTCTCCACAGATACCCCCTTTCCACCAGCACGAACCCGGGTGCTAGTTCAGAGTTGGTTCAACTGATGATGAGCCTTCTAAGGACCGGTTTGCCTTTCCACAGGCTAGAGAGTCAGCCCAGAGCCAGGATTTACGTCACTGTATACATCTCATATTTCACAGCAAAGCTAGTGCTGCAGTGCCAAACACAAACACACCAAGCTTGTTCGAGATGCATCGGCTTCCCGCAGAGCGATCGGCGCATGACATCAAAGCACCGTAAGAACGATCCAAAAGCACAAGGCTCCCATGGACCCACGGTACACCGATGTCACCCACCGTATTGGTCCGCGCTGCCCCGATGCATCTCGAACAAGCCTTCTATCAACAATCGCGGATGTTTCACTACTGTTGATGCTCATGGCTGTGCGAACCTACATCGGCATCCAAACACGGCTCACCGTAATTTGTATATAGACGGAGATTACAATCGAGCTACTATTAGCTCAATTAGCTGCTATTTCAAAAATGGCAGTCAAGTTTCTTGTTGGTCACGGTAACCCCGCCCCCAGCCCCTGATGCAAGCGGTTCTTACTTCTAGCCCAGCAATGTTTTGGTGCTACTTACGAACCACTTTTCCTGGTTCGGAGCTGGTGCTTTGGGTGTCGAAAGACAAAGAACTGATTTGAAACTAGGCTCTGGCTCCGAACAAGCACTGAAACTGCTTTGGTGGAAAAGGGGTAAGAGAAATGCAGGAGCTCTAGGAAGAGTCCGTTTACGGATGATGGAGGCCAATGTGCTCAATAGCCGCTTTTCCACTGTCGGGCCAGTGCGAGCCAGGGCTAACAGCGTGCCGGGCTGGGCCTATGGCCACAGACCTCAGGCACCGAGGCCAAAATCAAATTGCGTTTCCACTGTCGGTCTGCTAGCTCCGCAGCGCTGATCTAAAACCGCCCTTAAACACACCTCCCTTGATCAAACATCACACAACCCAACCCATTTCAGTGTGTAGACCATCACCTGACTACGATTAGCTCCGCCTTTCACCTCGACCGCGCCTCAAGCCCCAGCTGGCCCGCTTTGGACCAAGGTTTTCGGTGGGCCGAAAAACCCATGCCTTTGGCACCGAGGAAGCACCGAAGAGGCACGATCAAGCCCCGGAAGTGACAGTGGAAACGCGACCGGCCCTGGCATGCACTAGCACGCCCGCCTTTGGCCCGGCAGGAAACGTGGCTATTGGGACCTTCAATGCTGCAAAATTTTCCCCACCTCTGTGCCTCGCTATAATTATCTCTCGGAGGTCTACAGACAATTCCTTGGACTTCATGGCTTGGTCTGTACTCTGACATGCACTGTTAACTGTGGGACCTTTTATAGACAGGTGTGTGCCTTTCCAAATCATGTCCAATCAACTGAATTTACCACAGGTGGACTCCAATCAAGTAGTAGAAACATCTCGAGGATGATCAGTGGAAACAGGATGCGCCTGAGCTCAATTTTAAGTGTCATGGCAAAGGCTGTGAATATTTATGAACACGTGATTTTTTTTTCATTGGCAAGGATTTCAAACAAATTTCTTTCACATTGTCATTATGGGGTATTGTTTGTAGAATTTTGAAGAAAATAATGACTTTAATCGCTTTTGGAATAAGGCTGTAACATAACAAAATGTGGAAAAAGTGAAGCGCTGTGAATACTTTCCAGATGCACTGTACATGGTGTAAATATAATCTATCGCTATTTTCACTTAGTGTAAATAGCATCTATTGCAAAGAAAATATGCTATTTTCACTTAATACAAATAGCCACTGACAATTTTTTTATTGTTTTAGTTACTTTATAAAAGACTCTTGTCCTTCACAGACTGTCCAGATAATGATTGGTCTGTTGACTCTCCTGTTGGGAATCATGTCTACAGTTCATGCAGATTCCATCTTTGTCTATAGTGGGATTCCTTACTGGGGATCAATCATCGTAAGAAACAATTATACAATTAAGTGTTGTGTCTTTTCTAACACAAGTTATATATTCCAGCAGAAGTCTTGATTTGTGTCTTTCTCTCTGCTCTCAGTACATTATTGCAGGCTCACTCTGCATTGCTGCAGAAAACAAAATGAATTCACCCTCCAGTTTGTGTTTGGTATGTACACAACACTTGGTATTTTTGGAGGTTTAAAGCACCAGAGGTACTTGAAACCTATTGTGTTTGTACAGATTTCTTCTTACTTTTTTTTCTGCCATAAAAATGTATGAGCATCAGTGAACTGTAATTCATAGAGAACCCGAACTTGTCAGTCATGATCCCGGTGGTGTGCCTTGTGTTTGTATTGACTTGTGTTGAAGTTTATTCTCTGTTCCCATTTGTTTCTGTATTCAGTTCCTGTTTCCCTTGTTGTCTTGTTTGTTACCGTAGTTACCCTGATTAGTTCATGATTGTTTGCTATTTGTCTGGTGTTGTGTGCATATATTTGTTTTTAGTTCCTGTTGTTTGGATTATTTTTATCAAATCTATTTTATGTTGTTGTTTTTTTCTACCTATAGGTGAAAGGTTCACTTGGAGTGAACATTTTCAGTACTTTAATTGCAGGCACTTCCTTTACCATAATTTCAGTGGATTTGGTTAAAGGGCCATTGAACACTTACTGCGACTATTATCATGATTGTTATGATAGTGATGGAAAGTATTTGGTATGTCACCAACTTTTATATTCACATTTATTTATTAATTACAGTAAGATCACTGTGTGGTCAAAACACTTAACAATCTGCACTCATCTGCCCAGTGTTTTCCCAACATTTCAGATATAGTTATAGATCTCTTACTATTACTGATCATTCACAATGTAAGAAAGCATTGTAGATTGTAGATTCTGATCTTCTGATTGTACCAGTGTGAGTGCCAACTATTAAAGGTGCTAAAGAGGTTCTTTTTGTCGACTGAGTTTTTGAAATGAGCGCATGGGTAAGAACAAACCCCCCTCCTTCACAGCTCATTTAGAGGGAACGCCTCCCAAAACTCGTGCATGAGTATCGGAACACGAGTGTTTACCACCGGCATTGCTGTGTTATTAAGCCAGGCACACATTTAACGACTAGCTAAAACATTCTGACTATGCTCAACATACAGCGATAGTTTCCTGCTCCTGAAGCAGATTTATATACTTTCACATGGAATTTGAACACCGACTGTAATCGCAGACTGAAAGCAACTGGCTCTGACTGGACGCGTTTGAGCGCGATCAGTCATAAGTATCAATTTACATTCATAATCGGCCTTACAATCGTTAAGTGTGTGCGCAACTTAAAGCCGTGGATTCATTATGTCGGACTCACCGCAGGTAACTCATAATCTGCAGTTGTTACTCCTGTCTCCTGACAAAAACATTGCATGCGGCGCCTGTGGAGTGTGGAAAGTTACTGGAGCGCGCAGCCACGCGTCTCTCACATGGATCGTCATGGCAGTGATTGACAAGCCAGAGGGCCAATCGTTTACGCGATCATCGCGTAAACGATTGGCTGATGTTTTTAAGGCCCTACCTCGTGCACAGATGATGTATATTAATATTATTCCTTTCAGTGCACCTAATAAATAGTCTTTTATCAGTTAGTAAAGACAGTTTCAAGTAATATTGCAAAAATGTATAAAACAAAACATCCTCTTTAGCACCTTTAATTATTTTCTCATTATTATTTATGCTAATTTTGAATTCTTTCTCAGACTCTCTTCTGGGGAATCAGTGGTGTATCATTGATATTCGCCTTCCTTCAGTTTATCATCTCCATCTGTCTGTCAGCATTTGCCTGTAAAGTCACCTGGAGCTGTTCTCCACAGGTGAGTGATGCGTCAAGTCAGATGTTTTTGTCAGCTGAACTCCTCAGATATGTAAATATAAATGGATTAGTTTTTTAAGGGTGTTCCCACATTGAATTATCAAACGTTAAACTCGCAGCACTTGCAGAGATGGAGTTTGTGAGAAGACACTTTAAAAATGTGGTATTATAAGCTGCACACGTGTACATGATCACAGTACAGCTTTTCACTCTGAAACATGCAACTACTAATTCAATGGAGTCACTTTTTCCCTACCTAAAAAATTTAGTTTCAAGATATTTGTCAGGTTTTTGTCCTTAAAGCACCTTTTCTTGCAACTACTTTCTTACACATCCCTTATTCTAAAACATAATTTTAGAGCTAGTAATGAAGGTTTGAGCCACTGATATACAGAGATTGATGAAACGTCTGTGAATTACCTGAGTCTGTGCGTCTCTCAACCGTGTTCAACGTCTCTACTAATAGCAAAACTCCAAGTTTAACTGCTTCAAAAACAGCAACATTACCATCTACTGAGAAATGTCATGTGGTTTTGTAGTAGTGACATTATTTTAAGAAGCCCAAATGAAAGCATAAGGTTTCACACCACGACATTTCAGAAGGATTTCTGTCATTTGTTTTTCTACTACACTGATGTCTATAAAGATGTAAAACTGAAACTGTCTGCCAGTGTCGTTGCCCATATTAATGCTTTTGTGCCTTTTTCTGGTTCCGTTTGTTCCACAAGTTATAACTCAACAGCACTGCTGTTTTGGGCAAAATCACTTCCATGATCTTAAGGTAAGAGAAGCCTCCAAACTTTGTGTACTCAAAAAGTCCCCCCCCCAACAAACTGGGCCCTTCCTTCAATGCATCAAAGTTCCTCCACAATACAGTGAATTTACATAATGAATATTAAAACAGAGTTGAGGTGGGACACATGAGTTTCCCAGTGATTTCCTGTCCATTATCTCTTATCTTCTTTCATTAAAAAGAGAACATGACAGCAAAGAAAAAAGTTATCAGACAATAATTACAATATTTTAGGTCACAAATGTGTAAACAATAATAATTCAAGACTAGATACTATTTCATGTTTTTCTTTCTTTTTAGTTAAGTTTAAATTTTAATTAAATTATAATAAAACAAACTAAATGCTTAATAAAGTATAATCTGTAAGAATAAAGTATACAGAATATGAAAATGACATGTCTTTCTTTTTTTTACCTTTCATCTGTATTTAACCAGACAGTTCACTTAAGAACAAATTCTTATTCACAACAACAGCCTGGCAGGAGAATATCAATCTCCTGGAGGACATACAGACATATATCTCATTAAAACTTCATTAAAACAACGGTAAGGGAACTGTGTCATTCACAAAATAGCCTTCCTTTTTTCTTTAAACATAATAAACAAAATATAGAAAATAATAGATATTAGATATATTAGATAAATATAGATATTTTACAATCTTTATTAGTGCACCAGTACAGAGATGTGCTGAAAAGGCTAAGAAATGTTGTCATCTACCTTGGGACACGGGTGCAGGCATTTTGTGGTCACTCAGAAGTAGTGTTACCAGATTGGATCAATGATTTCTAGCCCTAAAGCTCTCCAAAAAATACCCACTCCAAGAAAAACCCACCCAAAAGAATCACTGTCAAAATAATATGATATAACGACAAAATAAAATTATAAAAATAAATCAATTTCCCTGACAGGAGAACAATACAACAGGAAAACAGATGATCAAAACATGGCAAATGCAGTCGAAATCGAGCAAATATGACCAAAAAAAAAATTCTATCCAAACAGGTAGAAACGATTAAAGTCCATCAAATAATAACACAATTTATGTTTTATGGGGAAAACCAAACAACATAAAGTAATTGTTATTTATAATAAAAACTTATAATAAAAATTTGCGCTGTTTTCATAGTGGTTGCAGGAAGACAAAAAAACAGGTTTTAATGATTATTCCAACAGGCAGACAATAAGATGCAACACACATTTAACATAACAGTGAACGAACAAGGAGTGACTGAACAGGAGGGACTTATATATGCACGAACAAGGTAATGAATTACACAGCTGAACAGAATGAACTAATGATGACGGTTACCATGGAGACAGATGAGTGGTGGGAAACTGAACAAAGGAATGTGACAAATGAAAACAAACTGAAAGTCCATACAAACAGAAACTAACACTGTGACAGTTGTAATAACTACAATGTCTTGAATTCATTCTGAATTATAGATCAAAGCAGGTTCATATTATTAATTTCTTTACTGATGCTGCATCCTCTTAATTTTACATCCCAGACACACAATACAAACACTCATCTCTCAATTCAAACCAGTAATATTTAATAAGTTTAACTGTCCCTGAAATTTATGTAGGCCAGTGTTGAAAATGTTTAGGCCAATTTACGGAGATCCACACTGAGATGTGGGGGAAAAACTCCTCCTAGAGCTTTAATCAGATCAACATATTTGGTCAGTCCAATCTAAAGGCCTTTGCGATGTTAAATTGCGAAGATCTTGAGTTTTTGCTGAAGGGCGTGTCTGTGGCACCCTGACAAATTTCGATGTTTCGCCATGAAACAGGAAGTTATTGTAACTCAGGCGTACAATGTTCGATCTACCTCAAACTTCACATGTTTTATTAGAGTCCTGGCCTGAAGACATCTACATGGCAATATTCAATTACAGTCATAGCGCCACCTGCGAGGCACCTGGAAATTACATGTTTTACACTGTGATTAGCTCATTGAGATTTAACCAAAACAACTTCATATTTGGTCAGTCTAATCTTAAGGCCTTATTGATGTTAATTTGCAAAGATCTTGAGTTTTCGCTGAAGGGCATGTCCATGGCGGCCTGACAAAGTTTGATGTTTCGTCATGAAGAAGGAAGCTGTTGTAACTCAGGCATACAATGTACGATCTGCCCCAAAAGAGTCCTGACTTGAAGACATCAACATGCCAATTTTCATTTATAGGCAAAGTTCCACCTGCTGGCAACAGGAAGTGTGGTGCATCAAAATGACTTTGCCATATTTCTCCTCTATCCGCTTAAATGAATATTGCCCATTGTTCACAGTTTTCCTAAGGCCAACAGGTGTCGCCCGGGTGCGAGACTGAGACTGCATTACTGTCAGTCGCTGATTCCAAATCATCAGTTCTCATTCTGCTAGATCTATCCAGGCCCTGGTCATTTCTAGGCTTGATTACTGCAATGCTCTTCTGGCTGGACTGCCATCATGCACAATCAAACCTTTACAACTGATTCAGAACGCTACAGCACATCTTGTCTTTAATGAGCCTGTCACACCTCTCTTCATCTCTCTGCACTGGCTACCACTTGTTGCTTGCATCAAGTTCAAGGCATTGACACTTGCTTACAGATCTACCACAGGCTCAGCACCCTCCTACTTCCACTCACTCTTACGAGGCTACATCCCTACCAGAAGCCTGCGATCACTAAATGAGTGAAGGCTTGTGACCTTCACAGAGAGGCACAAAATCACTCTCCAGAATATTTTGTTTTATCTTACTGCCTGGTGGAATGACCTCACTAGCCCAACGACGGCATCTAGTGGTCTGGTTGAAGGTATTGCACGTGTTCGTCCTCTGGCACTTCTGTAAAAATCATCTTGATTTAATACTATTTTTTGTGTCGAATTCAAATCTGACTCCATGAATAATTTTTATCTGACTCCAATTATAAATGTCTCTTAGTTTCACAATGTTTCCGATGTAACAGCTGATCATAAGATTAGTTGTGTTTTAATTTGGATCTTGGATTTTTCTGATTACTTTCAAATATTCGTTCACTGCGGTCCCGGTATCGCTTTAGAAAAGTCACGTCGGCCGACTGAATGCTCTTCCCGGACACAAACTCGTCAGTTCTGACCTTAAACATTGGATGCAGGGTAAATATCTACCTTTAAGTCGGTCGCACTCTGCTTACTTGTAACAAAAAGCATAGTTTTTATATATTTACGAAAACTGCAACTTATTTAAGGCAGCAATAGTCAGAAATCGAAATGGACTTAATTGATGTGCCCTATGCTCCATCTATTAAACCTTCCGTATGATCAATCCTGAACACAGATTTGTGGTAATACCTTCACTTTAATCTACTAGAAATAATGAATTTTAGAATAATGCAGAATAAATCAAGAATAACATTTATTGATTTGCCAGGCAGGGTTAAACATCAATTAAAGGAATTAAAAAGAATGCATCACACAACTGATCAGCATAAAATACAAAGTACAATTCAAGATATAATATTAAAAAGAGTTTCAAAGAGTCAGCATACCTGGCAAATAGAGAGATACACACAGCAATGGTGCGGGAAGTTCTGAATGCAGATGCTTCCTTGAGTGGTTTGCCAAATCCCTTTAAATACCCAAGTCTTAACAAAAGGACAGTAAACATTTAGCACCCAAATATTTATGCAGCTTTTTGTTGGACCCTTTCTCGTGCCCCAAAGGGTCACACACCTGGTTTTGGGGATTAAACAAATGGTTAATAAAGATCTTTATTGGGGCATCTCCCACACCAGGAGAACAGGTTTTGTTTTCTTTATTCTTGTCTGTTCTATTGATGTGGGAGTGAAACCATCTTACCAGTCGCACCAGAAGTATTTACATTGATGTCACTTAAAGGTGTTATAGAGGATGTTTTGTTTTATACATTTTTGCAATATTACTTGAAACTGTCTTTACTAACTGATAAAAGACTATTTATTAGGTGCACTGAAAGGAATAATATCAATATACACCATCTGTGCACGAGGTAGGGTCTTAAAAACATCAGCCAATCGTTTAAGCGATGGCCCTCTGGCTTGTCAATCACTGCCATTACATTCCTTGTGAGAGATGTGCGCGCTCCAGTAACTTTCCACAGGCGCAGCATACAATGTTTTTGTCAGGAGTAACAACTGCAGATTATGAGTTACCTGCGGTGAGTCCGACATAATGAATCCACTAACACGACACAGCAAATGCCGGTGGTAAACACTCGTGTTCCAATACTCGTGCATGAGTTTTGGGAGGTGTTCCCTCGAAATGAGCTGTGAAGGAGGGGGGCTGTTCTTACGCATGCGCTCATTTCAAAAACTCACTAACAGTCTTTGGTTTCTCAGTCAACGAAAAGATCCTCTTTAGCACCTTTAAAACAACTAAGATAGTAGTTTTGTGAGGTTTGCATGGCCTGAGGGGAAGGAGAGGGTGTGAGGAGTCAGAAACTCAGAATGGGGGGAAGAGAGGAGGTTGAGCCAGGTGTTGTCCTGTGCTCTTTCTCACAGATCCTCTCTTCAGATTAGAGAGTTTTATTGTTGATAACAATAATTTAACCAATGATAATAACTACTATTGAGAAGTGCATTCATAAGTGCTTCAACAACACGAAGACCACATTTTATAATAAAATATGAAATACTGGAAAGTTTGTTTATATAGAATATCTATTTTATAAAGATATCTAGTCTCTATTTACTATGATTTTGTACAGGCCAATTTCAGATTCAGAAACAAGAATGTCTCAAACTGCCGTACCCGTGAACTCTTCGACGCTTGTCATCCAGTTTCAACCACCAACACAAACAACAGCAGCTGGAACTGGAACAAATGCTCCTGTGCCTGTTTATGGACAACAGCCAGCAGGAGTTCTACCTCTTCATTAGGGCTGGGCGATATATCGCATGCGATTGTCACGCGCATTTCGTCAGTGAAGCCGGTTCCCTGATTGCCGCTAAATCGCCATCACCTGCTTTCAAATGGAGCGGCATTTAATAGACAGAACCACAGATCACCTACAAGCGACGCAATATCGCGTTCATTATCGCAGATGAATCGCCTTCGATAATGAACGTGATATTGCGTGGCTTGTCAGTGATCTACGGTTCTGTCTATTAAATGCCGCTCCATTTGAAAGCAGGTGATGGCGATTTAGCGGCAATCAGGGAACCGGCTTTACTGACGAAATGCGCGTGACAATCGCATTTATGTGTATATGTCAGTGTGAGGTAAGGAAAGTACATGAATAAATACTTTAGGAAAAAAAAGGAGTGGTACACATGAACAAAGCAAACACATTTGTTTATTGAAGAATGTGACATTGAAGAATGTGACATTGCCTTGTGATAATGCAGGAAGTATAGCAATGTTTAAAAATGTTTTAAGAAAATACTCAGCAGTGGAGTTGACTTATGAATTTGCACATAGTTTGTCTTAAAGCATATGGAAATCACCACATAGATATATATACAACATTAAAAACTTGATTTTCACCACAGGGGGACTATAACTGCTGATATGGTTGTCAATACCAGGTGGTATTTTGTACAAATGTAGAACAACTTCAGTATCATCATTCAGTATCCCCATTCAGTAATTTCATTTTCAACATAAGTTTCAGATTTTTACTTTCGACCCTGTCAGTTGGGACGAAAGTAACAAGACAGGTGGCTAAGAGGTAACACAACAGCTAGATACAATACAAGCTAGATTTTTTGTGTGTGTGCTACTTTTCTTTTTTTTTTTTTTTTTTAAATACCAGACTATGACCTTGTTAATATGTAACTGCAAATGTATTTTGTCAAAAAAAAAAAACCTGTTTTATCAAATGTTTCAAAAGTAACCCAACAGTACAAACTTGAATTGTTTAGAATATATTTTTACTGCCAATATCAATTAATATTTTTTAAACAGTATGAACAATTTTATTTATATATATATATATATTATATATATATATATATTAGCATAATATAAATTCTCAACATAATGTAACTGTAACGTTGGGAGTTGTGATGACAAGGGGTAGGTCCAAATGCAGGCTTTATTAGAAAGAGCGTAGTCGTACAGGTGTAACGAGGCAGACTCGGGGAGATCCATTTTGCAGCTTTATTTAGAATATCAGAGTCGTACAGGCGAAGGTCAGAAACCAGCAAAGACAGTGTCAGAGGCAGGGCAGATCAGAGTCAAAAACCAGGCGGATAGTCGAGACAGGCGGCAGACAAAGCAGGGTAAACAGTAAACAGGCAGAGATATCAGTAGGCAGGCGGCGGGCAGACAACAGAGGTAATAGGCAGTCCAAGGTCAAACACAGGGGATCATACACTGGAAATAACGCTCAGAAATGTAGCCGTGGCAAACAAGACTTCGCAAAGCATGGTGGGGTATGAAGGTCTTTTATAGTCCAGGAGATGTGGATCAGGTGGGGTGTAATCAGGCCAGGTACGGGGTTATGGGAAATGTAGTACAGGAACAGTTAATACTCAGGTGAGGGCGCCCTCAGGTGGCGATCGGAGGGAGCCACAGAGGCCGAGTTTGTGACAGAGCCCCCCCCCGCGAGCGGCTCCTGAAGCGAGGAGGCGGGCGACGCCGGGGTCTTCCACGTGGACGAGGGGCCGGACGCTCCGGATGAGTCCTATGGAACTCGGTGATGAGACTTGGGTCCAGGATGTCGTCAGCGTTTACCCAGGACCGTTCCTCGGGCCGAACCCCTCCCAGTCGACCAGATATTGCAGGCCTCTGCCCCGGCGTCGAGAGTCCAGTAGCTCGTGAACTTGATAGGCCTCCTCGCCTTCCACGATGAGGGGAGGAGGTCTCTGGTCCCCGGCCCCCTCTAGGTTCTCCACTCCTCTCGGACCACCTGCGGGCTTAAGCAGAGAGACATGGAAAGTGGGTGAGATACGGTATTCTGGGGGTAATGCAAGACGGTAAGAGACAGGGGTAATTTGTCGGATGATACTGAATGGACCCACGTACCTGGGACTGAGCTTTTTGCTGGGAAGACGAAGGCGAAGGTCCCTGGTTGACAACCAGACCCAATCCCCCGGGTTGTATTCAGGAGGAGCACGGCGTCTGCGATCAGCTTGCTCCTTCAGGCGCCTTACTGCCCTCTGGAGGTGAACATGAGCATTGTTCCACACTGCCTCACTTCTTTGCAGCCAGTGGTCCACGGCCGGGAGATCCGTGGGTTCTCCGGACCAGGGGAATAGAGGAGGCTGGTAACCAAGGATGCATTTGAAAGGCGTGAGTCCCGTGGATGGCTTGATCAGCGAATTCTGAGCATATTCGGCCCAGAACAAATACCGACTCCAGTCGGATTGATTCTGATGGCAATAGGATCGGAGGTGGCGTATGAGTTCTTGGTTTATCCTCTCAGCCTGGCCATTGGCCTCAGGGTGATATCAGGAAGTCAGACTAACCGTTATGTTGAGCCTCTGGAAGAACGCGGACCACAGACGGGAGGTGAACTGGGGCCCCCTGTCCGAGACAATATCTTCGGGCAGACCATAGAAGCGAAACACGTAGTTGCACAGATGTTCAGCTGTCTCAAGGGCGGTAGGGAGCTTGGGCAGAGGAATAAACCGGCTGGCTTTGGAAAACCGATCTATTACGGTGAGTATGGTGGTGAATCCCTGAGAGTTGGGTAGGTCGGTGATGAAATCTATGGCTATGTGGGACCATGGACGTCGAGGAATGGGTAGAGGCTGCAACAGCCCGGCAGGAAGTTGGCGGGGTGACTTCGTGGTCTGACAGATGACACAGTTACGAATGTAGGTTATGACGTCTGCTTGTAGTGTAGGCCACCAGAACCGGTTGTTGACGAGCTGAACTGTAGCGGCAATGCCTGGATGTCCAGCGCTGGGTGATGTGTGTATCATTTGCAGGACTCTGGTACGAAGAGGCGCTGGCACATAAGTGCGCCCGGCAGGACAATCGGCAGGTGGTGGTTCTGTCTGGTAGGTGTGGGTGATCTCAGTCATTATGTCCCACTGAATGGGTGCGAGGATTATGGATGAAGGCAGAATGGGTTCGTTGGTGGGAGGCGTAGCAGTAAACTCAAACTGGCGTGAAAGTGCGTCGGCTTTGGTATTCTTGGAGCCTGGTCGATAGGTGACGGTGAACCGGAAGCGGGTGAAGAACAAAGCCCACCTGGCCTGACGATGGTTAAGACGTTTGGCGGGTGCGCAAGTATTCCAGATTTCGGTGGTCAGTTAACACTGTGAATGGATGTTGACTCCCCTCTAGCCAATGTCGCCACTGTTCTAAGGCTGCTTTGATAGCCAACAGCTCTCGGTCGCCCACATCGTAATTCTGTTCCGGTGGGGTCAGTTTACGTGAGTAATATGCACACGGGAACAATTTGGGGGGACTGCCGTGCCGTTGAGACAAGATTGCACCGATTCCCGTGCTGGAGGCGTCTACCTCCACAATGAATTCGAGCTCAGGGTCCGGGTGATGCAGGATAGGAGCGGTTGTGAACAACCGTTTTAATTTTTGGAAAGCCTCTGTCGAAGTCGTTGACCAGACCAGTTTGGTGTTTCCTTTTCTGAGCATGGATGTGAGTGGGGTAACGACCATGCTGAAATTTCGAATGAAGCGCCGGTAGAAGTTGGCGAAACCCAAGAAGCGCTGCAATTCCTTGATAGTAGTAGGACGCGGCCAACTCACCACTGCCTGGACCTTATTGTCATCCATGGCGACCCCCTCCGCACTGATAATGTATCCAAGGAATGAAGTAGAGGTCTGATGGAACTCGCATTTCTCTAGTTTGGCGTAGAGTTGGTGATGTATAAGTCTTTGGAGAACTGCCCGAACCTGCTGGACATGCTGTGCGAACGTGTCGGAGTAGATAAGAATATCGTCAATGTATACGATGACCCACTTGTTGAGCATATCACGAAACACACATCGTTTATAAAAGCCTGGAAGATGGAGGGACTGTTGACCAGGCCGAACGGCATGACCCGGTATTCGTAGTGCCCAGTGGTGGTGGAAAAGGCCGTCTTCCATTCATCGCCCTCTCGAATGCGGATGAGGTTGTAAGCACTTCGGAGATCCAGTTTAGTGAAGTAGCGAGCGGAACGGAGTTGTTCTAGGGCTGCAGGAACCAATGGTAGCGGGTAGCGGAATTTTACGGTGATTTCATTAAGTCCACAGTAATCAATGCAAGGTCTCAGCCCACCGTCCTTTTTTTTTACAAAGAAGAAGCCCGCTGAAGCTGGAGATGTAGATGGTTGTATAAATCCCTTGGCCAGCTCCTCCTCAATATAGCTCTGCATAGCCTCTGACTCAGGTTGTGATAGGGGAAATATACGGCCCTTGGGTGGCGTAGATCCCGGAATGAGGTCGATGGCACAGTCGCTGGAGCGGTGTGGTGGTAATTGGGCGGCCTGACTCTTACTGAAGGCCTCTGAGAGATCCTTATATTCCTTGGGAAGCTTCTCGAGAGAGAGTGTGGGTTCTGGAGTGTTCTGGCGTTGGAGAGACTGGATACTGGTCTGATGACAGTGATCGGACCAGTGCGTTATCTGGTTATCTGCCAAGGCGATTTGTGGATTGTGTTGTCGTAACCATGGTAACCCCAGGATGACAGGATTTTGTGGTGAGTCAATGATGTAAAAACGCAAAGTCTCTTTATGTAGGGATCCGATCTGGAGTGAAATGTCGTCAGAAGTGTAGTTCACCTGTCCAGTCCCCAGGGGGCGTCCGTCTAGCGCCGCCACTGATAACACTGAGTCACATGGGATTAGATTAATGTTCTGCGAGTTCGCGAAATTCAGATCCATAAAGTTACCAGCTGCCCCGGAATCAACCATGGCATGAGTGTGTATAGTTACATCCTTATATGACAATTTTGCTGGTATCTCAACAGTGGAAGAAGTTGGAATGCGACTCACCGTTGTGGGGTTTCGGTTGGACGGACGAACGGGACAAGAGGCTCTCATGTGGCCAGCCTGACCACAGTATAGACACAACCTCTGCTGAATGCGTCTCTCGCGTTCCTCCTGGGACAGGTGAGTGGAACCAATCTGCATGGGCTCTGTATCAGGGGTTTCGGACGGCAGCGCAGGCATGGACGGAGAATTTCTGGTAGGGCGGCGCGCTCTGATCAGGTTGTCGACGCGGATCGCCAGATCAATGTAGTTGTTAAGCGAGCGACCCTCATCGCGACACGCCAGCTCAGACTGGAGCTCAGTATTCAGCCCCTTGCGGAACAATAACTTGGGTGTGTCTTCAACCCAGGTAGTTTGAGCAGCGAGCGTGCGGAAAGTAAGAGCGTACTCCGCTGCTGTTTGTTTCCCTTGGCGGAGCGCCAGCAGTAGCTCACCGGCTTCTTTGCCCCCCTCGGCGTGCTCAAAGATCTCACGGAATCGCTGCAGGAATTCATCCAATGAGGTAAATGCGGTTTGTCCATTAATCCATACAGTGGTTGCCCACTCCAAAGCTTTACCAGTCAGTAGTGAACAAACAAAAGCGATGCGACTCGCGTCTGTGGGATATAGCGCTGGCTGTTGAGAAATAAACAGTGAACATTGCAACAGAAATCCCTTACATCTCGCTGGCGATCCATCGTATTTCTCGGGAAAGGTGAGCCGTGGGCTGCTAGTTGTAGCTGCGGGTGTGGCAGCCGCCATTGGCGGCGTGGCTGGCGGTGGGTTTTCAGCAGCGGGAGTGAGTCGCATACTTTGCAGCGTTTTGACCAGTTCTTCCGTGATTGAGGTTAAACGGGTGAGCTGTTGTTGATGGACAGCTAGAACACTTGCCTGGGTCGATAGCTCGGTCGACATGCGTTGTAAAGCCGCTGGATCGGGGTCTGGCGAAGTCTTCTGTAACGAGGCAGACTCGGGGAGATCCATTTTGCAGCTTTATTTAGAATATCAGAGTCGTACAGGCGAAGGTCAGAAACCAGCAAAGACAGTGTCAGAGGCAGGGCAGATCAGAGTCAAAAACCAGGCGGATAGTCGAGACAGGCGGCAGACAAAGCAGGGTAAACAGTAAACAGGCAGAGATATCAGTAGGCAGGCGGCGGGCAGACAACAGAGGTAATAGGCAGTCCAAGGTCAAACACAGGGGATCATACACTGGAAATAACGCTCAGAAATGTAGCCGTGGCAAACAAGACTTCGCAAAGCATGGTGGGGTATGAAGGTCTTTTATAGTCCAGGAGATGTGGATCAGGTGGGGTGTAATCAGGCCAGGTATGGGGTTATGGGAAATGTAGTACAGGAACAGTTAATACTCAGGTGAGGGCGCCCTCAGGTGGCGATCGGAGGGAGCCACAGAGGCCGAGTTTGTGACAACAGGCAAGGGTCAAAAACCAGCAAACAGAAACATAAGGGCAAGGCAGAAGAGTAATCCAAATCACAGGCAATGGTCAAGACAGGCAGCAAACAATCATCAAACAAGGGATAAACAGTCCAGGGTCAAAAACAAGGCAAGGCTAGGAACTAGGAACAAGGATTAACACAGAGACAAGGTCGGATGAAGGCTAAACAATACTCAGCCCAACCTCTGGTGGGGAATAGCAGGAACCAGCAGGCGCCGGATACGTAACAGTAACAGTAGTCATGTTTCCATCAAGCTGTTTTTATGCGTAAATTCACAATGTGCATAAAAACATCTGGATGGAAACGCTGCAAATTCAGGTGGAGGTGGAAAAGCTAAGGTATCGCTTAAACTTAAATGTAACTAAGGTAAATGGAAAATAAATGGTGACATACAGAAATCAGCTGATTTAAATGTGACTCAAGCTTCCGCTCCAGGAGAGGAAAAATGGTGGCAGATGAAAACATCTGATATGTGTGGAGCGATGAGGTGACTGCAGCATTCCTCAAATGAATCCAAGAAACAATCAAAAACAACAAAGAGATTTCATTTCAATTCATTTATTTGTATAGCGCTTTTCACAATACATATCATTTCAAAGCAGCTTTACAGAGAATGCATGTCAACATTACAATTCAGAATCTGTTGTCTGTGTGCAAATTATGTAATTTCAGAAATGTACATATACAAACAGCTCAGTTAACAATGTATTAATTTAAGGCATAAACAATGAGCTCATGGAAGTAATGAATACATGTTAATAATGATTAGGATAGCAAAATTTGGAATGTGCACGTTGATCCAGAGTTTGCATCATCTGAAGTCTTTGCAGAGGTTGGCGCCATCTCTTCACAGGTGTTGATGCATCTGAAGTCTTCATAAGAATCTGGATCCAATCCTGGGAAACTGTAGGTGCAGTGTTTTCGTTAGCGAGGAGCCTTTTCTTTGGATCGGATGGCTTCTTCTGGATCCTCTTCTGTTGCTTCTCCTCCAGATCTGCCCTCACCAGAGAGTCTGTGAGGACTGTTGACTTGCAATATTCAAAGTGAGAAAAATTGTTGTCAACATTTGTATGCATTTCCAGCCAGTTATTTCGTATCCTCTGTCCACATGGTAGCAGTATGCAAAAAAATGTTTCTCAGGACAAAGCAAACCAAACGGCATTCACGTCCTTTTGCCTCTTCGTTTTGTGTAATTTCTTGGTCCATCTTTAGGAAAGGGATGTAAAGCTTCTGGAATGAATGCCTGGACTTTTTATATAATTACATATTTATTCACCTCATAGTTTTATAATCTGTTAATATTTGTCTGTATAGTCTACATTATGTATTTAATATCAAGATCTTTAGTTTATATCTGTTATTACATTTTATACAGCAATGAATTTGTCTCATATATTTTAAACCACTGAAGCTTTTTAGTTTTAATGAATTGTAAACTTCCAAATGTCATTTGCTTCTAAAGGTTAACAGACAAGAACTGTCTGCAGGGTGTTATAAAAAGCAGTCACATGTGTTTTATTGAAGCTGGTGGATCAGGACATGGTGGCTTCATGGGGTTGGTGGCTTCAGGTCGACGAATGGACAATGTATTGCTGCATTCAAGGAAGGAGGTGAGCCAGTCTTTTCCCACCATCTTGGTGGCATCCCATCCGTTTGGATATTTGCAGCCCTATCTGCTGGCCAATTCATATGCAAATTTGCACACCTAAAACGCGTTGTGCACCGCGATGCGACTGCAAAGGGCCCTTTCACTTTTGCGACCAAAGGGGCAGGGGCTCAAGGTAGGATCCATGAGCAGAATTCCTCTATGGGGGCTTTTACAATCGAGCATGATTAAAATGGCTAAGCTGTTGAAGAGGAACTATTAAAGATTCTTGTAATACTGATGTGTTGCACAGTTATCAACTTATCGTATACACAAGCCTTTAAATCTTCTCGATACGAACCCATAGACACTAAACATGGCATAATTAAAGTTACTGAGTACAATAAACAAACAGTAATAATGGATACCATTTCCTGGGGATGTGCATGTTCTTTTATAGAACAGTCTGTCTATAATGCAGGAAAGTATGTTTTCTGTGGGAAAGATGCAGGTTTTCTGTGTGTCTCTTTGTCTCTGCTCTTTCACATGGCAACCCACATATTTTGGCGCAATAAAACTTGTAATTGGGCCCCTTGCAAAAGTCTGGTCTTCTCAGGGGAAGGGGGACAGACCTCAAGAGTGAGTTTTCAACAATTATTGGTTAACTATACAAATAATTGTGTCTGATTTGCCTCAGTCGTTACACGTAAGTAGTTTCTGTGACACTAGTGGCAGTAATTTAAAAAATAAAGCAACCCTGCAAACAGCCCTTTCACACGTCGCACTTTCAGCCTCACTCAACTCAAACATCACAATCACAACTCGTATGGGGACTGGTGAAAGCATGTCTCAACAGGTAGAAGTGTACTATAAAAGACAGTAAAAGGTCCAACATACACTGATCAGGCATAACATTATGAGCACTGACAGCTGAAGTGAATAACACTGATTATTTCTTCATCTTGGCACCTGTTAGTGGGTGGGATATATTAGGAAGCAAGTGAACAATTTGAACTACTTCTTCCTTGGTGCTCTATCGCTCACTTCTTAGCATGGGACAGATACATATTTTGCTGCTAAAAGAAAGGTGGAACAACAATCAATGACTAGTATAGAACTCCAACTAAAAGTTTTGAAAACTCTGCCTACTTTACTCTGGCCAGTGTAGTTTTGTACTGGCTTTGTATCTGAAGGGCTGCGCTGGAACCCAATGGGGAGAGCAGCACATTCTGCGTCCTGAGTGAAAGGGCCATAACTCCACAATTCAGTACTACTTAGTTCACAGTCTTTGTAATGAGTTTCAGCAATACATCTGAAAATTTTATAATATGTTTACATGGACTTTAATGTGTGAGATTTTACCTGCACTAGTGTACATATCCAACAATCCATTCACACGATAGGAGGTGCACATTTCTGTGATTATCCTTCCGCATCCCATAAGGATGACAACCGCTGATCTATATAAATATTAAAAAAAAAAAATCAACAGCAACTTTGAGTCCAAGTTAATTTCTGTTGAGATCAACATAGTGCCACAAACATCTACTGAGCCTGGAGCATTTTACTTATTATGATTGTAGAATCATCCATGAATGAAGCACTCCAAATGAACACAATACCACATTCCAAAGATAACAAAGATTCCTAAACCATTAGTGAGCCAAAAAAAAATCAAACCCATGGTGAAGGAGGAAACTAAACAGCTGAAGGAAACTGCTCTCCCATGACCACTGAATCTCAAACCAGTGTTTGTATTAACAGAGCTGATCAATAAAGTTGACTCTCCTTTGTTCCACAAACTTTAAGACCAGATGGCTAATCAACACCTTTTGACCGTAATGCGTAAATCCACAACCTTATCAGGAAATAGAGACTTGCGGAAACATCCCAAGGCCCAAATCACCACAGGCCCACACAGTGACATTCCTCCTGACATCTCCTCTACCCAGCTACACATTTCAAAGACATTCCAGAGTTTCTCTTAAACCAGCAGAAACTTCAATGAATTCACTCTCTCTTTAACAGAAACAGTCTCAAAATTGCTGCCAATGATACAAATTAATCACCAATATTCCTGTGTGTTATACATTTATTATAGCTGATTCATATGTTTTTCTAACTCAATTAGAGGAATTAATCACCAGAAGTAGCTTTAGACATATCGTATGTATCATGTGTGTTTTATATAACCTGTGGAGTTCTTTCTGTGTTTTAAACATTTATTACAGCTAAATTCTTATGAAAGTCTACCTCAGTTATAGGAATGTAGCAGTGTTGGTTGATGTCAGGTAAAAACAGTGAACCTATCTGGACCGGAGTTTTATGGTATAAAATGGGAGGGCGTTGGTTACCTGGGATGCGTTGTCATCTGCACCGCCCCTTTACAGGAGTACGCCATTTATGAATGGAATGATGTTTGGTGCGCTGTCTCTGCTTCATGCTGCTGCGCGTAGGCTGCCCCCAGTTTCAGGTTCGTATGTCTTGTTTTAGCGAGACTTCTTCTTCAGGGAATATTTATTTACCGAGTTTTTATGTGTAGTTTGTCGACGAACAACTAGCTGCACGGTATGATCAGCAACCACGCATAGTACCGCGCTGTTTATTTATTTTCGTCTCACACATGGATCTTCTTTTTCCCCTTTTTATAACAGGACGTTTTCTATGCTATAATTTTTAAAATAATATACATATTGTAACAGGTTGGCTGTGTTGAAACTCACATGATGAAGAAGATAAATCTTAACAAGTCTTTACTAGATAATCCAACAGGCAAACACAGATGAAGGCAGGAACAGAACACAACACAACGCATGTAAAATACAAGACTCGACCCTGAACTGAGGAAAACCAGGAACTTAAATACACAGGCAATTAACTCAAATGACAGACAGCTGTGATGATTAGGTTAGTGTCCATGGTGACAGATTAGTGGTGGGAAAATAGAACAAAGGAACATGTGATCAATGACAACAAACTCGTTTGTTACGTCCAAACAAACGTAATTGTGTCAGAATGTCTGCTCCTGGTAGGCGCGTCCTCATGCCATAGAGATGAGACAAAGAGAATGAAGGGATGGTAACAACAGGCAGGAGGAGGTTCTGGAGGTGGACGAATGACTGGGAGGAGGATGAATAATAGAGTTCAAGGTAGAGAAGATGGCCAATGGCCTTGAGCAGCTGCTGATGGATGTTCGTCCAGGCCACAGCCAGGATAGTGCCCCACAGCGGCGTTGATGGAGGGAGGAGCCATGGTGGAACATAGATGAGGGCCACCATGCGGATGACTGTAGACAATGACGGCGAGGATGGAGCCCACCGTGCAGCTGATGAGCTGAGGTGGTGTAGAGATGGCGAAGATCTTGGCAGCCGTGAAGGAGCCGCAGCAACGACCTCCCGAGAGTGCGGAGGGGGGGTCCGGAGGTTCGAGGACGAGTTGGAGTGACCAAGGGCAGAATCGGAGCCTGAGGTAGGGCGGAGCAAGCCGTAGTCGAAGGGGTGGAGGACCAGAGAGCAGCGGACGTTCCGTAAGTTTGCAGCGGAGGCGAAGCGATGTCTGACCCAGGTAGAGCCAACGTACTGAGTGTCACGTAATGGCACAGAAACAACAAGGTTAGATCCAAACGCAGCTTTAATTGGGGAATCCAAAATCGTAAACCAAACAGGCAAGGGCCAAAATCCAGAGAACAGTCCATACAAAACAAAGAAAACAAACAGTGAAGCCGGTGACTGTAAATGAAACCACAATAAAAAAAGAAGAAACAAATCAGGTATAAATAGACAGACACTAATGAACAAACACAAAACAGCTGAGTGCAATGACGGGATAATGTGTCCAGGAAGTGGGTTATGGGAATTGAAGTCCAAGTGTGGTGAGAAAGAGTCCATATGGTGATCATGACACCGAGGGAGTCTGGTGAGGCCGAATGGCCGATGGTCCATGCTGAGGTCGAGGGCGGAAGGAGCGCAGGAGCCAGGGCGACGATTGTTGATGAACATTTGTAGGTGTTTGTGTATCTAGATGTGTGTGTATAGTTAGTGTTTGAATACATAATTACATATTTATTGTTTTATTATCTCTCTATCTGTATTTTGTGTGAAGTGTTTTTATGTAATTACATTTTTATTCACCTCATAGTTTTATAATCTGTTTATATTTATCTGTATAGGCTACAGTATATATTTATAATTTATTTATAATGTTATTAAAATTTATATAGCAATGATATATAGCAACTTCTAAATGTCCTTTGCTTCAAAAGGGTAGCGGGCAAGAACTGTCTGTGTCACGATCACCAGCTTCTTGTTCATTGACATTCTCACATGAACTACATTTCCCATAACTCTCTTCCCATTATTCTCATCATGCCTGATTGTTTACACCTGTGGTTCATTAGCTTATTTGTCTTTATCTATTTAAGCTGTGTTCTCATTTGGTTTGGTGCATAGTCTTAGTAATGTTACCACTGCATTTCTGAGTACTTGTACTCTTGTTCCAGTGTTTCATGTTCTCTGCCTGTGTTCTTGGATTCTGTCTAGTTTGGAATGCTGTGTTTTTGACCATGTGCCTGTTTTGACAAGTCTTATGGATTGTCCTAAATAAATGCTACACGTGGATCTTCACTCAAGTCTTGAAGCAGTGTGTCTGTAACAGTAGACTATGCCACACCAAGGATCCAGCAGCTTTTCCGAGGAACACTGGCCAGGTATGGACACGGCAAAAATTTTGTTAGCCTTAGACAAGGCCACGATCACTGGAGAACTATGTTCACAAACTTTTAGCCATTGCAAACTTTTTTGATCTACCAGACTGTCTCTTGATTGACTTTTTTTGAGATGGCATTAACCAACCTCTACAGTCTGAACTTAGATGAGAGGGTCCGCGTTCATCAAGTTGTTTTTTGGATTTTGCTTTGTTGACTGTTGGCTCTTTATTCACTGTGGGTGTCGTGGGGGAATGCGACACCTCGTCTGCTCATGTAATGGCTGCCGCGCTAGAGCACACTTACAAAATGGCGGCCACAACACCCCGTCAAGTCCCAGTTGATCTTCTTGAGCCAGGTCAAGTCCCAGCTGATTTTCATGAGTCTAGTCAAGTCTCGGCAGATCTTCCCAAGCCCTCAGCCAAGATGGCTGCCACGCCTGAGCCCTCAGAGATTGCAACCCTGGCCATTATGGCCACAGCCATTTGGTGTGTGTGGGCTGCGCACACATCGGCTCCAGCCCATGAGTCTGCTCCAGAGCCCACTCCAGCCCCTGCACCAGCCCATGAGTCCGCTCCAGAGCCTGCACCAGCCCATGAGTCCGCTCCAGAGCCCGCACCAGCCCATGAGTCTGCTCCAGAGCCCGCACCAGCCCATGAGTCCACTCCAGAGGAGCCCACTCCAGTCCATGAATCCGCTTCAGAGCCAGCTCCAGACCAGGAGTTCGGTCCAGTCCTAGAACCCAACCTCCTAACCTATAAACTTCCTGACTACCTTGATACGACCAGAGAGGTCATCCCTGAATTTCCTGTCTTCTGTGATTCAAGCGTGGAGGTCGCCCCAGAAATTCCTGCCTGCTCCACTGTGGGGGTCTTCTAGCCTGTCTGCGCTGCTGTGGTGGACGTCTGCTCCACCATGGGTGTCTGCAATCCCATCTGTGCTGCTGTGGCGGTCATCTGCTCTGCCATTGCAGGGTCTCCAGCATTGCTGAGGTGGTTTTCAGCCCTTTTTGCTCAGCCTGCACCACCTTGGCTGCCTACTCAGCCAGCGCTGTCCTGTGTGCCTGCTCGGCCTGCTCCGTTCTGGCCACCTGCACTGCCTGCTTTGCCTCGGCCTCCTACAATACTTTTGTTACCAGTCCTTCCTCAACTCCATGGACCTGGCCCTCCATCCTGCCTCCACTCCACCACCCTCCTGGACTTCTTGTTTAAAGGGGGGGCTATGTCATGATCACCAGCCTCTTGTTCATTGACATTCTCACATGAACTACGTGTCCCATAACTCTCTTCCCATTATTCTCATTGTGCCTGATTGTTTACACCTGTGGTTCATTAGCTTGTTTGTCTTTGTCTATTTAAGCTGTGTTCTCATTTGGTTTGGTGCATAGTCTTAGTAATGTTACCACTGCATTTCTGAGTACCTGTATTCTTGTAAGGAACCCCCAATCGGCCCAAAAACAGAGTCCGACGGCCTGGGTGAAGGTTAACGTGTGTATGCCTTTTCAGTGCCTCTGAATGTTCACTTAATTTCACTTGTTTAATCTGACTCCAATTTCAAATGATTATTACTTTTAGGTTGTGTTTCCAATTAGAAATTAATCATTTTTTTATGTATTAATTTAGATTTTTGATTATTCTGATTACCTTATATCTTCAATTATTTCGTTCACTGCAGTCCTAGTATCGCTTTAGAAGAGTCATTTCGGCCAAATTAAATGCTCTTCCCGGACACAAACTCGTCAGTTCTGATCTTAAACACTGGATGCAGGACTACTTCTTTGAGATCTTTTTCCAGATGAGTTTTATTGCTTTATTGCAGGATGCTTGATCTCTGTTTTTGTTTAGCAAGAAAATCAAGCCTTACATACTTGTTCCAGTGTTTCATGTTCTTTGCCTGTGTTCTTGGATTCTGTCTAGTTTGGAATGCTGTGTGTATTTGACCATGTGCCTGTTTTGACAACTCTTATAGATTGTCCTAAATAAATGCTGCACATGGATCTTCACTCAAGTCTTGGAGCAGTGTGTCTGTAACAGTCTGCAGGTTGTTATATATAAAAACCAGTCACACGTGTTTTAATGAAGCTGGTGGAACAGGACATGCAAGTGAACATTTTGTCTTCAAAGTTGATAGAAGCAGGACAAATGGGCAAGTGTAAGGATTTGAGCGAGTTTGACAAGGGCCAAATTGTGATAGCTAGACGACTGGGTCAGAGCATCTCCAAAATTGCAGTTCTTGTGGGTTGTTCCCGGTCTGCAGTGGTCAGTATCTATCAAAAGTGCTCCAAGGAAGGAACAGTGGTGAACCGGCAACAGGGTCATGGGCGGCCAAGATCATTGATCCAAGTTATTTCCTGTTGAGATCAACATAGTGCCACAAACATCTACTGAGCCTTGAACATTTAAATTATTATGATTGTAGGATCATCCATGAATGAAGCCCACCAAATGAACACAACACCACATTCCAAAGATCACAGAGATTTCTAAACCAAAAAAACAAACCCGTGGTAAACAAAACGGCTGAAGGAAACTGCTCTCCCATGCCTGCTGAATCTCAAACCAGTGTTTGTATTAACAGAGCTGATCAATAAAGTTGACTCTCCTTTGTTCCACAAACTTTAAAGTGCACAGCATTGTGTCAGTGTGGAAGAGACTTGAAGAAGATTGAAGAATAGGTTTTACAACAACAAAACAATCAAACAAACGTGTTTCTGAAATGGATCTCTTTAAGTAAATCTTTGTTTGACATTCTTTTTAAGCTATGTTGCTAAGGTCATATTGAATATTCTACTCTTTACAGTCACAGTATTTTCAGGATTAATGAACAAAAAGGATTAAGCTTTTAAAACTACACAACATGCATGCAACAGACATGATATTATAAAGTCTATCCTATGTTCTCTGTTACTGTGATTTCCTTCTCACATCACTGAAATCACCATTAACTATTCACCTGAACCATTTATGATGTTTTATATGGTATCATTGTAATCCTTGACCATCAAAACATAGGGGTAGACATCACCTTTTCCGTGTTATCATGTGTGATTCAGGAGATACAAAATACATCATTTGGTTATGCTGGAAAGAGCAAATGGTTGCCATGCCGACCACATGGCGACCGCTTTTTTGCAATGGCTCCATTTCGGAAAATGTTCAGGGGCCCAAACTGTACAAGTGTACCAAATTTCATGCTTTTATTTGAAAGTGGACATTATTTCCCCATATCATTTGGACTTTAATTGATTCTGCTATTTTCTAGTTTATCTCTGTGAAGCTGCTTTGATGTAATCCATACAGCATAAAGTTTTATAGAAATAAAGGTGACTTGACAGAGTTCACGCTGGCAGGCCACCCATGCTGCTGGGAGTTGCATTTAGATGAATATGTAAATATGCGCTGCATGTTTTCCTCTCAACAACAAAATGAATGCAAAACAGAAATGACAGCGGTAAGAAATCAGAAGGTAGCCCAAACTCAGTATTGGCCGAAGCTGATCACGTGAGCAGCACAACGCAATGCATGTGATGCTGACAGGATCCGGCCAATAATGAGCTGGCATTCAGTTGTAAACAAGGAAGCTTCATTGAGTTCACATGTATGACAACAGTTCAAAGTGTTGAATAAAGTCATTTAATTTTGTTTTGCTTTTCCACATAAAAAGTTTTCTTGTTGCTTCATAACATTAAGGTTGAACCACTGTAGTCACGTTGACTATTTTAACCATGATTTTAACTACCTTTCTAAATGTCAAAAGGGTAGATGATGTTGTTGTCTATGTGTGGATCAGATACCCTCGGATTTCATCAAAAATATCTTGATTTGTGTCAATAAGTACTTTTACAAAAATGAGAACTGTCATCTTATATTCTTATTTAAATAAAGTCTGTTTTTCTACCTAAATGTGCAAAAATTATTATAATTCACCATGAAAAGTTTGGTCTCATCTGTGATTCTATTTTGGATATAATGTGCTTTTTGTGTTGTGTTTGTCTTTCTCACGGGACTTTGAACAAAATAACTGCAAACATTAAAAATGAAGAGATATTAAATAATTTCTTTGACATGTAAAGCAGGAGGATTTTCCATGAAGCACGGTTAACTTAAGCCGGGCACACTTTGTATGCAATTCATTATATGAGTTATGACTGTAAAATGTCACATGAAAGTTCATATAGAGATTGTAAAAAAACAATCCATATGAATTGAGCGGTTTAGTTCAAATTATCTGAAGGGACACAATCGCTTTATATGATGAACAGGTTGAAATTAGGCTTTTTATTCACATATAAATATTGATCAGCAAAAATAAACAGAAGCTCAATCAAAATATCTAAAGATTCTTAAATCCAAATGCTTTTACTATTTAACTAAAAGAACAAAACATAAAAAAAAACTTTGAGTGTCACAAATGTTGTGAATAGAGATAAACATCTACTGAAGCTGGAACATCCCTTTGACTATGATTAACAATTAACTTGAATTACTTTTTTATCTGAAGCAATGTAAATCATGTACAAAAGACAGTGAATCAGGACACTATAAAAGGAACATGAGAGGCTGTGAGGATGACAGAGCAAGAGCTGGAAACAAACATCAGTGAAGAATGAAGGCTTTAGTATGTATACTGCTGCTGTTGGAAACCTTTGTGTTTGTCGTCCAGCAGCAGGTAGATGGAGGACTCAATGAGAATGAGATCAGTCAACAGATCAGCTCTGAGGACGGAAGACAGAATCCACCTCAAACAGACACTTTGAGAGCTGAAGCTTCAACTGACAGACAACAATACTGTGATCTGGGCATCCCTGACATCCATGCAGCACTGAGAGAACTGACCGCCACCGTTACAGAGCAGAAAGAAAACAACAGAGAACTGACCGCCACCGTTACAGAGCAGAAAGAAAACATCAGAGCTTTAGAGACGCAACTGAGGGAACAACAGATGTTTATCCTGGAAGAGCTTAACAAGAAAAATGAAGGTACTTCACCAAAACATTCACTCTTTTATCAATGATCCTCAAAGTAAAACACCAATGCAATACATTGTATAGTAAATGTTAGTGTAAAGTTGAGTGTATACTGTGTAAATTGTGTTATCTATTACAATAATCAGTGTAAATGTCATTTAACAGAATCTTTATTCCTTCACAGAAATTTCAAATCTTACTCTGAGTCAAGTGGAGTTGAAAAAGGAAATAGAGGTGAAAGTGTGCTTGAATGATGTTAAATTCAGTGTATACTTTCTCAGAGTAATACAGTAATATATCACAATATTGCTTATGTTTTTCAATAACAGACAGAGAAATAGCTTTTTCAGCTGGACTGATGGAATCTAGTGATGGATATACTGGTCCTTTTCCCACTGAAATCACACTAACCTACAAGAACGTCTTCACAAACATAGGGAACGCCTACAACCCAATTACAGGTAATTATCAATGAAATGGAGTCATAAAACTCACTTTATAGTAATGAAAACCTTCTGCTCCATTCAGACCTCTCTGCAGTTGTGTAATGTGTATAAGAGAATTAACTCTCTGGAGTCAGGAAACACGCCGGCGCGTTTTGCAGGATTTTTTTTCACATTGCAACAAAACAGACTTAAAATTTTCTATCTCATTTTTTGAGATAGAGACATAAGTAATATATCAATTGAAACTATAGAATATCTTCTTTTATTTGTGTACACTCAGAGTAAAAACAAAATGTTGTGCTTTTTGCAAAATAATTATGCGTGATCTTTCCTCTCCCTCTGAACGAAGTCCAATCTGATATTTCTCAGAAAATGAACTGTAACTTAGTGAATACTCATCACAAAAAAATTAGACTCATATATAAAGAAACATTGAAATGTCAGGTTTTAAATCATGTAAGTCAAATTGAAAACAAAAATTCTCTGTTTATGTAATCTGTATGAAAAGAGACACATGTCAGAAGTCCATGATTCAGCTCATTATCCACTAATGTGGCCACGCCCACGGAGCGAGCGCTATTCAGAGGCAAATTCTGAGGCAATGCATGCATTCATCGTCTCATTCGTGTATTTATTATCTTGAAAAGTGTTTTGAATAGCCATAGTTAGCGATCTCTGGAATCCTCGGTTAGTTCCTGAATTGTCACATGGCCTATTCTTCTTTAGATTAATTTGTGGACTAAATGTGCACAGAGCGCCCTCCGGCTGCAAGTGAATTGAAAACACAGTATCCAGCACTCATAGTAGAGGTCTGCACCCGATAAGATTTCTTGCTGCGCGGGATTAAATTTTGAATGAAAGGCAGATTGCGGTCGGTAACTATAGTGTACTTTAGGTGGGAGTGGGCGGTCTGACAATAACCCGGTCGCTCCCGAGATGCTTTGACATCCACGCATCTGTGCTTGAACTTGAAGTGAACAAATCTTTCTGCAGTGGCGTTCACACAGTCCCCAGTTCTCTGTCCTGAGAAACCTGGCAAGATATGTTCTTTGCATTAGAGGTATGCGCGAGTGCACCTTCAGAGAACATTCAAGCTTTGTGATCGGATTTTGGAGGAGAGACGTTCTGAAGTCAGAACGCCGTCGTCGTCAGTCAGCGGCATTCTGTTCTTGTGTGGATGGTGTTGACAGCATTATAGACAAATAACAAATCTTGTATATATGCAACATTTTATATTTGTTATCCCCAATCACTCTCTTTCTTTAGAGAAAGTTTAAACGCGAGATTCTGGAAATGATCTTTAGCGGGACCCGTCGGGTCGGGAAGAAAATCACTATATGCGGATAGCGGTTGAACACAGGGTGAATTTTAGGCAGGAGCGGGTTCGTGCTGAATAGAACCATTGCGGGAGCGGGACGAAAAAAACAGTCCCACGCAGACCTCTAGCTCATAGTAATGAAAATAAATATTGAATAAATATTACTCCTCTGTATAGAAAATTGACATAAACATATGAGAATCCATCAATATTTCTCCAAATGTGCATGCTTTTAAGCTAAAAGCCTATATGAAATGCCATAGAGGTAACATAATTGTTCAGACACTTTGCATCACAGAAATACATTATATTTTAAAGTATATAATAGAATACCATTATTTTAAATTGTAATAATATTTCACAGTATTGCTGTTTTTTCTGTATGTTTGACATACACCATGATGAGCTTGAGACATGATCACAGAGGGTTTTTTCACAACCTACCTGACTGAAAGGCCTCATTATTTATGCAGGTCAATACAGCTCATTATGCGATTCTTCTCAGGTGTAAATGACCCATTATTCATGATGATTCACGCCTCCACGCATACTTTGTTTCTTCTTTCAAGTAGATTCATACTGTCTTCTTTACGTTAAGCACTATATTGTTTCTTTTAGATAGACAGGAACGTTTTTTGTTTACCTGCTGACTAGTTTCGGCTACTTCCTGTAGCCTTCGTCAGAAGCGTCACGTGATGTTGCTGTGACGTGTCTTGTAGGCTGCTTATATTGTTTTGCCAGACAGTAGGGAGAGCTTGCCAGACAGTAGGGAGAGCAGTAGGCTGTCTGACGCCTTCTCCAGGTGTGGGATAAGGTGTAGGCTCCCTCGTCCCGGTTCATGGTCCTTGGTGCACCAAGGACCATGAACCATGTGGTCCTGGAGAAGGCGTCAGACAGTAGGGGGCGCAAGCTCTCCCTACTGTCTGGCAAAACAACATAAGCAGCCTACAAGACACGTCACAGCAACACCACGTGACGCTTCTGACGAAGGCTACAGGAAGTAGCCGAAACTAGTCAAGCAGGTAAACAAAAAACGTTCCTGTCTATCTAAAAGAAACAATAGTACTTTGTTTCTTGACAAAAGTGTCTTACAAAAACTAAATCAATATATTGTTATAAATGAACAAGCAGGCAGGATAATTTTTACATAATTTTGAAGCAAAAATTCTAGTCTACAATCTCCAATACCCAGAAGTCTTGTGAACACAGATTTAATATTTGTTTTGTCCTTATTTCAGTGACTTAAGTTTTTTGTTTTTTCAATAACCACACATAAATGTTATTCCTTCAAAAACACAAAACATGTACATACATGTTCCTCACATATTATGGTAGCCTAGTTTGTGCTGAATACAGTGTAGTGACACTTTTTCCATTAATATGTTTATGAACACCTGAAAAAAGCACAAATGTCAGGACATATCAAAACTTCTCCAGGCCCCAAATCAGCCTCAGACTCCAGAGGGTTAAATTTACCTGCCATCTCTCAAAACTATTACACAGTGTGTTTGGTAATGAAGCAACCATACAGGAAACAGCTGATTCTGTATCTCTTGTTATTTGATTTAGGTATTTTCACAGCCCCACTGAAAGGAGCGTACATGTTCAGAATCTCTGTGCGAGGTGATGCCGGAACTGCAGCAACTGCAGCCATTTTTAAGAATGGAAAGCTTGTGGTTATGGCTCATGATAATCAGGCTCAGGGTGTGTTAAACTCCTCGAATGGAGTTGTGTTGATCCTGGAGGTTGGAGATGTTGTCTATGTGAGACTTCGGTCTGGCAGGAGGATATTTGATAACGAGAATAACCGCAACACTTTCAGTGGTTTCCTGCTGTTTCCCTTAAGATAACAGGAGCTTTAAAGAATATGATTCCAATATTTCCTATTCAGCGTATGATTTAAATGAAAGTATTGAAGAATGATTAACATATAAATCTGTATTAATGGGGACCGTGTGTTTGAAATTTGCAGTAGATTACTGTATAAAGTCAGTATAATACACTATATTCATAAGTTCTGAGCTGTCTATACATGTAAGTTTGAATAAAGAGTTTCAGCATTGAGACAGACAGGATCCATGAATATCACATGTGACTGAAAAGTGTTATATTAAAGTAGAAAAACTACACTGCAAAAAAAATGCTTCTTTTTTTTTTTTTTAGATTTTTGTTTGTTTGTTTTTTTCCAAATATCAAAAATTCTTAAATCAAGATGCATTTACTAGAGAAGTAAAATGGCATAAGATATGTGTTGTTTTTTGAAAATATAGTGAGTTTTTGATTAAAACAATCAACTGCTAATGTGGTTATTTTTAAGGTTATTTTTCCCACTGGCAGATGATTAAAGATTTTTATTTTATTTTATTTACGTTTTTTTATGTTAAGTGGGTAACACTTTAGAATACTGTATCTTACTTACTGCATAACTAATAAGGAATTACTGCAGAATTAATCGGTAGTTCTTCATTAACACTCAAGTCACTACTATTAACTACTAAGGAATATGTGTTAACTAATCAGTATGTCATAGCGTTTTTTAATTGTGTTAAGTAACTATTAGTTAATCAGTAACTAATCAATTCAGTCATGCCTCCTGAAGAACTACGATTAAGTAACTACTAATTCAGCTTCAGGAGGAATAACTATTAAGTAACTATTAATGAACTGTGAAACTCAGTATCAGGTTATGGCCCTTTCTTCTTTACTACTAATGTTAGTTGATTAACTTAGATTTATGCCTACTGTACTGATATATATATATATATATATATATATATATATATATATGCTCTGCAAATATTGTTAAACATTCGTTCATTTGCGCCACTGTATGTTTCTGTCGGTGGGTGCTATAATGTTGCACGTCTTGCATCACATGCAGGTCAAAATTTGAGCGCACACATGTAATATCTGTGAGTTTTGTAATATCTCCCGTTTGTAAGAGAAAAGGGACTGGGATTCCAACTGTCAGCGGAGAGGTACATCGCTCTCGCATTATAACAATGCGTCTGGCGACACTTAACTAAACACTGTAGATACCACATTAATGAACTGTAGAATTAGAAGAAAGTTGTTTATTCATTTATGTTTTTTAAACGAATGGTGAATTCTTCGGTTTTTCCCGTGCTCGACCATTTCCGTGGATGGAGCTTGAGAGTGTTAATTTTTTTATTCAAGTGTTTGTCTGCAACCAGAAAATCAGGATGGATCCGTGACCTGCAATACCTCAGGTATGTTTATGGCCTTATATATATTTTTGTCTGTTTTTACTCAAGATATTTCACATTAATTATAAAGTGATGCCAAATGATTTCTGTATTTAAGGCAATGATCATTACCACATGCTCAAAGAATACTTCAAACCCACTGATAATTAATAAGAATTACCTCAACATTCTAAGGAATTACTAAGAACCTGGAACAGTATTCTAAGGAAAAACAATGGAACCCATTGATAAATGAAGAATACCACATCATTCTCAAGGAATTACTAAGAACCTGGAACAGTATTCTAAAGTTGAAAATATAGCAAACTTTTGCATAAGTAATAAAGCCTAAGTAGTACTAACATAAAAAATGTAATTTTACTTTAAAAGATGACACATTTTAAGAACATTTACATTTATTGCAGTGTGTTGATAATGTTTTCAATTATTTTTTTTTCTATTTCCATACAACAAAACAATGAAAAAGTGAACACTGAAACAAGAAAACAATACCAAAATTTACATCAGATTACTAAACTTAATAAATATAACAACAGGAGACAGCAAATATGCCTAAACTTCAACTTTCAGCCAATGGTTCTCTAATACATCTAATTCATGTTACTTTTTTTTTCTGGCAAAGGTCAATAAGCATGTCATACTGAATGATGTAATGAATTACAGTATGTGATGGAAAACCTTAAAGGCAGTGTTAAGGAGACTTAACCAATCAGTGACGAGCTTATTGGTGATGTCGGAAAGGACACTAGGTGGCGAGCTAGAAAACTTCCTGAACAGTCAGCCAGCAGAACACGCAGCACATCGTCCTACATTTTAACCTTCAAAGTTTACCTCATATGTGTGCGTTCATGATAAATATAAGTTTGTTTACATACTTGTGCTCTTTAGTATAGTTATCTGCTGTGTTACAGCATTGTTTAATGTAAATTATCGAGTTGTTTATCTCCTTCATAATCTCAGCATTCGCGCTGTATTTAAAGCCATAAATATAATAGAGATACAAAGTTATTTAAGTTACTTAAGTTAGTATTTCCTTTATTCCTTGCTTGTGGTTACTTTGTGCAATGTTAACACATTTTAATCAGTTTCAAGTTAATAATATTTGTCGTATTTTCCCGTGGCTCTGCCAATATGATGATGACGCAGCTTTTTCTCAGAGTCATGGAGAATTTGCGATCCCTGATATATGGGCTTCATGCGCCCTCTAGCGGTTAATTTCGGTAGCGCAGTACAACCCTGAGGATTGTATTGATGTAGAATGGCATGTAAATTGCTATTATGTATGTATATTGTGATTATTTATTGTAATATGTTTATTCATCTTTTATTGCAGACCACACACGCAAAGAATACAAAGTAAAGATGAAAATTCTGAATCCTGTGATGTGTTTTTACTGACACTCTGGGGCGAGCACAATTTCCTGATCAGCACATAGCTGCAAACTCCTTTACAGGCAGTAATACTTTCTAATATCCTTCATCAACCGCCCCAGAGGACCATGTGTGTGATCCATCCCCATCCAAAAAGTCCATTCAATACAAGCTAAGGTCTCCTTCAAGAGCTTCTCAGTCGTTGTTGCCTCTCAACCCCAATCTGGTCCTTTGTATGTAGACCAAGCTCTTTCGATATGTTGTGTGTGCCCTCATGGTTGGGTTCACAAAAGAACCCTGTGATCACTGAGTAGTGTGAGAAGCCCAGCCTACTCAAAGACCTGTAGGCCTCCAATCATCACTCAAAATTTTGGATCCTGGGCGAACATGTCTTCTGATGATAGGAATGAGGTGATGTCTTGAACGCCGTTTTACAAGTCGCAAAATCGGTCGCCGTCTCTGAGCCTTTATGGCCAGCATGCCGAACACCCACTTTTTTCCTTTTCCATTTCACCTACTCTTCCACGTGCATACTAGGAGTACAAAAAAACATTTTAATAACTGCTTAGTTAAAGGAACAGTTCACCCAAAAATAAAAATTACCCCATGATTTACTCACCCTCAACCATCCTAGGGGTAAATGACTTTTACTTTATAACGCAAAACTTCCAGCTTCTGTTAAAACCATCTCTTGCAGTGAGTAACACCTACTGATAATATTAATGAGCAGTGGAAATGCCTCTTGCTGTTAAATTGCGGTGCTACATATGATGTAGAACGTATGACATGGATGCAACATCCAGTTTCAACACCAAGAGGCGTTTCCACTGCTCGTTAATATTAATTACTCATTGCAAGGACAGTTGTATCAAAAACTCAATGTTTTGCATTATAAAGTTTCAAATAAGGAGATTTATCTCACACAAATGCCGCAAATCACATCAGAAGAGCTTTAGTAACCCCCCGAGCCATATGGCACAGTTTTATGATGGATGTGCTTTTTGGACAAAATTCCAAAAATTCAAAATAACAGCCACCATTCACTGCCATTTTAAAGCTTGGAAGCGGCAGGATAAATTTTAAAATAACTGTTACAGGCAGTTTTCATTATATGCTGTTTATTTTTAATGCTTGCATTATTTTTTCATATGCATCTGCTTACATATGGATTGGTTGTTTCTGCGTCATCCTTGTCTGTTTTTGTTTGGAAGATTTTGAGATGTGTAATAGTACCCCCAGTGTATAACATAATAAAATGACAATATGCATCTGCATCAATTTTGATAGTATTATACTGCAAATCTTATAGAATATTTTTTGTGTTTGCTGTCAAATGTAGTTATCAGGAGTTTACTGTAGTTTAACATGAAATTATTTTACATTATACATTCATTTTCATTTTTAATGTTCATTTTACATCACACTGTCTATTTTATAATTTTTTTTTTTTAAACATTGCATTAACTGTGAAATTTCACAAGAACTGTTAAACATAAAATTAAAAATAAAATCCCACCTTCCTTTTATGGCAGAAGTTGCTTTCATCTATTACGATGAACTCTGTTCTTCCACCCATTCTCTTTAAAGCATCAATACAGACCAGCCTAAGCTTTCGACTCATTTTACTCTCAGGGTTGCTGAACTTCCAGCTATGCCATCCTGCATCATGTCGACCTGCCTTAATCTTAGTCCTTGGCAGTATCTGAAAATAAAAGTGAAAATATATATTTTTGAAAATCATCAAATCAATTTGCTGTTATGGTGCTTTAAATGATAGTTTAATCTAAAATAAAATTAACCCTTTTACTCCTGTGTTGTTTCCTTATGTCCTTCTTTCAGACGACAAAAAGACGAAATTTTGAAAGTTAAAAAAATAAAATAAAGAACACACTGGAACAACAACGGGATGAGTAAAAGATAAGTTAATTTTCATTTTTAGGGTGAAATATTTATTTAACTAGAACTTACAGATGCACTATAGATGCTGTTTACATGTCGCGCCTAAAAAGGTGGAGAAAAAGACTCGTCCCACCACTTTTCTTTGCTAAGCAGATAGGACCACTGACCAGGGCTGGGTTTCCCGATAACGTTGTCTCTTAGCGCGCTACGAAGACTCTAAAGGTTGACCTTAACTGAAGATCTACCATTTCTAGGTGTGTTCCTGGAACTATCCCTTGGGAGGTTGCTTAAGGTATATCTTCTTAAGTGCGACGTTACTAGGTGCTGTTCATGGCGGCGGTGCTGAATTGGTTGATATCGTTGGCTCGAGAATCGATAATTCACATACAGGGGCTGCTTTACTGCATTATGTGAGAAATAAGTGTTCTTTATAAAAAAGAAGCACTTCAGAAGTAGAAATTGCATTTATCAGGACTCATGGGATGTTATAAAAGTAATTCAAATCGGAAACTAAATCTGTATTGTAATGTATCTATATTCTGGGGACGCGAGCCTCCATCTGCGTGAGTTTAAGACGACCTTTATTTAGAACAGTTTTAATTCATTGGAAACGCGCCATGCAGCTGACAGAGATGTAGGCTAGATGTCGCGTTTATATAGTTTTTTTTTTTTTTCTTTTTCATTTTTATTCGAAATATTCACAAACTTGTTAACTATATCATGATTTTTATGATATTCCGATTGTAAAATATGTGGAAGTGAATGTGTTTTTGTCGCGTGATGAGGCACGGCAATTCAGAGCTGTCGATTTATGGAATCTTCCCCGAATACTAGCCTACAAGTTTGTGGCTGGTGAACTGGGAGAAGAATAGAGTAAACTTTATTGTTTCATACACAATGTGTATCCGAATAAAACGCTTCATCAATTTATATAATTGAAAGGGTTATTGTTGCAACTTTCGTAGACATCAGTGTATGGAATTTCATTTTAACACACTATAAATGTTTTTTTATGCAGTAGGCTATTTAATTCAAATGGTTATTTAAATGTCTGAAACCTAAAATAACCTGATGAGGTTAAAAACACCGAATAACTAGTTCGGTGCGTGTCTGTCTCTGGATCAGCACATTTGAATTTAGCAGTGAATCTTGCATTTTACTCTTTGCCATAATCCTAATCGAACACGGGGTGTATTACAGCTTCAGAATTATATTCGTATTGACTGTCAACAGTGGGTATAGCTAAGAGTGGTCCAGACCAACCTTACGAAAGTATGACTTACAGAAGGTATACATAGGCTAACTAAGAACGTTTCGGGACACGTATTAACGTTAAGGTACAGCTTAAGGTATAATTTAAGAATGACTTAAGAAGGTTTCGGGAAACCCAGCTCTGATTTCTCTGCCGTTGCTAAGCTTGAGTCGCGTTTTCCCATAGATATGTATACGTATATACATAATATATATGCGTTCTCCATTAACACGAGAAATGTCAATAAAGGATAAATAGATTTCCAGCACCTGTACAGCTACTAAGACAGGTTATGGCCTGTATAGAGTAGTATTACTGTTTATAGAGAGGGGGCCTTACACTAACGTCTCCACATACCAAATAGGACCATTATTTTTTATATATAGGCCTATATATATATATATTAATTTGTTGCCTGCAGGTATATGAACTTCATCCAGTTTGTAAGGTGACCTTGCTTTTTTCAAAAATTGAGCCCGCCCTGCAAGTCTTCTTTACGTTCTGACTGTGTTTTCGTCTTCGACATTCCATAAAATGACCGTGACATCGATCATTTACATTAGAAATTTTATATTAGCATGATATTGTAGTTTTTTATTTATTCTTAATTAATTTACCATTGGTATCCATCGCCTGTTTGTGTCCTCTGGAATTTCATTTGTTTTTTACACAGTCTGCATTTCATTCTTGTCTTGATGAGTCTGTGTTTCTTTAGCCATTTAATTAACCTTCTTGTACCTCTTCTGCTGGTCTACTCACAAAGCGAAAGAACTTTCGTTCCAATCCATTATTTTCGCGGCTCAAAACCTGTCCCCAAGAAAAACTACAATGTATAACGTCTGATTTGGTAGGTGCCTTTTTGTCCTTATTTGGAAAAGTTACGTACGTTCTCACCAAACGTTCACGTATGTGCACAGTCTGCACACTCATTGGACAAGCTTTAGCTATTATTCGAAGCTATACTTTTAACACGGCAAGATATCGCTAACAACGTTAAAACTGAAAACAAACCAAAAAGGGATTTGGATGTATGAGCTCAAGAACTGTTAAAAAGATCCAGAATATAGCATTTCATTGAGAGCCATTTACCGCACCAATGGCGTGCATACAATTTGACCAAGACAGAAAAAAAAATAAAAATTTCATCCGATTTTTTGAAGATATTCAAATAACTGGAATAAAGCCAGCCATTCATTTGATTACACTTTGGAGTAATGAACTCGGCGGAGAGGAATCGCATCAGATGATTGAACTCGTCAGCAGAGATGGGCGTATTACGCAAATAGGATTGAAGAATAGACTTAGGTCTACGTATAGTTCCAGTTCAGAATTAGAAGAAAGCATGGAGAGGAGAAATCCGCGCAAAAGGGCACGACCTCAACATCTGATCGACGAGAATGACAAAGAAGGTAATTGTGCATATCATATGTTTTTCAAATTAGTTTTTCATATTAGCATTAAGTTAGTTAGTTAACACATGTCGGCCATGTGCGAATTATATGACACACCGAAGCTAATTCCATTCCAAAGCATGGGGGATAGGGGTATCTACATTTTTATTATTATTAATTTTTCTGTTAAAACCCGGTTTCACAGACAAGGCTTAGTTCTAATCCCAGGCTATAATGCATGTTTGAGCTATCATAACTGAAAATAACTTGAACAAGCAGATCTTAGAATATGTCAGTAGGCTACCATTGTTTTGCCTCAAAATTACACCAGTTATACGATTTTTATACAAAACACAACATCAAGGAAGTTTATATGATATTTATGTTTAATCTAATATTAAATACGACCAATTTTGGCTCGACTTTGATCATTAATATAATGTTTGTGTTTTGCATCAACAGAAGCATCAGCGCCACCAGAACCAACCCAGCAGGTGTCCTTAATAAAACTTAAGGAAGAAAACTCATTTTTGAAATCCAAAATCAAGGTCCTTGAGGACAAATGCAGAGATCTAGAGAATGAGAGGGATTTCCTGCGCAGCAGTCTGACAAATGGTAAATGTTGTCTAATAAAAGCAATTTTTCCTTCCATTGATCATAAAACATACTTCACATGGCTCAAAGCCTTTATAAAGCAAAACAACAAGCTTCCGTGTGATGGTCATTCGCATGCTACGTATATTAATTTCCATAATTTACTGCACAATTCTATGATGATGTGCTACGCTACTGACACAGTAAAAATACATATCTCATCATGGCATTGTGTAGGACGTCACGAAAGTTAACATACATTGAATGCACATGATCATCACACATGAAGTTTGTTGTTTTGCTTTATAAAGTTTTAATTAAGGATAAATTACTCACAAATGCCGCAATACATGTCAGAAAGCCTTTATTTACCCCCCTGGCTGCTGCGTGAAGTATGTTTTAAGATCTATGGATGGAATTTTTGGAGCTTCAAAATCTCACCCTCCATTTACTCCAATTATAATGTTTGGAAGAGCCAGGATATATATATTTTTTTTTTAAATAACTCAGATTGTGATTGTGAAATAACTCATTCTACACCTAAAAATCACATAAGTAACTATTGGAGAAAATGATAATACTTATATTACAATTATATTTCCTGTTTAAAACACAAACGATATCACTATGGAACATAACCCAACTATGAAAATTATGAAAACACAAACACATAAGTCTTCTCCAAATCATTGGCATGTCTTAATCATATTAGTAGCTCACATTTAGGATGGCAAATAATTAAAGTTAAATTAAAATAGTGTTGTCTCTATTTCTTATCAGCATTGTCAACAAAGGAAGAGATGCAGGGAGCTTCTTCCAGACCACCCCAAAATGTGATTGGTAACCCTGACTCTTCCGATGAAGACTCTTCTGACCTGCATGAAAATAAGACAGTGAAAAGAAAAAGAAAGGAAAAGAAAAAAAAAGCAAGTAAAGTCAACTCTTCATCCTCTTCAGATGAATCTATTTCCACCTCTGATTCATCGGTTTCCTCTTCACCCCCCAAAAAGAGGAAGCATAAGAAAAAGTCAAGAAAGCCAGCAAAACACATGAAAAAAAACAAAAGAGGTATGTTGCCATTTTCATAATGTATATTATGTCCCAATAACCATAACAGTCCAGTCAAAACTGAATGTGAGTTGAGTAACCAAGTGCAGTTTATTGATTTAAAGTGTGAGCAAACAAACAAAGCAACCATTAGACTTGGACACAAACAGACTTGATGATGAGCTGACTTTATCTTAACAATAACACTCACCAACAGCATAGTGGTGTATTAGAGTTAAAAAATGATATAAATACCGTTCGGTTTCTCGAAAAAAAACCCGATCGTTTCGTGTCTTAGGACATCAATGTGTCGTCACGAGCCGCGGGATTTGATTTGGATATGTCTGTGGAACATACATATGTGGAACATGAAAACAAGAACATGAACAAAAGTATGCATACAATAACGATGCCATCATCATTATTAAAATAGTGCCCTTGAGTAATTTGAAAAAGTCTTAGATACTAAATCTTGTCTGGTGAGTGATTTATTATAAACAATGCCTTAAATACTTTGCACTTCTGACTTAATACCTTAAATTAATATTTTAGGTAATAATTTTTATTTTTTTATTCTGACCGTCCTTAATGTGTATAGTGGTAATTGTTTTAAGTACTTAAAAGATGTTAAACATATGTATTTAACTGGTTTTGAAGCAAAAGGCAAACTATTTTTTAAATGCATTCAGTGAAATCAATGAACTGACTAAAGTGACATTTTTGAAAATGAAGCATTTCAATAACTGATTAAAAACCTAATTTTAAGAGTCTAATTAAAAAAGATTAATTACTATAAAACATGTCAGTCACAATTAGAGGCTTTTGCATATGATTTTTTTTATATATATAAAATTGTGTTTCTGGAGTTACATACTAAGCATGCACCTTTGATCTTTTCCAGTTTTTCTTCCAGAAGAGGCTATACAAAGATATAAAAAGGTCCTGCAATACTTAACACAGGGAATGACCAAAACACTGTCGTACCACAAGTGTGGGGTGGATCGAAAAACGATTGTGGATACGGCAGCGATAGCAGAGCTGGAGTATTGTGATGCTGAAGCCTACAAGACATTGCGTGAAAAGTTCCACAGAGGCCAGAAACTGTCAGAGTTTGCCAAACAGTGCAAAGAAATGTGCACAAGGGAGCCACTTAGAAGCATCATCGAGGAAAAAAAGAAGAATGGCATGCTTATTGACCTTTGCCAGAAAAAAATAACATGAATTAGATGTATTAGAGAACCATTGGCTGAAAGTTGAAGTTTAGGCATATACATATTTGCTGTCTTCTGTTGTTATATTTGGTAAGTTCCTAGTAATCTGATGTAAAATTTTGGTATTGTTTTCTTGTTTTAGTGTTCACTTTTTTCATTGTTTTGTTGTATGGAAATAGAATTTTTTTTAATGAAAATGTTATTAAACTGCAATAAATTAAATGTTCTTAAAATGTGTCATCTTTTAAAGTAAAATTACATTTTTTATGTTAGTACTACTTTAGGCTTTATTACTTATGCACAAGGATATTTTCACTTTAGAATACTGTTCCAGGTTCTTAGTAATTCCTTGAGAATGATGTGGTAATTCTTTATTAATTATCAGTGGGTTTGAAGTAATTCTTTGAGCATGATGTGGTAATGATCATTGCCTTAAATACAGAACTCATTTGGCATCACTTTATAATAGTAATGTGAAATATCTTGAGTAAAAACAGACACAAAATATATATAAGGCCATAAACATACCTGAGGTATTGGCAGGTCACGGATCCATCCTGATTTTCTGGTTGCAGACAGACAGTTGGAATCCCAGTCCCTTTTCTCTTACAAAACGGGAGATATTACAAAACTCACAGATATTACATGTGTGCGCTCAAACTTTGACCTGCATGTGATGCAAGACGTGCAACATTATAGCACCCACCGACAGAAACATACAGTGGCGCAAATGAACGAATGTTAACAACAAACAGAGCATATATATTATAATATATATATATATATATATATATATATATATATTATATCAGTACAGTAGGCATAATCTAAGTTAATCAACTAACATTAGTAGTAAAGAAGAAAGGCCATAACCTGATACTGAGTTTCACAGTTCATTAATAGTTACTTAATAGTTATTCCTCCTGAAGCTGAATTAGTAGTTACTTAATCGTAGTTCTTCAGGAGGCATGACTGAATTGATTAGTTACTGATTAACTAATAGTTACTTAACACAATTAAAAAACGCTATGACATACTGATTAGTTAACACATATTCCTTAGTAGTTAATAGTAGTGACTTGAGTGTTAATGAAGAACTACCGATTATTCTGCAGTAATTCCTTATTAGTTATGCAGTAAGTAAGATACAGTATTCTAAAGTGTTACCGTTAAGTGTATATGTTTACTGATCCTTGATCTGTATCTTTTATCCTACTAAATAAATAAGAGAATAAAGAGATATTCCGGCTTGTTTTTTCCATCATATTTTCATGAATATTTCAGATTTCAATTTCATTTCAAACAGTCCGTGTATAATCGTGTACTTTTGCGTCCATTCCTTTTTCATTTTTTAACCACATCAAGAAAAACAAAAAACAAACGGTTGTTTTATTTTTAAATGCTATGGTGAATACCAAAATTTAAATTAAAACAGAATACACAAATTTCATGTGCACAAAATAAATACTGACTTCTTTTCAGATTTTTGTTTATTACGTTTTGCATCAAAATTAAAAAAGGACAGATTAATGGGTCCGTGGTCCGTGTACAATCAGGGTATCTTCTGTTCATTTTTTGATTTAATATTGAAATCAAAAAACGAGAAAACAGCACCTTTTTTGTTTTTCATTTTTTTCAAACAAAACAAAAAGAGTCCAGCTTGAATTTACATTTAACTTTGATCTCAATATTTGATCTCAACGTGGGCGGAAATGAAACACCCCTTTCTGCTGATTGGTCAACCAAACATTAAACGGTGCCGTCATGTGAGGCACGTTCAAGCTCAAATCGGTGCGCAACGTTTTGCTACAGTTTCTGGGTTGAACGACATGTTTCCTGGAAACAGGGTGCTTCTCAATTCTTATTTGTGCATCCTCGTTTCCTCTCCTCGCTTCCTTTCCTCGCATCTTAGCTCCACCCCTTCAGGATGCGAGGGAAGGACACAAGGAAAAGATGCGAGGACGGAGGAATTGAATCAAGTGAAATTATATATCCTCGCTCCCTTTATCATCACTTCAAAGCGTCATCAGCTGCACTCGAGGGATCTGCCCACATGTTGTTAAAGTTTGGTTATTTAAAAAATATATAATAAATATTAATAAAGCAAGTTGCCCCGTTGAAATATTTGAGATGTAAAGTTTATTTAAACTGCATACATTAAAGCATACATTTAAATTATTGTGACAGATATGAAGGGGGAGGAGAATTTATGTGTGCGTCAGGTTTCTCGATGAGAAAGACTTCCACAAAGGATGCACTGGTGTATCCTCACTCATAACTCCTCGGGAAGCCTCCTCACTCCTTCCTTGAGATATCCTTCAAGATGGCTGAGCTCGATCTGTTTCCAGGTCATAGGATGGAGGACGGAGGAGCGAGGAAACAAGGAGGGATATTGAGAAGCACCCACAGTGTGCAACGGGTTTGAGATACGTTTTCTCTTGTTTGGTGGGTGTGTCAAAAATTTCAGCCCAATCAGCAACAACATATACAACCCACACGGTAGCGACAGCTCACACAATGGGTATGAATGTAACATAAAAGTACTATACATAATTATATATTTTGCTATTGTATTTTGGAGTTACACTTTCATAAACTTTTCTCTTCTCCTCTGATTATATAATGGTAACTATTAAAATATCATAGCACAAAAACAGTGATCAGCAATAATGATAAGCCTAATACTCACAATAAAAATAGTCAAGTCAAGTCAAGTCAAATTTATTATATAGCGCTTTTACAATTGGTAATTGTTTCAAAGCAGCTTTAATATTAGAAGCACAGAAAAAGGAAGTGGTTAAAAATAAGCTGTACAAACAAGCGTGTAATAGTAACATATACAGATGGTGTTACATTAAGCCAATGTCGGCTGACTCCCAGGGGTGGAAAAACCCCCTAGGAGAAAAAACCCAGCGTGTAACACTGGGAAAAATCCTAGGAGGGAAAAAACCCCTGGAAGATATATATAATATATGTAAATGGATATGGATCAAATCCGAATTATACATTTTTTATAGAGATTAAAATAGATTATATAAATATATGTAGCGGATATACGGGGATTAAAAATCTGAATTATAGATGCAGCCAGAACTGGATCTGTAGGCCCATTGTCTCCTGGCTACGTTAGTCAGGTCCAGACACAGGTTCTCCATCTGATCTGGATACGGCCTGGATCCAGCACCCGGCAAACCTCAGGTATAAGCGAGAGACAGATATTAGCGTAGATGCCATTCTTATTCTGATGTACAGTATATAGTGTTATAGGAAATGTTCTCGGTTCCGGCCGACCTAATTATTGCAGCGTAACAATCCTTTACGGATTTGAAAAATGTTAATGTATTGATAATGTGTTTGTGTATGCAGAGCAAAGAGATGTGTTTTTAGTCTAGATTTAAACTGACAGAGTGTGTCTGCTTCCCGAACAATGCTAGGAAGATGGTCCAGAGTTTAGGTGCTAAATAGGAAAAGGATCTGCCGCATTCAGTTGATTTTGGATATTCTGGTATTATCAACTGGCCTGGAATTCTGAGATCGCATATAAACGGAGGACTATAATGCATTAAGAGCTCACTTAGGTACTGGGAGCTAAACCATTTAGAGCTTTATAAGTAAGTAGCAGATTTTAAAATCTATACGATGTTTAATAGGGAGCCAATGTAATGTTGACAGAACTGGGCTAATATGGTCATACTTTCTGGTTCTAGTAAGACTCTAGCGCCGCATTTTGCAACACTGTAGTCTGTTTAAAAGCCGAGCAGAACAACCACCCAGTAGAGCGTTACAATAATCTAGTCTTGAGGTCATGAATGCATGAACCAACTGTTCCGCATTTGTCATTGAGAGCATATGTCGTAATTTAGATATATTTTTTTAGATGGAAGAAGGCGGTTTTACAGATACTAGAAACATGACTTTCAAATGAAAGATTGGTATCAAAGCACACCCAGGTTCCTAACTGAGGACGAAGGTTTAATGGGCACCGTCAAGTGTTAGAGAGTATTCAAGTTTTTCGTGAGGAAGTTTTTGGTCCGAAGATTAGGATATCAGTTTTTTTCTGAATTTAATAATAAGAATTTCTTGTCATCCAGTTTTTTAATGTCAGCTATGCATTCTGTTAGTTTTGTGAATTTGTAGGTTTCGTCAGGCGCGCGGAAATATAGAGCTGAGTATCGTCAGCGTAGCAGTGAAAACTAACACCATGCTTCCTAATTATCTCTCCTAAGGGCAGCATGTACAGAGTGAAAAGCAACGGTCCTAGTACTGAGCCTTGTGGTACTCCATATTGAACCTGTGATCGATACGACATCTCTTCATTAACTATACAGACTGATAACGTCAGATAAGTACGATTTTAACCATGCCAAAGCAATTCCACTAATAAAAAATATAGGTCATAATAAGGTCATAGATCATAACACAGTCTTGGAGGTAAGAAGTGGATTATCCTTCATCTGAAATGTTTGTCTTTTCATCCTGAAATGCGAGCAAATGTTGGACCCAATAATTAGGAACACAGTTTCCACAAATCCCTTCCTCGATTGGGATGTTCTCTTTTATTCTGGACAGCAAGAAGCCTATTAAAACACGTGTTTATACCGATTTCATCAGCTCTGAAAATTCTTCAAAAAGAACACAAGAATGGCCTTCTCAGCTGCCATAGTTGCAACTCATGCGTCATCATAACAGGGTGTTCAACGTACCACCGTTTCCGTTTAAAAAACGTTTGTATAGGGAAGCCTAGACCAATATCAATTTAAGTCATCATACACAATGCCATACTTTTTTTTAGGCAATACTCTGAGATTTGGACAATGGAGGAACTTGAAATAATATGACAGATATAAAAAGAAATGACATTGTATCGTAGCCTATGTTCACAGCACAGCTACTGTATTATAGTTCTATTATGATTTTTATTCATACAACAGAGGGATATCATTGCTGTATATCCCACAGAATGTTTCAGTGATTGACTTTAGTGAAATATGAATTTGACATAGGCTAATGATTTTAAGGTGAACTTGTTTGAGTTATATGAATGGTACCCTAAAATAAGACTTTGTACAATAAACCAGAGATGAAGGGTTTTCATATTTAATGCTATCTAGTGACAGAAATTAACTTACCTACATGAAACAAATGATTTTCAGGGGTATTTTTCTTTTACCTTTATGTAGAATTTCTTTCCTAATCTTAAATATGTATGCTATCTATAATGTTAAATTCTTAAATTTAGTCAGATAAATTTGAATAATATAACACTGTAGTCTGTTAGCAATTAAAGTTATAGTTCACCCAAAAATGAAAATTTGATGTTTATCTGCTTACCCCCAGCGCATCCAAGATGTAGATGACTTTGTTTCTTCAGTAGAACACAAATGATGATTTTTAACTCCAACCGTTGCCGTATGTCAGTCATATGATGCATGTCAATGGGAACTCCATCTATAAGAGAACTTGCATTGACAAGTCCAAATTAAACCCTGCGGCTCGTGACGACACTTTGATGTCCTAAGACACGAAACGATCAGTTTGTGCGAGAAACCAAACAGTATTTATATCATGTTTTACCTCTAAAACACCACTATGTCCAACTGCTCTCCACATCCGGTTAGTGAGGGCAGAAAACGCGTTCTGATGACGGATGATGTCTCGCGAGTATACTTCAATGAGTGCTAGACATCACTTCCATTGTCAGAGCGCGATCAGACCTCACTAACCGGGTGCTCAAGGCAGTTGGACATAGTGGTGTATTAGAGGTAAAAAATGATATAAATACTGTTTGGTTTCTCGCACAAACCGATCATTTCGTGTCTTAGGACATCAATGTGTCGTCATGAGCCACAGGGTTTAATTTGGATTTGCAGATAGTTTGTATTACGAGGCCTAGTCATAATTAATTTGTGCATTGTCTGTTTTATGTAGAAGTGATTTTAATTCTCCATGCGGTTTCCCTTATTTCTACATGTTCTCCATTGTGCAGGTATGTTGTAAGATGTGTTGTTTTAATGTTTAATGTTCAAATGGAATTGTATATGTTCGCCACTAGGAGGGGATGTTTACCCTCCGATCCAGCCTAATTGAATTGAATTAAGTTTTTCATTTATTTGTGATCAATTCATTGAAAATGTCTATTGAAGTTGTAAAATTGAAAAATTGTTAACACTATACGATCACAATGCATACAGATTTAATTGATTTAAAAAAGATTAAAAAAGAAAGAACTGTTTTAAATAAACAGCAGAGATAATGAGACATGCTGTGGAAGTGATTTTAATTCTCCGTGCTGTTTCTCTTATTTCTACGTGTTCTCCATTGTGCAGCTCGGCAGAAAGACAGCCCAGGCAAGACCGTCACATGTGTATGGTGACTTAAATTGATACTGGTCTGGGCTTCAGTATCTCTGTGCTGCCCCGTGAGTCGCACAGCGTTGCCACACAGATTTTGATAGGTGGTCAGCAATAATAAAACAGGCAGTGTGCCAAAGGTGTTGGCTATTAGGTAGCTGTGAGAGTAGGTGCAAAGTAAATTGTTATTTCTGAGATAAACTAGTATAATAATAATATTTCTAATAGCCTATAAATACTCGTAGGTTGCCGAATTTATGTACACACAGAAGAAAGCCTTGTCTAGGCTCTTGTATCGTGCAGAATCTTATATCCCTCTCTCAGTGTAGACTTTTCGTACTGTTCTTCCCATGATCTTCATAGCTGTATGAATAAGACGTCCAAGCCTGGATTTTAACTGTACTGTCAAATTACCATACCAAATGTTTTTATGCTTATGAAAGTGGAGAATGTGATTGGATACAGAATATACACTTTTTTACAAACAAAATTGCAATGTTTTTGAAAGTAAAATCTATCAATGCAATGTTATTTCTGTATAATTAATCACCTGATATAATGCACTGATTGTGTACACACGTTTTTACATTGTACTAGTTTAAAAATAGCTGCATGTAATTACAGCTGTAATTAATTTCTGTAATTACATTACATTACATTACTGTTTTGATCTTCTCTTACACCTTAATACACCCTTAAACCTACCCATACCACCAAACCTGTCCCTATTCTTACCATACCCCCAATAGCAGCAAAAATGGGTGCAATATAATACGTGCACAATAAGTACAGTGTACTTATTTTATGCAAGTACATAGTAGTAGTAGTTTGCAGTCACACTAAGATAATCTGAAACTGACAGTATGAGTGACAGTATGACAAAATTTAAAATTCTGTGACTGAATGCAATACTGCACAATTTCAGCACCACTAGAAATGAACAGCGACGAAGATCAAACAGAAAGCACAGACATGTGAAGCAGTTTACATTATATCCTGAAACACTGACTGACATCAAAAACAGGTGACAAGCGTTAACTGCAAATCAGTTGTCTATATGTAATCTCTACTTAGGTTATATTAACATAATCATTTCCAGGTAGCAACTCGTCCCTCGGTATCTGCAGGATATTATGAACAAATAAACAGACCTTTGAAATGAAGAATAAATAAATGTCTTATTTTACATTATTTGCACAGTAAATGCATCATTGACAGAATATGTGCTCGTCAGGACTAATTGATAATTTAATTGATACCGACACACAAACATTATGGATATAGTCCGGCAGCTTGTGTTCTTTTTTATTTCTATTGTTTGTCTGTTTGTTTCAGGATTTAAAATAATAATAATATATAATAGATGAATGGTTCTTTTATTCACAGTTAATAAAATGATACAAATCATTCTACTGTTGTGTTCTTTCATTCTGAGTTGAAAATGCTTTAGTTTACAGTATAACAGAATTTTTAAAGTTCTGTTATTAAAAGAAGCTTGTTTTATTGATGTTTCATAGACATTCTTGTTGTTCTTTCAAAATTTTATCACATATGTGTCAGCAGATAGACGAGGGACACATTGGGTAAGTGATACAATCAACAGCAGGTTTATTGAACAGTGATGAAGATAACACAGCAGTGATAGCAGTCCAGGTAAGCAGGCTGGGAGAGGAAATGTCTTGGTATGGCTTATCTGTGTGTGATGTAGTCTATGGTTTCCCAGGAGATCCAGTGGGGCAGTGGAGCAGTGGAGCATGGAGACGACGGAGAACAGGAGCTGAGGAGAACTAGGACGGTTAGCAGGAATAACAGGTAAGTGTAATGCAGGTAAGTCGGTCAGGGAACACAACATGGTAAGGTTGAGACGAGACGGTGAGTGAACGTGTGGAGTACAGTCATATGGAGCTGGCTGCTGATTGCTGACAGGTGAATAACATTAGTAATCAGGTTACGGTGGTGACCGTTGACTCCCTGACAATATGAATGCAACTTCCTAAAAACACATAATAATAATTACAATATTCTAGTCCAAAAAAATAAACCTGAAGTAAAATATTAAATATTTACAAAAAAGAAAAGTCCAATTTTAAACTATTCAATAAATATGTTGAGACGAGATTCCAATCCATCTATGGTCATGAAGAGAACGAAGGGTTCATGGCTGCAGACTCCTCCCCAAACCAGAGACAGTAAAAAGTGAAACCATTTCATAGATGCAGCTCTTTATATAAAGTCTGAGAACACCGCCACTAAACCTACACAGGGACGGACTGGGACTAAAAAATGGCCCTGGACTTTGACTAGGCCCGGCCCAAAGCAATTGGCATGCGGAAACTCGACAACAACAATAACGCCTGGCATGAGTGTCACAAGACTTTAATTGTGGCTCATGATTCTATACCATCCAAATTATAGCATAGCAATTGATGTGACAGATGTTGTGGTTAAACGCACATTTAGATTAACTGAATACTCGAGAGAAATGGATGGGTATCAACACACGCAGTCCTCTGGCTAACCTGCGGACGCGTTATGCATATGGTGTTTGTTTCTATGATTTTTATCAACGGGTTTGCTGTTTGTTTATTCCTACTCTTCCACTTATTCTCCTTACTGGCGGCCAGGCCTCAGAAATATATAGGTAGAACGCCCCTATCGAACGCTAACTGCCT